>BMAU01001178.1:0-381696 GCA_019973935.1 Trichonephila clavipes
ATGACAATCCAATTATCAAAGCACAAACACTGTTTACGTATACTCATCCTAAAATTAAATATTCATACTCTTCAACGAAGTGGAGAAACCCGCTCCGCCCCCCATAACACAACAAAAAACACTCTTTTCACACTCTTAAAAATACGATTTAGCTGCACTGCACTGCATCATTCACTCTGGGTTCTGAGGTGATCTCTCACCGTCTTGATTCACAGCCTTCGGCTGTCCCGTCTTCCTTCCTGCGTTCTTCCCCTCCCCCCGCCGGCGCTCTGCTTCGTTAGAGCGTTCGTGCTTTGGGGCACGTCCTCCCTCCCCGTTTTTTGTGGGAGTTTTCTTGATTTGTTCAACCTTCACATCATGGTTTACCTTTTTCTCCCATCCTACTGGGAATAGGCGCCTTCGGCGCCGGCGCCCGCGATCATCTAATTTTAGTTTTAGTTACCTCTCTCTTCGCTCTTTTCTCTGTAATCGGCTACAGCGCGTTCTGTGTGTGTGTCTTTGTCTGTGTTGTGTCGTCCATGTTTGCTTCTTGTATGTGTAATGCCGTCCCTACTGGATTTTTATGTGTTTCTGGATGTGAATAAAAAGGAATTTCGATTTCCATGAGTGCTTCTTCGATACTATCATACTCGACCATGCCCCACGTAACATAGAAAATCACTTTTATATGCTTGGCTGCATTGCGCCTATATATAGAAAGAAATTTATAAATTACTGCTGTTTTCATATTGTAAGCAATTACGCTTATAGCCTTATTATGATTTCTTAACAGATTCTAATTTTGGCTATTGTATATACTCTTTTCTTTTCTATTTATCAATGTTTTTAACTCTTTGATTTCATATTCAAGAATGGTTTTACTTCTCTTTATTACTTTTTTAGTTATCTTAGGTTTATAACTATATGATTATTTTTATATTTTTGTTTATATGTATATGTATATGTGTGTATAATTTTATATATATGTGTATGTATATGTATATGATTATATATTAAAAATTCTTATATTGGATTATTATATATATATATATATATATATATATATATATATATATATATATATATATATACACACATATATATATATATATATATATATATATATATATATATATCGTTTTAGAAATTCTTTTCCTTTTCAAATCAAGAGGTGATGACTGAAAAAATGCTTTGGAATACTATAGAAAGCTTAATACTTTGATATCAATAACTTACACTCATGTCCATAAATTAAGGATAATTCAGAATCACACAGAAATTGAACTCTAAAATAAAAATTTCACCTGTAGAATTATCACACACATCTTGAAGAAGAATATGTAAATTACAGGAAACCACCAGATGGCGCGTATAGTACGCCACAATGAACAGAGTGTAAGAGAGGGGTATATAAGGAATGGTGGCAAAGAAGTAAAATTGTTCACAAGCATTTTAAAAGCCTTTCAGTGAAATAACCGCATAGTTATGGCATAAAGGAAGCATTTGGATGATTTTTTACGTGGTAGAATTAGTGAACGACTGGAATGTGGACGTACCCAGCTGGAAGTATCCGAGGAACTTGGAATCGCCCAGAGTGTCATCTCCAGGCTTTGGCAACGATTCCAAGATGATGGTAATGTGAGAAGATGTTACAGCACAGGTCGCCCCCGAGTTACAACGCCGAATGAGGACCGGTATATTTGGCAGCTACTGCCAAAAGAAACAGACGGAGCACAGCATCAGACCTGTCTCGTCAGCTCTCTTCAGCTACCGATACGACAGCTTCAAGGCAAACCATGTACAGACGCTTAGGGTACATTGGTCTATATGCTCGTAGGCCTGTCAGATGTGCTCCACTTACCGCAACTCACTGTCGCCTGCGATTAACCTGGAGTAGAGAGCATATGCATTGTGGACACCACAAGAGTCGTGTGATGTTTTCCGACGAGTCCAGGTTTAGTTTGCAGTCTGATTCTCATCGGACTTTAATATGGAGAGCACCAGGTACCCGTTATCACCAAGAGAACACCATTGAACGACGCCGTTACGGTGGTGCAGGATGGCTCGTTTGGGGAGGAATTATTCTTGGTTCCAGAACTGACCTGCATGTTCAGAGTGTAACGATGACAAACCACATCTATCGGGATGTTATTCTGGAACAACATGTATGTTTGTTTTGGGGCGCCATGGGGGCTGAATTTCTGTTTATGGATGACAACGCCCGTCCTCACCGTGCAAACATTGTAGACGAATGCCTTCAATCGGAGGATATCACCCGTATGGATTGGCCAGCATACTCACCGGACTTGAATCCAATAGAGAATGTGTGGGATATGCTTGGCCGACGAACTGCAACCCGTCAGCCCCCTCCCACCTGTCTACCGGAACTTCGGAGGGCATTGCTTGAAGAGTGGTGTAATATTCCCCAAGATCAGATTGATAATTTGATACTCAGCCTGCCTAGGCGTTGTAAGGCCCGTATTGCATCGTCCGGGAGACATACTCCGTATTAACCATCATACTAACCATGTTATACTGTTTTTTTGTAAATAGGTTCTTTTTTGAAATCTGCTGCCAATTTTTATTAATTATGTCAAACATGTAGCATCTTTTTTGCTCTTTACCTTTTGTTTTTGTAAATAGGCTTTACAAATAAGTCAAATTTGTTTTGCTTCTGTCTCTTTGCCTGAATATCATTATCCTTAATTTATGTACATGAGCGTAAATTTATATATAGACCAACATTATCATGAAATACTCAATGAAATGGGTAGATAACGGCCAGGAGGAATTGCTTCCTAAAAAAAATTTTTTTTCATCTTCAGAGTTGCCTGCTTTATACTAATAAATGTTAAAAAAAAATCACTGGAAATATTATTTCTTTTGTACAATTCTTAATATGAATTACTAATATTTTATTTCTTTAATAAATGATGGTATTTCAGTACTAGTAATGTATCGATATTTTTGTATACGAACATAATCGATTATGAAAGCGCGCGACTTAAAGTTTAATGTTTTGCTTGTAAGGTGATGTTTTGTATTATTTACAGTTTGTGACAGGCATTATATCAGAATTCATATATTAATAAGCTATTGAATTATGAGACCATGTTGGAAGACGGCAAGAATTTTTTCTATCATCATTGTATTTTTAGAATTAAATACCAAGCCAAAATGTCATTCGGATACAATTTTATAATCTTCAAAGCGTTTTCCTAAAATAAACGTTTGCAAATGTTTTACATTAGGATATTTCTTTTTTAATTATTTGCTATATTTCCGAGGTATAACTGGAAAATTTAATTGCTTAAGTATTTTTTCCATTGTATTTCTTATAACAATTAATATGAATTGCTGTTAATTTTTATTAATGTGATGTCTTTTTTAAACTTTTTATCTCTTTATCTGTAATTTTTTTTATCTATCTCTTATAACTCTTATTATCTCTTTATCTGTAATTTTTTTATCTATCTTATAACTCTTATTTCCTCTTTATAGTTAAATTTTTTTCAGATTTGTGTTATTGTCTGTAAAAGTTATTTTGATTGTAAATTATGCTCTAAATAATTTATGCATTTCAAAAATTGACATATATAATCTTGTTTTCCATGAGAATATTGTGATTTTGTATATGCTTAATATAAGCTACATTACATGATATGCTGCTAATACTACTGTAAAACTTACAGTTGAAACACACACATGTTATAATATTGAAGTTTAATATTTAGAGATACCATAAAAGTTTTTAATTTGGCTTGTATGAATTAACTTTATATAATGAAAACAATTCTATTTTACATCATGATGCATATTTATATAGTATATAAACATATTTTTATATATAACATGTTTTCAACTGAAATGCGTCAGGTTTCTTTCTTTATTAATTTGGTATTAATGTCGTTAAATTAATCTTATTATTTTTTTCTCCAGGCTTAGATTTATTTACTTTTTATAATGGACCAGCTTTCTGATGATGATTTTGTGCCTCCAACACCAAAAAATCAAAGAAAACTGTTATTGCTTCAAGAAGTTCCACAGAATTCCAAATTAAATTCAAAAGCAACTAGTAAAAATTTTAAAAAACCCATTCAAAATGCCAAAAGAAAAAAAACTAGTGGAATGTCTCCCGACTTTAAAAAGTTTAAGGATAAAACTAAGCAAGTTACATTATTTAATTATTTAAAAAAAGATGCATCATTAAAGGAAACTTCAGTTGATCATCCTGTTAAAGTAAGATTGTTTGCAGAATCCAAAACCACTGATGCTAAAAATACTACTCATGTCTTAGTTGATTCTTCATCAGAAATAGTATCTAATTTAAGTAGTTGTGCTTTATTTTCTGATCATGCAAATGAACTCAACAATGGCATGTTTATTGAGGATGATGCAGATCTAAAAATTGAAACTTCAACATTATCAGAATCTTGTTCAAGTTCTGCTAAAACTTCTGTTGTAAAATGTGCTGATTTTGTAAAAGATTCAATTGCAGTACTGCAATTGAATACTGGTTCTGAATTTTCTAAGAATTTAAATGATTTAAGCAATACTCCTTCAACTTTAAAAATCAATGAACTTGCAGAAACAAATACAAAAAATGAATTTCCAAATAACATATCAGAAGCATGTTTGTACAGTAATAAAATTTGTAAAGATGTTGAAAATCTAAAATTAGATTTAGATGACAGAATTAAATGTACTGATAACTCTTTATCAAATAAAGTTTTATTGGAAGTTCATGAATATGAAAAGGAAGCAAATAATATAAAAAATACTGATGTATCTGACATGGAAAGTAATATGTCATGGATAAATGATTTGGACTGGAAAGCATATGACAACCCTACGGAGAAAGATATTTCAGTCTCAAAAGATGCATCCAAGTTAAAAATATCTAAGTAAGTTCAGTCATTTTTATAAAATATAATTCATTGCTCAATACAGATCTTTTCCTTGTTCATTCAATCCATAATTTAATTTTTTAAAAATGGTCTAATAAGTATGCTTGTATATTGGTAAATAAGCCCAATATTTTAATTATGTTAATGTTTTAATATATGTGCTTAAAAGTGTGAATTTTAAAATATTTTATTTGTTTTATTTAGCAAGTTTATTAGACTACATAAATTTATTAGATTTTTAAAATACATTTTTATTTTAGACTTTAAATTATTTTTATCTTTATCAACCTGTTATAAAAACCTGTTTTGTTTTAAACCATTTGAGGTAAATTGCTGTATGAAATGATGTAATTTATTGTATAATTATAATTAATATTTTTCAGTATAGCACTTAGATCAAAGGATTAATTTTCTTGTCTCCATTGCTCTCTAAAATATATTTTTTGCATACATACTGTCAGACATAATATAAAATCATAATCTTTCAAAAAAAATTTTTTTTTCAACTGTATGTTTGATTATTAATTATGATAAAAATTTATTATATATTGAATATTAGAAGATGTAACAACTGATGCTTAATGAATTATATTTAGTTGTATTTTATTAATACACACTGATAAATTTACTTTCAGTTAAGTATTTATGGTAGAGTATTTAAAATACGAATTTGATTTTTATTTTTCAGTTTCTTAGAAAATAAATTGCTATTTACAGTGAAGGAAATCTGTAAAAATGAAATGAATGAACCAAAATTAATTCTGGAAACTAATTCTGGAGATTTGAAGACATGTATTCTGAAAGGATTTTGGTAAAAATGTGCTTGAATTTGAATTCATATTTATGTGAAATAAGATACACATATTTTTTTTCATCTCTGAAGAAAGATTAATATTTATTTCTAGCTAAACTCTTCAAATAATTTTCTGGTATATTATACCTTATATTGAAAAATCCTATTTGTAATAATTCTTTTTATATTTAATTGCTTTCCTATAAAATTTACAAAATTGAAGTTAAGCCTTAAATATTCTGATTTCTATTATTTATAAAACTGAAGCTCATAAAATAATTTTAAATTTTTTTTATCCATGTGCAAAGAAAGTGTAAAGAAACTTAATGGATTTAAGATATGATGAATTCTTCCTCTGGTTTTTATTAATTTTTGTTACACCTCACAACTTTACATTTTTATATTGGTGTTTAATCAAAAGGTGTGTCTTTGGTATTTTTATTGCAGACAATTATTTTTAAATAATTATGGGTATTTTTTACTGTGTTGGTATCAACCATTTATGGCATATTATTATAACAAGGTTAATTTTTGACCTGAAAAAGGAGAGTGTAAAAGCAAAGGGTATTGTGTTTCATAAAAGGGGTCTGTCTTATTCAGTAATGAATGAAACTTAGAGGAAATGATTATTTTTATTTATAAATTATAGAAATTTAATTTTTTCCCAGTGCTAATTAAATAATAAGTAAGCTTAAAAGCATACTAGAGTACTAATTGAGTTCTAAAAACATACATGATGTTGACCTGCCCAGTAAAATCATTCCAGAATTAGCATTGGTAATAAAATCGATTTTAACTAAACTTTTTCTTTGATTAAATACAGACTTATTCAAATAAATTCTCTTCTATTTTAAAATTGCTACAAGCTCATATTTTTTTTGTCTAGTTAGTTAAAAAATATGAGAGAAGAGTATTTTCAAAAATATGTACAAGTTCTCATGTTTATACTGTTATTTTAAACATGCTTTGAGTTAGAAATTTTACTCTGAAGTATAAATAACGATGTTTTTGATGTGTGACACCAAGATTAATTTGAGGCAAAGAATCACTAAGAGCCATTTTGTATATTAATAACTTTTATTTATTATATCAAGTCTAAAAAAAACTCTAATAACATATAATATTTCTATGTTACGTCAAATAAAAGGGATTTACCTTTTATATTAAATTAAATTACGAATTATGAAATTAATTAATAATTATACTCAAGATCAAGTAAGGTTTACCAAAATAGGAGGTCCGAGAAATACACGTACTCGAATTATTAGCTTTCATTAACTTTAACTAATTTTACTAAACTAACGCTTATTTTAAGCGTACATAAATTATATTTACCGCTGGTATATCAACTTTCTAGTTCTTCCATAGAAATAACAGCAATAAGGCTTCACTAACGTAATCCCCTGGAATCCTCTAAATTTGAGGTTACTGTTGCTGGCTCAATAGCCTTCATACTTGCTAGCTTACAAGGCTTGACTTAAATACCCTATCTACTTTGCATATCCTGTTCACCTTTTGGAGTTGATTGGAAATATATGCAAATTTATAATCCCCAAAAAGACGCCTAAGAATATTAGTGGAAAGGTTCCGTACAGATTCATCACAACCCCCTCCAAAAAGAAAACGGGAATTATTCAAAGGTCACAAATGGCCTGAAAATAAATTACGTAACCGATTCCTAAACTTGATTTATAGTCTCGACGACTTTAATATATATCTAATAATCAGATACTTTACAAATCCTTCTTCCCTAAGGGAAAGAAAAAAGCATTACGACCAAAAACTTCCTTTTACATGACGTTACATTTACAAGTTTATATTTCCCTACATCACACACCCATTTGGCAAAGAGGCGAGGAAAAAACCACTGAAGTGGAGAAAAATCTGCCTGTGTGATTTACTTAACTACTTATGAAAAACTGTACACACTTATTCTTGCTTACAGTTGACTCGTCGCTTTCTATACAATGCTCAGGGTCAGCTACCCGGAAATGAAAACTTCTTTAAGTAGTGTGAAGAAACAAACATCTACTGTATGTACAAATTCATTCACATTTTACATAACATTTTCTTATACATCAATTAAAGTATCTGGCTCCTTAACATTCCCATTCCATGCATGCTGCGCTTATTAGTGTTAAATGTTAGCCCTACCTAACTATGCCGCGTCCCAAGCCACCAGATGTGAGAAAAAATATACATATACATACAATTTCAAAACATTTTTCAATAAACCATTAAAACAAATAACCAAAGGAATTGTCGCATCTTAGTGCAGTCATACATAGAAGTAAACAAATGCATTCTTACAAATGTTTTCTCCATATTTATAAAAAAAAGTTAAGACAAAAGCTGATTTTTCTCATCAAGAAAAACACACTCATTGTAGTGTCCACTTTTGCTTGGCTTCTTAAATTTTAAAAATCCTCCCGTGACTTGCTTCATTGCAATAATTCTTGCGACCACTTGTTCGGAAGGAGAAAAAAAAGAAACGATACAACCAGATTTTTTCTTTGTCCTTTATTCGCTCCTATCCACTGGATCTCCGTCTAAGGCTTCCATGCTGAGGCTCCTTCTCCTGAGGTTGTTCTGTGGGATACTGTCGATTCCATTTCTCCTTTGATATAAAAAATTTCTCCGCTTCTGTGTCCCAAAGGGCTGTAATGAATGTTTCATTTAAAAGAATGGGCACATAAGGTAAATCTACTGGAGTCATTCATAATGAGGATATCCTAATAGTTCGGTGTTCCGTAGCGGGAGGATTTTCTGTACATCGCGATCGATCACCCCCAGACTCACATCGATCGCTTAAAAGTTTAAATATCTGTTTTGATCATTCCGACCCCTGAAAGAACCGTTCCTTGAACCACCCTGTCGACCGCCTTGATTATGGAATCTATGATCAGATTGACCACCTTGGCATCGACCATCGAATCTCTGATTATCAGCAACACCTTGACCCTCAAATCTATTGAATTCCCTCCGCGGTCTGCTATTGTCAGAGTATCTGTTGTTACCTCTCGTCTCCCTCCAATTTTCCTGCCGATTCCTGTTAGGGAAACGATTGTTCTCGCTTTGGTTTGTAGCTTGGAATTCCCAACTCAAATCCCTTATCTTTCTATTTAGAAACCTTTCCTTGTACTTATCAATTATTTGTAGAAGGTTAGATGTGGTTTGCGGATGCCGAACCTCTACATAATCTAAAATCTGAGGTTCTATCCTACTAATAACATGATCTAGCAATTTTTCCTCCATCATTTCGAGTTTTAATATTTTTTGTATCTTTAACAAGTCATACACAAAATCGGATGGTTTTTGATTGTGCTTTTGAGATGATGCGTAAAAACGCGTTCCGACCTATTCCTAATCACGGGGAAGTGTTCTGTGAAAGCTTGCTTTAAGTGCGCGTAATCTGTTGCCTTGTCTTCTACAACCCTATAACCTAGAACCTCAAACCAATCTAGTGCCCGTCCTGTGAGATGACCCTTTAATGGGTATCTCATCATATGTTAAGTTATTATCAATATTCTCCAAGAACTCTGCCATGTTCTCCATCCCCAAAAAATACTGCTCAGGGATGATTCGAAAATTAGATCCGACTCTAAACTCGGGATTTATTCGTTGGGCGCCACTGTGAAGACCCCCCTGGGTCTCACCCTGGACACCAAGATTAATTTGAGGCAAAGAATCACTAAGAGCCATTTTGTATAATAATAACTTGTATTTATTATATCAAGTCTCAAAAAAACTAATAACATATAATATTTCTATGTTACATGAAATAAAAGGGATTTACCTTTTATATTAAATTAAATTACGAATTATGAAATTTATTAATAATTATGCTCAAGATCAAGTAAGGTTTACCAAAATAGGAGGTCCGAGAAATACACGTACTCGAATTATTAGCTTTCATTAACTTTAACTAATTTTACTAAACTAACGCTTATTTTAAGCGTACATAAATTATATTTACCGCTGGTATATCAACTTTCTAGTTCTTCCATAGAATAACAGCAATAAGGCTTCACTAGCGTAATCTCCTGGAATCCTCTAAATTTGAGGTTACTGTTGCTGGCTCAATAGCCTTCATACTTGTGAGCTTACAACGCTCAACTTAAATACCCTATCTACTTTGCATATCCCGTTCACCTTTTGGAGTTGATTGGAAATATACGGGAATTTTTAATCCCCAAAAAGACGCCTAAGAATATTAGTGGAAAGGTTCTGTACAGATTCGTCACAGATGTTTTGATTTCAGCTATAGATTCTAATTTTCAATATAACTAATAATAAAGATCTTAACTTGATAACTATAGGGGTAGTTGTTACCCTATAAAGATTATTTTTCTCTGAAATATTCAGAGATTTTTCTAAATTTATATAAAGATGGTCATCTGTTTTTTGTATTTTAATTTGGTGCTTCCTGCAGCTATATATAAGTTTATCTACATCTTATAATATTTAAATTAACATTTTGATTAAAATATATTAAGTTTTTTCTCCTTATAAGTTTCATTATCTGTTGGATTAAATAAGGATATTATTGTCATTGTTCATTAATGTCTTTTTTTGTCATCTGATTACTTAGTATCACATTTGAGATAAATGGCAAAAAAAAAAACTTTTTGGTGCAGTATATATAATCTAAAATAGTATGCTAGTTGTTTCCTTTCGAAACTTATTTTGATATTTGACTGACTGATTTTTCTTATTTATGTATTGGTTTTAAGTGGCTTGGATGTAAAGCTGCTGTTATAAATTTTTAAAATAAATTATATAAAGTTACATTCAAAATTTTGTTATTTAGGGAACATTTGTCACTATTTTGTCAAATATTCTAGCTTTAAAAAATGGATGTTTTATTTATTTGTATATTAGGTACACAGTGATTAAAATTTTTAAAAAATTTAATGCTTAAAAATGAATTACGTGGCATCATTAAAATGAAGACAACATATTCAAATAAAAAATATTCTGATGCTCTTTACATCATGATTGAAATAAAGTATTTCTGTGTGTCAAAAGAGAATTTTAAACTCATTTCTTTGAACTTGTTTATGCAAATAGCTGAATGGTTTTTCATGAAAATTAATGATATTTTTTTTACCTTATTAAATTTGTTTTCTGTGTAATTATAAACACATTTATTTAAATATATTTATAATTGTTTTGGCATCAGGACAGATTCGTTGGTGAATGTTGGAGATTCAGTACATGTTTTGAAGGAGTTTGAAAATAATCAAGCTGTAATAGATAACCATTCTGGATTTTTGGTTATCAATCCAGACTTTTTATTGTCAAGTACAGCCATCGTTTCAACACTTTTTTGCATGAGAAAAGCTGCTCTTAATCATATACTTCCAAGGTGGTCATCTGGAAATGATGTCATGATGATTGGAAACTTAGTTCATGATATTTTTCAACAAGTACTTATTTTTTTATTTTTGTTTGGCTTAAATCAGTTTTAAAAAAAAAATCTGTTTTTTTATTATTTTTTTCTACATGACTTAATTTAGGAAATTTTCTTTATCATTAAATTCTTATTACAATTTCATTTTGTTTTTATCTATTTAAATTTTCACTTTTTTTTTACAACTGTTGGGTTTTATATTCACATTTTTTTACTTCATAAAAAAATTCTTTTTCTTTTTTGTAAATAGTTCATGTATTTAATTGATTTTTTTATAGAAGTGTATGTATATGTATAATTTATGAAGTATGCAATTTTGCCTAAAAACTGATCAAGTGTGAGCCCTCGCAATAAAACTTAGATTCATTATATAATGTTGCTACTCTGAGTAATTATCATGCTTCATAATTCTATGTTTCCAAGTTGTTTAAATTTTGTTTAATGGTCCATTCTTTTTCTCTGGCTTTTTAAAAGTGAATTACAGTGTGTAAGTGTAAGTTGTTTGCACACCAAACATTGATTTACTGTTTAATTTTATTATGTCATGCTGGTGTAAAAATTATCTCAACAGCTTCTGCTATGTTAGCATAGAATAAAAATTCAACAAAAGCACCTTTCTCCTCTTCTTAAAACTTGTCACTTTGATTGTCAAGTTTGCAATCAGGACAAGGATTGGGTTCCAAAGTTGTATTGCACTACTTGTTACGGTAGCTTGACTAAGTGGTTCAAAGGTATCCATAATCCATTACTTTTTTTCTGGGTTCATGGTTTGGTGCACACCTTGCTGTAATCTCGCATATTGTTACTTTTGTTTGACCTCTACCATCAGGTTTTGTAGCAAAAATATGCACAGAATTTAATATCCTTATATCTCTTCAGCTATAAGACCAGTTTCTCACAACAAATCTTTTCCAATTCCAGTGGCTACAAAAACCTATACTCTATAGGCCTTAAATGAATTATAAGGACTTTGAGCCACTGCATGGACCATCAACATCCACGTGTGATGATGAAGAGTATCCAGCTGAGATTCAATTTGACAACCACACTTTGTTATTCAACCAGTATTGAATAATCTTGTCTGGGATTTGGTTTACATTTAATGATGAAGCTGAAAATGTCATGTAACCACAGAAATAGAAACTAATTGTAGACTCTTCAAAACCAAGGTTTAAAATTGTTTTGTTGGCTAATGGAAATGAATTACCAAAAGTCCCTGTTACGTACTCTGGGAGTATGGAAATGTATTGTGTGCAAAGCACAGCATGTTGAAGTTAGGCAGAGTGATAATGTTGTACAGTGAACTTCTAAACTTTTTTACAAACAAAGGCTTTCAAACCTCTCCCCTCGCCCACTTTTAACCAAAATTGTTGCTGTATACTTTTATTGTTTGGGTGAAGAGGGGGGGGGGAGACACTGAATATTTTTTAATCTAATGTATAATTGTCACTATTTTGCTTATGATTAATAGTCATATGTCATTTTGATATGATTTGAATGATAAATTTTGATGTGTCATTTTGATATGATGAGTCATATGTCACCAAATGGGATTTTTTTAAAAACTGTTAGTGTAAGAAAATCAAATTGTTATATGATGTGCTTGAAAATTTGGAAGAGATAAATCATGTAATTTAATAATTTATACCTCAGACAAAAAAAAAACTGTTCTAAAATGAATGTGTTCAGTATGAAATACACTAAAAGAACAAATTAAAAAAAAACAGGAAGTTGTCTTTATTATATGTAATGAATTAATAATAATTTATTTTATGCATTTTATTTTTAAATAGGCTGTAAATAACCATGCTAGTTCTAAGGAAGAAATAAATACAATCTTTGAAAGAGTTTTAATGAAACGAGAAAATTTAATTTCTTTGTAAGTATTCTTGATTTGAAATCTTTTAATAACTGAATAAAGAACATTTTTGTTTTTATTTTTATTTTGCAAAATTTGTTTTAGGAAAACTTTTCTTTCTTGAATAAAAATTAATAAGTTTCATCAAAGGTTGTTGTATTAATTTTTTTCATGTGTATAAATAGCTTAATTATATCTTTTAATGTTAATGAAAATATAATTTTATCGAACAATTATGGTTATTTTAAAATTGTATGGCCTTTTTCAATGTAAGTTTTACATCCGTTTATAAGCTCTTAATTATTTGATAAAATATTATATTTTTTATTATGAAATTATCATAAATATAATTTGGCTTAACTTATTTGAATTATTTTGGCTTCACATTAAAATTTCTTAGAATTGTAAAAACAAAACAAATTTTATTTATGAATATTTTTAAAACCTATGTTTCTTGATACATATAACTTCAAAATATGGAACTTTTGTACTGCAATTAAAATTATACAGGGAAATACGCATTTAATGCAAAAAGGCATAAGACAAAATATTGGTTTAGACAATATATATATATAATACAATGGTCCAGACAAACTACTTTGTATTTTCATGTATTTTTTTTCTCTTGACATGAAAAGATTTCTCCTTCGGGGAATGAATAAAATAGGGAAAACATCGGCCAATCTCAGGTTGTGAATTGAAAGATGGGTGGTGTCACCAGTGGTGTAATGTACAAACCCGCAACCTCCACCTTGCGGAGGGAGGGGGCAAAGCCTTACTGATGCCAAGTACGTATTTAACCAATCTATTAAATATTAAAGTCAAAACCTGACTTTGCTGGGGGGATAATATTCTCCATTAGGCCACTAGATTTCACATGTTTCGTAGAAAAGCTAACTTGGCTTTGAAATATTCTTGGAATAACCTGTGATATGAGCCAATTTTCTTTATCTAATCTGCTTTCATCCTTCACCCCTAAAAACATTTCATCAATTGTCGTTGGAATTTGGTGATGAGTACATCAGTGTGAGTAAAAATCAGTGAGTTTGGTTCACATTTTGTTCCTATTTTAGAAAAAAAAAATTCTGAGCACAATGGCAAATAGCTAAGGAGAAAAGCTAACTAATATCTCACTTAAAAGGAAGATGGAGCTTCCTAAGGCTGTAGATCAAAAACAGAAGACAACAGAAAACTGTAAAAATTTTGATATTGCAATTTCTACATTATCAACACTAATTTTAAAAAATAGAGCAAATTACAAAAATGTTTGAACAGAATAATTTGAGTCAGAGTGAAAATGGATGATATCAGCCAAGCACGAGCATTTAAAAAGGACTTTACTTGCTTTGTTCAAACAAGAAGATCTCAGAATGCTCCCATTGAAAATTTTATATTAAATTTCATTAAGTTCTAGTGAATGTTTTTATTTCATTGATTTTTATTAAATACATACAAATATACATATCTATGTAAATAAAATGTACTCTAATAATTTTAATTTTGCTGAATATATGTTTTTTTTTCTTTTTGCAATATCCTTTAACATGAAATTCCTTTAATGAAAATATATTTCAGTCCTCTCATTTTTGTGTTAAATGATTTTCACTGTATATATAATATATGTGAGAAAACTATAGCTAAAAAATTGTATTTATACCCCAAAAATGTCTGATAATTTTTTTTATATCTACTTTTTGTTTCTATTGGAAATTATTGAATGTTATTGTATTGATACTATATAGTTTTATTTTTGATAATTTATAAAAAAAAAATTTTATATTATATCTGTTAATCTTTTTATAGTTATACTAGCTGTAATTTAACTCTTGAGAAACTTATTATTAGTTATTTTTAATTAAAGAACTATATATTAGCTATTTTACTAGAAGTTATTTTTAATTGTTTATCTCTCTTGTTTGGATTTGTTTTAAAATGTACGCTTTTTAAAAATAAAAGTGTTTGAATGTTGTCATTGATTTCAAAACTTTTTTTAAAAAAATCGTTTCCTTTTTTCAGAAGTTGTCAAGAAATATTAGAATCTGAATTAAAAGAAAAAGTGGCAGAATATATTCCTAGCATTGCAAAATGGATTGAGAAGCATTGTACATTTGGAAAAAGGATTGCTGTAGATGATTTGCAAGTGACTTCTGTTGAAGGTATTGAAGATAATGTGTGGAGTCCTAAATATGGCATTAAAGGAAAGATTGATATGACAGTGAAGACATTTTTTCGAAAGGAGCGGATTTCTAAGGTATTTTTTGTTGTTATCCTACTTATATCTTCAACTCTTACTAAACATATTTATATTTTCAATTAATAGTTGGATAAATGGAAGCCCAATGGTTCGGGGTTCAAATCCCGGTCTGGGCAAGGTGGACTCTGCCTTTCATCCTTTCAGTGGATGGATAAAATGAGTACCAAGCTCGTACTTGGGAACTAAACAAAGGGGGTTTTGCTTCAGACGGACCACCTGACCAGAACATCCACTCGTGCACCTCAGTGCCCAAAGTCACGTAAACTGAGAGGGGCATAGTAGTAGGTTGTACCACTGAGTTTAGTTTAATGTAGTGAGATGAATGAAAATAATAGCCATATAGTTATTTCTTTTTTCTTTTAGATTCTGCCTCTAGAATTAAAAACTGGACGGGCAACTTATTCTGCTGAGCACATTGGACAAATAAACTTATATATTCTCATGTTAGAAGAAAATTCTAAAGAATTATCTGAAGGCTTGCTTCTGTACTTACGAGATATTGCTAACATGAAATTAACCTCTGTTAATCATAATTCTCTCAGAGGTTTGATACAGCTAAGGAATGAACTTGCTTTTTATACCTCCAGATGGATATCTAGATCAAGTGCACAGATTGATATTGAAAATTGCCATCTGCCAAAGCCCTTAAATAATGAAAAATTTTGTGGGAAATGTCCTTATCTTCTACCTTGCACTGTTTATCAAAGGTTAGTTTAACTCAAAGGAAATATTTCATTATTGCTGGAAACTTTTGTTTTGTAAATAACTATAGTTTTAAAAAAAACATTGCAATTAGTATTACGTGAAATATTGAATATTATATTGAATAATTGCTAAAAGTTTATTCTTAATAATATAAATTAAAATGAGAAGTTTTAGATAGTCTTAAATTATACTTATTTTTTCTTATATATTTTAAAAGCTTATTTATTGGTTTATTTCAATAGAGCTCTTTCTGAAGATAAAAATTTGGAAGTTGATCATGCTATGAAATCTTTAATCACTTCTGCTACTAGTCATCTTACACATAGTCACTTACAGTATTTTGCTCATTGGTCAAATCTGTTACTGATTGAATCTAGTAATGTTGCTATTACTAACGCTTTTTGGACAGAAGAATCTACTTGCAGGTAATAAATCTTGTGCAATATATTTGTTCAGATATCATGAGTGTTGATAATAATTTGTGTGATAAATTTTCTTATGAATTTTATTGATCTTTATCATATAATGTTTTATTTATTTATTTTTACAATCTTAAAAACAACTAAAATAAATTATAACATCAATTATTTGAAGAAAAAAAGGGGAACATTTAAATTAATTGAAAAGTTTGTTAAGGAAACTTAAAAATTGATTACCTTTGTTAATTGTTTCCTGACCATTTTGATAATGATACTCAATTTTTTTTTTTTTTTTTTTTTTTTTTTTTTTACAGTAAGCTTCTGTAGTTAGTATTTTATACCTTTTTCTAAGTTATTTTCTAAAATTTTAGTTTCTTTCTTGTATTATGTTTAACATCCATTGATTTTCGAGATGCAAAGGTTGGTTTAATGTGAAAGAATTATCTATATTATAGTTGCATCCATCAACCATTTAAAGAAAAACACAGTTAAAAAATAAATTTTGAACAACATAAATTTACCTAAGTCTGTATTGAAAATTCAAATTGGATTAGAATGTCATATTTGGTAACAGAGAATGATTTTCTCTTAGAAAACTTTCAGGAGTTGTAAAAGCATTCACCATTTATTAAATGGAAACAATAATGGACAAACATTTATTATAGTCTTTTTCTTAAATCTAAAAAAGTTTTAAAAGATAAAGGGATGAAAATGTAAAAAAAGTTGATAAATATGGGAATTTTAAGTATTATGTATAGTTTTCATTATGTATGCTTCTATATATTTTCTAAAAGCTATATAAAGATATACAATGTTTACATAAATGACGTTCTCTGAGCTCATTTCCAAATAAAAATCAATTTGCTTGCATTTTTGTATTTCTTATAAAGACATATATTTCAATAAAATTTATTTGAAGGAAGAAATTTCAGTTGATAATGTATAAAAACAAAAGACAGCTGAATTAATCTTGAGATATAGAAGTATTTTATTCTAAAAATTGGTCAAAGTTTCATCAAAATTTTACAGCTCATGTGATTTTTCAATTCCTACTATTAGTTCACAATCTCCTTATATCTTGTTCAAAGTTTCAATCGTTAATAAAGTACATTTTAAAGTACTTAATTGAGCTGAAATTTTATATACATGGTTATTTTAGATGGCAATATGGTAATTTTATAATAAATGAAAATTAATTGATTAAACTAATTGTTCAAAGAATTACAGAAAGAGCCACATTGTCATCATTTTTGGTGACTTGTGTCAAAACTTTTAAAGCTTTTTTCTGATATTTTAATGCATTCATTTGAGCTGAAATTTTCTATATGCGATTTTTTTGGGTGGCAGTACGATGATTTAATTATAACTAATTAAAATTAATTTAATGAAACTAATTATTTAAAGAATTATAGATGCAGACACATTGGCTTCATTTTTAGTGAATTGGGTCAAAACCTTAAAATATTTTTTTTCTCACGCTTTAAAGCATTCAGTTGATTTGAAATTTTATATACACAGTTATTTTGGATGACAATATATGATATTTTAATAATAATTAATAAAAGTAATTGCCACTTAATATTGTGATTCTGTCATATATATACATATTTATATTAATTGTAATTATTTGATGAAAAGTAACTAAAATAAAATATTTCATTGTTGACCTAAGTAGGAATTGACTTAATTTCTTTTTTATATTACATGTTAATAGCTATATTCATGAATATTTAAAGTTTAAAATAAATAGACTTATAATATTTTTATTTGATTTAATATTGAATTTAACTCTAAACCGTCTATCCCCTCCCCTCCCCCGCAAAAAAATGTAAAAAATTTTAGTATAGCATTCAAATTAATATAAGCATTTCATTCTTTTCAAAAGTATATTTAAATATTATAAATAGTTGAAAGTTTTTATTTATTTCAGAGAAAAGAAAGGCATGTGCTTAAGTTGGTTATCTCTTGACAAGAATGCCAAACAAAATGAAGAAATCAATGAGGCATTTTCTGCTACGTTCTGTCGGTCAGTAAAGAGTCCTGTAACTTTGTCACTTGTTAGTGTAGGTCTCAAAGCAGGTGATTATATTGCAGTTAGTAAACAAGGAAGCATTGATGAAGTTGCTATTACCATGGGGTATATTGTTAAAATTCTGGAAGAATCAGTTACAATAATTTCTGACAGGTAATTTTGATTGGAATGTTCAGCGAATTGTTTTTTGTTTATATAACTATTAAATGAAAGTATCATTATTTATTTTTCATATTTTTCTCCTTAGTATTTACAATTTTTCAATATAATGCCTTAAAAAACATGTATTGTCTTGAGCAAAATTTCTTTTTAGTAACCATTGTTATTTATAGATTCAAATTTTCTGTATCAATGATTTTATTGTATAAATTTTATGTATATAGAATTTCTCTCAAGTGTTTTATATATATATATATATAAATGGATTTCTAGAAAATTAAACATAAAATATGCTCATCTGTTTATTAAACTAACAATATTCTGAAAATGATCAATAAAGTTGTGTATTTTAACTGAGTTTTCTTCAAAATTTTAAAATCATATTCTTTAAGTACATAGAGATAATTTTAAAAATTCAAGATATAATTATGATTATTGATTCTGCTTACTTCTATTTCTATTAAAAAAGATTTTTCGAATTATTGGTATAATAAAGTTATTTTTGTTGCAAGGGTTTATATATATGTGATGCATTTCTTGGTTGTGGCAGCCAAGGGGTCTTAGTCATGTGGGCAATAAGTCTTGAGTTTCAGTCCTGATGCCACTGAAAACTTACTGTACATAAAGACTTATACAGGTTCAATTTGCTGTGACAAAGTTCTTATGTTGGTGTGGTGTTGAAGTTTGGAAAGTTGGGTGCCAGCTTAAGTGTTGTCCTCTTCACTTGAATGTGATTAAAAATTACAAGGTCTATCGCCAATATCTCTTATGTTGCTTAAGAGTGCCTTTGTCTATTTAGTTGTAAATTGTTCTTTTATTGTTTTTTTTAAGTTTGTACTTTATCACTTATATAAAAGCCATTGTTTGCTGAATAACTTCATGTAATATTTGAGTTATGTAAGAGGTCTCAGATGTGTGTGCCAGAACACTTGTGTGTGTGTGTTCCTGAGGACTTGATTAATTGAACTAAATTAGTTAAGCAGAATGAACCTACGGCTGTTTGATTGTATTTTATTTCTTTTAACTTAGTTATCTTTTTAATTAAATAAACTTAAAAGAAAATAAGTTTTTGTTTTTAAATACCTTTGACACATAAGATATTAGTCCACTTTCATCTGCTATACATATTATGCCAGAATTAAGTGAGCAGAATAAGAATAACTCCCTCCCCCCCCTTATTTATGACTTTCAAAGATCTTGGACTTTGCTTATTTAATTATTCTTTTTTCAATTCTTACTATTAGTTCACACTCTCCCTATATATATTTGTATATCTTGTTGAAACTTTTAATCGTTAATTTATTCATCCATTCAAGTTCAAATACATTTTTTTCAACTTGTAGTAGATGACACTAGATATAAATACAGTTTTTTTCAAATATTAATTTATTAATTAAGTTTATTTATTTCATTGAGTTAATTCATTGTAGTTTAAGAGATATATTTCAGTGGATATTATTCCTCTAAATGGCAGTACTATTGGATAAAACAGCTTTTGTTAAATTTGTACGGAAGATTCAACTTAATCTGAATAATCATTTGCTAATTAGACATCAGCATTCCTTTTACACTGGTTTTAAGATAAATTCTTACCTATTATATTCAACTTTTGTTAAAACAATGTAATTGCAAATTTAATGTGGTTAGAAAGTTTTTAATGTTAATTTATACGGTGTTTTGCCACTTGATATTATAATTCTGTCATACACTCAAGAGCCAAAACATTATGACCACCTGTCAATATCGAATTGATCCACCTTTGGCACACAACACAGCTTCAATCCGCCTTGGCATGGATGCCACAAGTCCCCTTGGTAGATGACCGGAGACACATTGTACCAAATGTTTAAGCAATGGTCACGCAAATCCGAGGTATTGTGAATTAGTGGTCTTTGAACTCTGAACTGCTGTCCCATGACTTCCCAAATGTGTTCTATCTGATTGAGATCCGGTAAGTTAGGTGGCCAGGACATTAACTGGAATTCAGCATCTTGTTCCTGGAACCACTCCTACACAATTTTAGCCTTGTGACACGGGGCATTGTCCTGTTGGAACATTCCATTTCCAGCTGGAGAAACAGAGGTCATGTAAGGGTGCAACTGGTCCGCAATGATGTTCAGATACTCTGTAGCATTCATGGTCTGCTCTACCACAACCACGGCTCCCAGAAATGCCCAAGAGAACGTCCTCCAAAGCATAATACTGCCACCACCGGCATGTTTATGAACTACTGTACATTGAGGGAGCAACTGTTCGCCTGGAAGACAGCGTATCCTGATATGACCATCAGTGTAATGAATGACAAACCATGATTCATCTGACCAGGCAACTCTCTCCCACTGATCCATGGACCAGTCGTGATGTTCCCGGGCCCAATGCAGGCACAGTTGGCGATGCCGCTTGGTCAGCAAAGGCACACGAGTGGGATGTTTGCTGCGTAGCCCCATATCCAACAGTGTCCGCTGAACAGTGTGTTCCAATACTATTCTACTTGGTCTTGCATTGTATTGGGCTGTCAACTGAGCCACTGTCTGGCTTCGGTTTTGCTTCACCATGCAAGACAGTCTCCAATGGCTTTTTTCCTTGATAGCGTGTAGACGTCCAACACCATGTCATCTACTGCTGGTTTCACCATCATTCATCTACTTTGCATAAGTACTAACAACTGTAGATCGCGAACAACCCACAAGGCTTGCAGTTTCAGAAATACTTGTTACGAGCCTTTGAGCCATTACAATCTACCCTCTATCAAAGTTGCTTAGATCCGCAGCATTTCCCATCACACACAGAAATAAGTGAAAGAATGATTCTTCAGACTCTCCAGCAGCAGTTCAATACCACTTCCACCTGATCACGTGCCTTCCACATTATCCAGGCAAGTTCATTGCAAAATGTAGGGGTGGTCATAATGTTTTGGCTCTTGAGTGTATGTAC
Source organism: Trichonephila clavipes (assembly GCA_019973935.1). Lineage (NCBI taxonomy): Eukaryota > Metazoa > Arthropoda > Arachnida > Araneae > Nephilidae > Trichonephila > Trichonephila clavipes. The sequence goes on from BMAU01001178.1 coordinate 21,454, forward strand.
TGTATTTTCCTGTATATAATCCACGGATTATGTGTTAAAAAGTTTCAAATTTTGCAGGGCGTATTATACGCCGCCGCGGATTATCTGAGAAAAAACATTCTCCATCAGAAAATCCAACAATAAAGTTTTGAAAGAAATGCTGTTTGTTTTATAAAATAAATAATAGATGGCGACATATTTCAGCTTTAACCAGTTTTTGTCCAATTACATTCAAAAACGACATCAATTCCTCAGAAGGAAAAAATAGTTTTTAGTCGCTGGCGCCATTTCCAATTTTCAATTGACTAGAGCTATTACGTCCTTCGAAAGTTTTCATCATGCTGAAGGGAAAGTGTTAAATTACACTGCAGACTTCAAGTTAAAAGTTATAGAGAAGGCTACCAAAATCGGGAAGCTGCAAGGTTTTTCAACGTTGACGAATTGAATATTCGTTTGTGAAGAAAAAACCAGACAAACTTCGAAAATTGTGATCGATGTTAAAGTGCCGATCATCGTGGAAAAACCGCTGGCCAGAATTAGAGGAAGAAATAAATAAAAGGATTTTAAAAGAAAGAGGCAGTGGGAAAGCAGTCTCAATCTTAATTTTTTTGCTGTTAACTTGCTAAATTAAAAAAAAGAAAGATTTTTTCCGCATGTAATGTTTTGTTTAACAACTCAAAACATAGATGGCAGTAGCAAAGAATTTTTTTGTTTTATTGAGATTATCGTAAAAAATATCATCATACATATTTAAAAAGTCGTTTCGTAATAAAAAAAATTTTCCTGTACAATTTATTCTATTTTCAAATTATATTGTGTATTTTTTGTCTTATATGACACTTCTTATTGGCAGTTTATATTTTGGATTATTCGGCCTAAAATCTGCCACGGATTATACAATGTTTTGTTTGTTTTTTACTCAGAAAAAAAGGCTTTGCGGATAATACACCGCTGCAGATTATATACAGAAAATTACGGTATATACATATTTATATTAATTGTAATGATTTAATATAAAGTACATGAAATAAAAATTTTCTTTGTTGACCTTAGTAAGAATTGACTTAAATTTTTTTAATAAATATGTTACTTGTTATATATATGCAAGCATTGCTCTATAAAAGTGTCGCACATTTGTTACAAAATTAAATCTGACCTGTTATTAATAATTTTGATTCCAATCCTCATGGGAAATAAACAATCCTGCAATCATAAATAAATGTTTATCGCTTTGTTAAAGAAATTATTTTACAGATCCTTCAGAATTGCATGTGTCTTCAATAATTGCATAATTCCCATGTCTCTGGACAGTCAAGCATAATCAAATATACTTTCAAAAACTGAAAGTATATATTGAATGCTTAGCTGTTAGAAGATAGTGTATTAAAAAAAATAACTTACAATTTAAATTTTTTATATGAAACAAAATGCATCTTACATAATTTTGTTATTTATATTTGTATTTTAAGCACTATTTAATATGAGATAAAATAGTTTCATATATTTTTGTATATTCATACATTTATTGTTTTACAGAGATTTTTCTAAAGTTTCTAAGTATGAAGATTACATTTTCCGAATTGATAAACAAATTTCTAACAGTGCCACAACTTGCATTCGGAATAACTTACTGTGTTTAATGATCAATGATAGTGAGGCTTTGAAATTGAGAAAATTTGTGATTGACAAGCACCCTCCAACTTTTGCAAAATCTCTTCCCAAAGATGTAGTATTGAATGGACGTCCAATACTGAAAGAATTGAATAAAGTGCAGCAAAGAGTTGTTCTTAAAGCTCTGATGTCACAAGATTATTTAATCATTAAAGGGATGCCAGGAACAGGTAATGTGTCAAATAGAAATTATCTTCCATAAGAAAAAAGGATTTTTTATATATATGAATAAATTATTTCTATTTCTAACCAAGGGCAGAACTGAGTTTAAATAACCAAGATTGATTTGAGATCAGTAATTTGTAATATTATTTGAATGTTAGAAAATAAAGAATCTTCATTTTTTTTTTGTAGTTCTTTTCATTATGAAACACTTAAGTATTTCCAATTGTAACATTTGTATGTTTACTTTTTATTGAATTTTGCACATCGTTAAATATATTTATAATTCATAATTTATTTGTTTATTTAGGCAAAACATCAACCATTGTGGCATTAGTAAGGCTTTTATCTTCCATGGGGAATTCTGTGCTTTTGACTAGTTACACTCATTCTGCAATAGATAATATTCTTTTGAAATTGAAAGAACATATGCCATTTGTTAGAATTGGTCACGAGAGTCGCATTCATCCAAATTTGAATGAGTTTTCCTTTGAAAATTGGACTAAAGGTTTTTCTACTGTGAATCAGTTTAAAACATTTATGCAAGAACAGGTAATTAAAATCGCAAAATTTATGAAATATATCAATGATTTAAATTAATTTTACATTTCCTGTCTATTGATTATTGTGAAACTTCACTTAAAGATCCTCAATATTATGAGTGATTCACTTAACAAGCAAAACATTGTTAAAAAAAATGTCCCATTTTGCTGAATGAATGACCACAGTGTCAGTTTAAGCTCATTTTGGACCCTGGGCACAGAAGACCTACAGGCCCCCTTGGCACTTGCAGATCCAAGGAGGGGCTTTTGGATTCAGCTTATCTGGGTCCCTGGGAGCCAGCCTCAAGCGCCCAATGGATAAACCTGCACTGAATGACCAAAAGAGAAGCTTCTTATTGTGGACTAGCTACATTAGTCATTTTCAGCATTTGTTCTGTGTTGCTTATGGATCACATATTTTTCCAAATGTGTATTCAACTATACAAACATTCAAAGATTAATAATTCTTGTTAAAATGTCCCTGAATATAAAATAAAAAAAACATTAGAAAACAGTAGTAAAAGTAGGAAAGTAGTTATAGAAATGAAATGTGTGAATCCCTTCAAAAACTAGAATGAAGTGGGAGCATAATTAATCTGACATGCTCATGTAATTGATCCTCATTAACAATTTGTACTATCCTCAGAAACAAAAACATGATTTAGGAGAAAAGTGTTTCTAAAGGATATGAATATCGATGCAACTGTTATGGGTCCTTGATGTTCATGAAGGATTGCTTTTCATATAGAAAAGCAAAGAGCAGTTGCAATTCAACATTCTTAATGAAAACATTTTTGTGAGAGAGAAAGCACAAAAGTTACTTTTGCTGACATTGTTAAAAAGATGCTGAATCATCAATGGTCAAAGAAGAGGTATTTTTGGGAAATTGTAAATAGTTTGGCATCTGCAGCATATTAAAAAGTGCAATGAAGCAGCACACTATAACATAAAGTGTAAAACTTCACTGATGATTTCAAGAAGTTTTTAGATTCTGAAGGTTTTCTGTCATATGTTTTTAGTTATGACAAAAGAGGCTGTTTTTGAAAAGATGCCTAAATGACTATCCACTTTTTTTTATGTTATTTTCCCATAACTTTGGAACTCTACCATATTCTTTTCTTTAAAAACAGGTTTCAAATTTTGATGATTACTTGCAGGACAAATTCAAAAAGAAAACAACTTATAAGTAAAGTTTTTGTGCGTTAGTATAACTAAAACATTTTTTTTTTCATTGTTGGTTGTATATCACAGCATCTGGTGAAAACAGTCAACAGGTTAATACATAAGTTCTTAATTTTCCTTGATAAAATTATACATGAAATTTTTTGAATGTTTCTTTTAGTGCGGAATGCATTGTTAAACTTTCCATTAATTTATATGGAAAATATTGTTTCTCTTAATGATTGTTTCATATTATGAGTAAGATTCTGGAATGAATTATGTTTGTTAAATGAGGTTCCATTGTATCTTTATTTGTGCTATATTAATTTATATAATCATTTTTTCAAACTTCATTCTTATAATTATATCATTTTGCAAAACTTGACATGTTGAATTTTAAAAAAAATTATTTTAATTTATATATTTTTTACATTTAAAATTTTTATTCTTCTGTGTTTCTTTTAATTCAAAACCAGTAATCAAATCTCGCTTATTTTATCTGTAAATTAAATTATATGCAAATTTAATTGTTCATGTGTTTTTGAGAATTATATTAATATAAATTTTCCTAACTTCATAGATTTCAGTACCAAAAAAAAATTGAAATGAAATTTTTACTTAGTAAACTTTGTACATATTTATTTTAGATGGTGGTAGCAACAACCTGTTTAGGTATCAATCATGCAATTTTTAAAGTGAGAAAATTTGACGTATGCATTGTTGATGAAGCCTCTCAAATAAATCAAATTGCTTGTCTTGGACCACTTTTCCATGCAAAGAAGTTTATTTTAGTAGGTGATGATAAGCAATTGCCTCCTTTGGTTGTGAATGAAAAAGCAAGGTAAGCTCATATGTTTTAAAAAATTGTATCTCTTTCTTATTAAAGCTTCACTAATATAAGTAGAATATGGTAAAAATTGAAGATCCAAAAATTCCTTTTGTTTGTTACTGTATATTTCTTTGTTTGTTAATGTACTTACAAAACACTCTTTATTAATTTAAATTCAGTTTTAAAAAAAGGAAAAATAAAAGGAATTTCTAATTTGAAATTGATTTTATCTTTTAACTTGTTTATTTGAGAATGTGTTGCATAAATGATTTATTCGGTGAAATGTGATGCATTTACTTTCTAATATTTTAATCACAGTAATTTACATAATGATTTTTTTAAAAAAATTCTAACAGTGTTCGTTCTAGAAGGGTTTGCAGGCTATCTGCCTTTTCTACTGAATCTTAACTCCCCATATCTTTATATTTATCTGTACGTGGGTTACTTATTACAGAATTTTTATCAATGTTTTGAATTGGTAAACATTTTTTAATAGACCTTTTTCCCCTCTTTCTTCATATATATTTGTGCACATTCCACTCTTTTTGTAAGATAAAATGCAGTTTGTGTAACTTCTAAAATCTATTATTTCAGCCTAAAATTTACTATGGTTTTTATAAATCTATATTACATTTTAAATTGAGTCAACATGTTTAAGTTATTTTATATTCTTCAAAACCCCCCATGCTGAAGTAAAATAGATTTTATATTTGAAATAATTAATTCAAAAAATTTGGAAATATTTTCAATACAAAATAAGAAAACATTTAATCATTGAAGCTTGTCGATAGTGAATATTAACTTCATTGGCAGAAGGTTTATTATCTTTATAATGTTGCTATTACTTCAGTATGTGAAAATTATTTCAATTTTAATTATTTTTTCTATTTAAAAAAATCTGATTTTTCTGCTCTTTAGAGAAAAAGGAATGCAAGAAAGTTTGTTGCAAAGGCTTTGTAATGTTGATAACTCAATGGAATTAGTCATACAATATAGAATGAACAAGTGAGTTGCATTAATATTTAATATCTTCCCTCTTGAAATAAATTAGACTGATATTTCAAAAGCCTTAAGAATAATTTACAAAACAAGTAAATTTTGCTAAATATAAAAGTGAGAAAATTGAAATATTAAAAATAAAAACTAGTCAATTAATGTATATTTAAAGATATTTTTTATTGTTTTTTACTATGAATATTTTTTTAAAGAGATAGTTGAAAGTTAAGTGACTATTTTACTTTTAAAATCACTAAAATTTATATAGTAACATTTAGATTCTATTGAAGATTTTTATGTACATAATTTTTTTTTCCAGAGAAATTATGAGGCTTTGTAATGAATTGACATATAATGGAGCTCTTCAGTGTGGTTCCGAAACTGTTGCACAATCTGTATTGAAATTAGATATTAGTAGCATCAGAGATTCAACTCCTGACTGGATTCTTCAGGCACTGCAAGTAGATTTGCAAAAATCTGTGATATTTATAAATACTGAGAAAGTAAATCCTTTTTCTTCTGGAATGAGTTTGGATAAAAATGAATTTGAATCAGAATTAGTTTTAACTATATTGCAGACTTTATCAGAGGTATAATTTCATTTTCATTTGCTTTTCCAAATTCTATTTTTAATTATGTTATTAAATTGAAAAATATGCATTCAAACTTTTCTGTCCTCTAGCTTAAAGTAGCCGAGTGTGATATTGGAATTATTACTCCGTATCGACGACAAGTAGATTTAATTGCAACTAAACTGAAACACATAAATATGAATAAAATAGAAGTGAATACTGTAGATCAATATCAAGGACGAGACAAAAGTATTATCATCATTTCATGTGTAAAATGTAATCAATCTACAACTGACTGTGATAAGGTAACTCTTTTTCTATATGTATATTTGTTAAAAAATTCCAATACATATATTTCAACTTCTTTGTTGAAAAACAAAATCATGTTTTACTGACTAAACTTAAAGATATTAGTTGTTTGGAAATTTACATAAAAAGTTACATGACTCAGCTTCAGTTATAGCTAGTTTTAGATAAATTATTTAAGTTCTTTAGAGGGAAAAGAAAACAGGTCATGCAGTTTTGTTTGAATTAGATAAAATACTTTTAAAATTAATTTCTTTTGGTTTATTACTTATCCTACTATAATGAATGATTTTTAAAATTATCAGGACTAGTTACTTTTGCACTTAAAATAAGCTAATTAGGGTTTGTAATGTAATTATTTTATTTTATTTCCAAAATGTTACAGTGTTAAAATTCTATGAAAGTAAGGATATTTATTCATTATCTGATTAAAAAAAGTTAAATATGATTTTTATCTTTTTTTAAATTCTTGACATATTTTTAAAAGGATTGTGCAATATTATTAATATTAGAAATTCATTTTAATACAGTTTTGTTTTCCTATTTCAGAAAGGAGTTATCATTAATGAAGAAAGACGTTTGAATGTTGCCATATCAAGAGCAAAGAGGAAGCTTATTATAATCGGTTGCAAATCCTCTTTAATTATGTATAAGCCATTTAAAAAACTGATTAAATCTTTTGCAGCTGAGCAGATTATAGAACTTTCTTCAGAATCTTTCCCATCCTAGTATAGATTCGTCTTATTTATTTATACTTTGTAATATTTTAAAATTGTGACTGTGGATATTTATAAATGAATTTATATTTTTATAATAATTCAAATTTGTGAATAAAAATGTTTTAATTCAGAACTGAAATGTAAATCACTTTATACAATTTTTTAAAAAAATCCTGTGTCACTGTTAATTAGATTTAAAAAATTATTTAATAATGCTTGAATAAATAAAATTGAATTTTTTTATTATTTGCCTGTTTTTATCTTTAAATCCTTTTATTGTTATTGGAAAGGTCTGTACATGAGGAATAGCTTCTTTTTTTTTGTCAAAACTAAACAATTTATTAATTTTGTTTTGTATCAAGAGTGTATATGAGTGGTTTTCAAACTTTCTGCTCAGTATACCTCTCTTTGTACAGTTGATTAGGTCCTCAAAAGTACCCCATTGAATGATTCCACATTTAAGGTGAAATATTATTTCTTTAGGAAAATAAGAAATTCATTCATATCAAATTTTGTTAAAATTAAAATATTTGTATATTTACCATAAAATATCCGGCATATAATGCACACTTTTAATGCAAAAAAACAAGTTTGAAGTTTATGGGTGCGTGTTATATGCCAGGTATATAAATGAGAGCTTTAAAAATGAAAAAAATTATGAACATAGAAAAAAATTAAGACTTCTTCTTTTATCAAAATACTGTTTATTTAAAAGAAATCGCATACTTAAGGAACTTTAAGGGTTGTAGTTCTAAAATTATACTATTTTTTTCTAAAGCTAGGAATAATACCTAAAAAATGACTTCAAAAATATAAAAGCCATTGCATAGTTGCATTTCATGTTTCTTCATAAAAAAGGGGTGCATGTTATATGGCGAATATACCTAGAAATTATAAATTGCAGCTTGAAAATATAGGTGTGTGTTATACGCCAGATTCTATGGTACATAAAAGTAAGCTGTAAAAAGCAAAAAGAATAATTGTTTATTTACAAAAGAAAATTATTTTTTTAGAAAATCATATAAATGATTTGGTACTAATTGTTTACCCTGCTCCCCCCCCCCTTCATATATCATGTGATGACATAGAATAGAATATTTTTACTTTATTCAAAGGCTCCTTTTTCATTTGGATCATTTTTCTCTATTAACTCACAAGTTTTTCCAATTACATTGAATAATTATTTGATGTAAAGTTTTTTCTGTTTGCATGTTTTCTTCAATTTCATTTATTTCTTCATAAGCTCGTTCTTCTATGCTGATGAAAGATTTGTCAACAAGAAGCTGATATTCCAAAACATCGGCACATCCAAATGGGTCAGAACTTTAATCAGATCCAAGTTTTCACATTGTCTGCTAATTTTTGTTTCTCATTTATTATAAATAGGTTAAAAAATCATTATAATAATTTTTTAAAAGATCAAAATGGTGACTTAATTGGCTGTCAAAAATAATTGAATATCAAAGCCCTGATGATAACTGGCATGAAAATCTGGAGAATGAATTTTCAGTTTGGAAATTTTCAATAATCTAGAACTGAAGTGCTTAAGTAATAACCTTACTATGAATTTATAGTGTAATGATTTTTTGAAAACTAAATTGAGTTGAATTTGAAATTTTTTAATGTTGACACCAGTGTATTTTGGCAAAACAGAGAATGATTTTTATTTATGGAAATGAGAGAACTAAATTTGATACATTATTAAATACTACCATATTTTATTTCATTATAATTAGAATTTTGAAGGAAATTTTAAAATTTAGGGCATATTACTTCAATTTAATACAGTTTCTTTGTACTAAACAGTGTAATTTTATGTCAGTTTCTTAGTTTAAATAAAAAAATAAGATAAAAAATTCTTTTTTTTGTATTGATTCTGTTTAAATTAATGTAACACATTTATAGATTTTATTATAAATTCTGAAAATTTCAGTTTGCAATTTAATTTAAAAATTATTAGAAAACAAGGAAATTTTTTTTGAGTGTAATTCTAAAAAACTTAAATTATCCAAGTAAAATCTTGCATTAACTTTGAATTAGAAATTTAGATACAAACCAAAGTTTTACATTTTTATCTGCTGTATTTTAAATTTTATTTATAGATTGGTCATGACTTGAAGATATTCATATTGAGCTATAAGTTCAGATTAAGAATCAAAAGAATAAATTATTCTTTTGAACATATTTATTTAAGACCTTCAGTATAGCTCTAAAACATGTTCCCTTTGCTTCAAAGAATACAGAACTAAGCAGTTAGCTCATTTGTTCCTTTCCAACTGTTTAGTAGTTCCTGGTTTTCCTCCCTCCATATTTTCATGTAATCTATTTAAATTATTTTTGGTTCTTTTTTTCCTTGTGTTCATAAATACATGTGCTGAGTCTCTTTTTCATTTAAACTGTTGATAAAAATTATTTTATCTCAAATTATATCTTTAAATTTAGAAAATAATTTGTCACTTAGATCATATGATTTTGAAGAAAAACAATAATATATATTTCAGAAAGAATATATACATCTGTGAATGCCAAAATTTTTTTTATATAAACAACACAAAAATTTATTACATCCATAAGAAGTAAACTGTGATATTCCAGAATATTTTAAGTGACTTTTTGTAGATATAATATTTTCTTCTAATTAATTATAACTGGAAATATTAAAAAATCTGTAATTTTTTGAAAAATGAAGTCTATTTAATAATTAGTAATCACATCCTAGAGGAATTAAAACTTTTTTTTCTCTTTAAATGTTTTTAATATAATTTACACACATAAAAACATGGATTTCAATTTTCATGCTAACAAATTTGTATTTTACATTACTGTCTGGTCCTATTCTGAACAATGTGCAACGATTTTGAATTGCACAAAATCCAAAGAGAACTATTTGACCAATTTCGTTATATTAAGGAAAATTGAGCTTTGTAATTAAAATGTGAACAATATTTAACTTTGAGAGAGAGAGACACACAATTTTGGAAAAATAATTCTCCACACTACTACAGGAAGCTCTAGTGAATACAGTGGCATAACGTACACCCCGCATCGCGGGGGACCCAAAGCCGGACCGACGCAAGTGCTTACCCTTTGTAAAATTCAACGTGGGGGCCCAAAACCTGACTTTGCAGGGGTTCTCAAATGTTCTCCGTTACGCCACTGACTGAATAACCAATAGGTATGAATATCTTGAGGAAAAATTTGAGAAAATACTTTTAGTCTTGGAAAAAACAAGCCATTTCTATAACAAAGATTTCAAAAATTCATGGAACATTCTAGAAATGGGGAACCAAAATACACATCAAAAGAGGAAGATAAAAGTAGTATTTGGGACAAATTGTAGGGAATCTACTAAAAGCAAATCATCCAATAACATGCTATTCGAAATAGTTGTATTTAGATAACACTCCTCCCCTTTTATTTTTCTTCCAGTTTTTCTTGGGAAGAATAGAAATTTATCCCCCATCTTTGAATTACAATGAAATTGTAATTAACACATAAGAAATAGATACAAAAAGCTAAATATCTTTCTGTTTTGACATCTGTAAACATCTTGTCGATTTCTCAGAAAAAGTCATTTTCAAAAAGGATAATCACGACAAACGAGAATGAAGATTAATATCTGTGGTAAATATCTACCTGAAAGATTCCTGTACAGATAAATCAGGTATCTAACTTATTCTTGTGGTTCAAATCAACATCAATTACAGCTTCTTATGTATTTTAAATATTATCTTCCACAAGATCTAACATTTTATCAATTATAATGCTTTATAGACTGACAGTACCAGTTTTCATTTTTGATTATTTTCATTTCCATCATCCACTACAGGTATCTCTTCTATAATAAGATAAATATGTTCCTAAAAGATACCATATTAGAGCAAACTAATAAACTAAACTTAGTGGTGCAACAGCCCATGAGGGACAAGGCCTACTGTGACCTTTGGGGGCTAAGGTGCATGAGCAGATGTCCTGGTCAGTCAAGTGAAACCCCCAGTGTTTTTTTAATCCCCAAGCAAGCTTGGTACTAATTTATCGACCCACTTAAGGAATGAAAGGCTGAGTCAACCTGGCCAGCCCGAGGATAGAACCCCAGACATGTGTGGAAGAGCAATACGCTGCCTCTGGGCCCCCATACGAGACTCGTAATAAATATTAAAATGAACGGATGCATTCTGAAAACTTAAAATATTCTTTAATTCAACAATTTTTATTCAAATACAAACATGTAAAAAAAAAAAATTATGTTCTCATTTAATTTAAGCTCATTTTATTAAATTTGTTCTACCTTACTATTCACCACAATGAGGTAATTGTTTTTTAAGATCGAGAGAATAAACTTTGAACTCAATTCCCCTTTAGAATTTTTTTTTCTGCCTTCTTTAAAAGATCTGTTATTTCAGTCTGTTTGCACTGGGCATTTCAAGTCCGTAGTACTGCTTGTTGCACAGAGATATGCAATTTTCCATCTACCTTATGAATTTTTGACCATTTTTATCACAAAGATCTTCAATCAAGAAAAGTCACTTGAGATTTTTTTCTACGGTAAGACTTTCCTGCAACTTTTTTAGAGTAAAATAAGTAAATCAATTTTGATCAAATCTGTCATCTCCACAATTGATTTGACTAAAATATTCAGATATCATTCCTGATCTGCTTCAGCGAAAATATATTTTGGACATCTTTAACAACTATATCTGCGAAATCTTCATCTCTGATCAATAGCAAGCTCTAATATTCCTCTATTCCCATTTTCTGGAGATTCAAGCAATTTTTTTACTGATGTTGGCCATACCTTCCTACATACATTTACAGTTCAATTTATTAGTTTCTTTACCGAAAGCAATATAATTTTGATAGTTTTAATAGAAAACTGCTTCTGAGCTTTCATTACATCATTTGAATCAATTGTGTTAAAAATTCATTGAACAGTATTAAATATAATATCCTATTTTTAAAGCTTAAAAATACCTTTATCTAGCTATTGGATCGATGAAATAGTATTTGCTGGTAAAAATGAACTGCAACATACTAAGAGGAGTTAAATTATGTGGGAGATCAGGAGTGTTAAGTAGTAGTTATAACACCATAAAACTCATATGTCAAGCTTTAAATCAGGGGTTTCCAAACTTTTTATTTTAGAGACACACTTGCTCCTACACTAAAGAGGCCATGTGTGACCTGGCTTATTCATCATATTAACATACTGAAGTTTTGAAATTTATGATGCAATTTTAACAAATAATTGATTTGAAAAAATGGATGTTTTTCTTAAAATATATAAAATTTTTAATAAATGTTTCATTAAAAATAAATACATGTATTATTTTTAGATGTAAAACATTAAAGCTTTTGTTATACGTAATTATTAATAAGTATTTATTTAAAAAAGACAAGTATGATCTTAACACGTAGAACATTAGAACTTTCTCTGTTAGTACTTAGATACATAGTTTATGTACAATTTATCATTTTATTTCACGCAATTCTCAAGAGCAAAAGTTCTTTACAGAAATACTTTTGCATTTTTTTTAATGAACATCTAAAAACTAATGAAAAGTTTATTCATGAATCCATGTCTTTTACTGAACATTCAAATTCACATAAATAAGATTCTTCACAATATTTCATAAGGCTGTGGTAGCCAAGTGAACAAGGTCACAAATTTATGGCCGGCAAGTTGCCAGTTCCAGTCATGGAGACCTGCCATGAAGAGGGGCTGATGTACATTAAATATGTCATGGCTCAAAGTCCTTATGTTGGCATGGCGTGTAAGTTAGGAGAGTGGGGAGCCAACTCAGGTTCATCCTCATCACTTAACAAAAATTAAATAATATGTTGCCAATAACCCTCACATTGCTTTAGAGTGGGAATTCAATAAAATAAATCAAATTCACTATAATCCATTGATTCCCTTCATTAGCTTTATGGAATTTTATTATTTTAATAGTATGATTTAATATGAATTAACTTCATCCGACAGATACTCAAAAGTCGTTGGTGACAGACCTCATTATTTTGAACTAGAATCCACAAACAAGTATGGGAAAAGAAAAATGTGGCTACTAATTATCTCTGTATTGTTCTTATTATTAATTAAAACCATCATTTTATGTTTTTAATTAAAATGTGTATTTTATGAATATCTTTGACATAGTCATTTTCTTGCAAAGTAAGATTTAATAATTAATACATATAATTTGAAATTAACAGAGTCAATTTTAGTATAGCCAGTATAATAAACAACATAAAAGCTTGAAAGTTATTCATTTCTGTTACTGCTTCACCTATTTTTTTAATTTTACATAATGATTTTACTTTAATCATAGAAAAAAATTTGCAGTCAAAATATTATTTTCCTCTACATCCCATTGTTGTATTTAAAAAAACTCATCACTTATTACCTTACATTTTTACTTCATAATTTGGCAATTACATTTAAATATCCCATATTCAAGCAAATGGATACTTGTGTATTTACATAACTGCAGTAAAATTTGCACCTTGTGAATCTAACCATGATACCAGAACAATAAAAAGATATTCTTATGGTTTTCATTTTAAAAAAAAACAGTCAAGTCAGATTTTGGTGGGAAAATGGCATGATTTGCGTAGTGCAAATTTGGCTGTGTAACCGAAATATACTAAGTAATCTTAACATTGGAAATTCACAAATAAAAGCTTAAGTATAAGAAAAAACAAACCAATAAGGAAAAGAAAATGCAAGACAAATCATAAATATACTAGATAATTTGTTGGCAGTTTCATTTATTACAACTAATAAATGCTAAGTAAATCTCTCCTTTTGTGAAAAATGTTGTACAATGAAGGCTATTAAAATTTGAAACATTAGTATGAAAAGAAAACATTTTCATTATCACTCAAACATTTGTTTCTAGGATTATCAACAGTAATTAGTAAAATATTAATTTATTTTTTCAGTAGATATAGTTTCCTCGTCTACAATAATATTATTAGTTTCACAAGTTTTTGCTATTTCTAAAAGCTGTTCTGTCGCTGTTGGAAAAAATGTAGTTGCTTTAGAAAATTCTTCTGAAGGCAATTCCGTAACATTCAGCTCGGTTGGAAGGTTTGTGAAAGGTGTCCACACGCCTTGAATACTAGGATTTTCAGTATGCTGATTTTTAATAAATCGAGAAATCGGAAATCCTGACTGTGTTCGGGCAAATTCAACCCATTTCACAACATCCTCTCTTGGTCGTTTTGGAAAAGAACGATAATGACTCTGGCCGTTTAAATATTCCATTGTAATGCTAGGAGGACCAATTCGTCGAGGTTTTAGATAAATGACGACTCCTGGATTAGCTCTTGCAAAATCTACTAAGTCTTTTTCAATGTATTCTCTCAAACCATTACTACCACCGTGAGTTTTAGAAAATCTAAATGTTATGCGTTGCAACTGAATAATGAATCTTCCGACGCCATTATGAAGAACACTTTTGATGTAAGAACTTGGATTTACAATATTAGACATTTTTTGTATTTTGAGAAAAATTGATTAACTTAATCACTTTCGATTTTTTGAGAGGATTAAACAGACATAAAGCACTAAACGTTATAATTCTCTTTACACTATCATGCAATATTAGTAAACAAACCCAATGCCTTTCGGAAGTTGTTAAATAAAGAGCACTTTTTTAGAAGAGGAGAGGGAAAGGAAACAGGTGGATGACAGTCTACAGGGTTACAGAGCTTAGCAAATTTCTCGCCAATATCGGCGCTTGCTTTGAATACGATGCCAATCATTCATTTTCGCATTAGACGTGGACCTGTTCACACACACACACAGCTCCCATTCACAATTTCGCCTAACAACCGGACCTCTCAGCTAATCAGAGAGCCCCATTGCCCTTACGGACACTGAGGGTTTCTCTGGCGACAGGAGCGACGGAACTCCTCCGGACCAAATTCACCGCAGATAGCTGCCGCCTGATTGGACGGACAGTAGCTCTCCCATCTACCTAGAGAAAGTCACGACAATTTCTAACGCTCTGATCTTAACTTTAATCTGTTCACCGGTTTTAAAAGCCGGATCGTCATTATTACAAGACAATTTCCTTTGAAATCACAAGTAAATTCAAATTCCCAAGATGTAATCTTTAATTTTTCTGTAAATTGAAACAAAAAGGGCAATTAATCAATTCAAGCTATCAAAGCCCTAACGGGTTAAGTGCTCTAATAAAAATACCCAGCTAAACCTGTTCACACGGTGAAAGCTGTATTCTTATCGAAAGCATAAAAAAAATATATAACCATCTTTCAAAATAGCAAGTTTAAATACATGGAACAAATTTATTTTAAATGAAATTAAATAATTTATTTCTTCATTATTTTTTTAATATAAAGTTGAATTATGTAATGGACTCCATTCACCTGACGTCCCAGTCACATGTCACACGATGTAAACAAATAGCCATGTGCTTCATTCGACTGAGTATTTAGCCGCAATTTTTGGATTTGCACATCTTCTATCGCATAGCAAAATGAGATACTGTAGCGTATTAAATTGTCGTAATGCAAAAGGAAAGTCTGACTGTAGGTCAAAAACCTTTTTTTGGGTTTCCGCTAAAGAATCCATAATTATTAAAAAAGCAGTTACAAAACTTGGGCAGAAAAAATTTCAAACCAACTAAGCATTCCTCTGTATGTTCTGATGATTTTGAAGAAGCACACGTTATGTATCAGCCTTTCACCAACAGAAGGATATTGAAACCGAATTCAGTGCCCACAAAATTCTATTTTTCTGAGCCACCATCAAACCAAATTTTGCAGAGAAGGAATAAATCTTCAGTGTCACAGAAATTAAAAGATGTTCCAAAAGACATTTCGACTGAAATGTGAGTACTTTTTAAATATTTCATTTTCAATACTTTTTGTTTTTATCAATTACGCCGACGATATTTCAAGTTTTAAAAAGAGTGATATATTTTCGGAGCATTTCGAATTCGAAGAATTTTAATTTTGCAAACGTAAAGAAACACACAGATTAGGGTACCACTTCTGTGATCTATTCTGGATGCTCTGTAACAAGTGAGTAAGTATGCAGTTGATCACCATTTTTTTTTGTCATTTTAAGATTATTTTCAATAATAACTATGGAGAAGTTCTACTTTGTAAACAACAACATTGACTTGGAGCCTAACAATACTTCTGGTGTAATGTTCAGTATCTTTGCAAAAATGCCTTGTAAACTTTTTTGATTCATTTAGAGCAAGGTTGACACAAGCCCCGTTCACATGGAAGCCCGCATAATACCGGCAATTTCGAAATGCTGATGAAAGCCGGGATTATACCGGTATTTTTTTTCGACTCGTTTACATGAGAATCGATCGTTGATGAACTGGATGGAGTGCCTAGGCCTGTCGGCCTCTAACCTCCTATCAGGTAATTTTGAGATGCCTTTGACGAGTTCTACCATTGCCCAGTTTTAGGAATAAATCAGTTTAATAATGAGAAAGTTCCGTAGATTTTAAAAATTTAAGCTACTTGGATGTGAGATTAAAATAACTATTAAAAATTTAACTTTAAAAACAGTGAAAAAATCATTGAAAAATGCGAGAAAAGTGGGCGGAGTTATCCTAGCCAATCCGAGTGCAGCAAAAACTGACTATCAGAAAAGGCGGGAAAGTGATCTTGGGGAAAAATAAATAAAGTAAATAAATTAATTGAAATCTGGATTGACCAAGATGTCTCTTGGTCTTTTTACAGAAAAGTGGGAGAAGTAGGGGGAGATTTCATTAATAGAAGCATTATCTGAGTCGTCTATATTATTGAAAAAGTTGATAGCAAGTTTTCGTATGGTCTGTCGAATAGTTGGTATATTGCAAGCTATTCTTAGATCTTTATTTCGCATATACCAATGAGCATTGCAAATTTGTCTTATTATTAAATTTTGAGCAGTTTCAAGTAAATTTATATTAGTTTTTGCTGCATGTCCCCATACAGGGGAGGCATAGGTAAGTAATGGTTTCATGATCAGAGTATAGATAAGCAGTTTGTTATGTCTATTCAATTTAGACTTTCTGCAGATAGGGAGTAAAGTTTACGCGTAGTATTTTTAAATTTATCTCTAATATATGTTATGTGTTGTCGGAAAGTGAGGTTTTTATCAACGATTACACCAAGATACTTGGTGTGTTGAGACCAGGGTATTCTTTGATTTTGTAGAGTAATTTCAGGGGGAGGTTTCCTTTTTGAAAAGAAAACCGCTTCCGTTTTGGAAGATTTTAAAGCAATCTTCCACACGGAAAACCAGGTCTCCAGGTGAGCTAGGTGTTCATTGATATTTTCGACTAGTGTGTCGAGGTTTCTGTGTCTGCTGAGTATGGCTGTATCATCTGCATACATGCATATTATGGTATTAGAATGTTTAATAATATCATTAACGTAGAGGTTAAAGAGAGTTGGTGCCAGAATTGACCCTTGGGCCACCCCAGCGTTAATCTTTTTAAGTTGCGAGAAGGTACGATTAATTTTTACAGTGAAGGAGCGATCAGAGATATAGGAATTTAACAGGTAAATAAGAGGGGGCGGGATTTTTTAGGTGATTAATTTAAAGAGTAGGCCAGTATGCCATACTCTATCAAAGGCTTTTTGAATATCAAGGAAGACTGCGGCCGTGCATTCATCTTTGTTGTTTCCTTCCTTAATAAATTTAACGACTCTGAGAAGTTGATGTGAGGTGAAGAGACGAGGTCGGAACCCGTGCTGCTCCGGAATCAGGATATTTTCTCTTTCGAGATGGTCGTTGAGTCTGGCTAAAATCACTTTTTCAGCCAGTTTACTAAGGGCAGGAAGTAGACTTATTGGTCTGTAGGATTCGGCCAAAGCCGAATTTTTATCTGGTTTTAGGATCGGAATAACAACCGCAGTCTTCCAAGACATAGGAAAGTATCTTAAAGTTAGCATATTATTAATGATGTTAGTAATCTTTTGAAAATAGTGAGGCGCGGTAATTTTTTAAGCATTTTGTTAGTGATCCCATCTCTCCCCGGACACTTTTTGATTTTAATCTTTTTAATGATCTGAATAATTTCAGATGGGAGAGTGGGGGAATGATATCAGTATTGTTAATATTCGAGTCCATGTATGCATCAACAACGCTGGTGATGATCTCGTCTTTGCGTGGGTTGTGAATGTCATTAAGGTGAAATTGCTTCTCAAGCGAATGAGCAATTACTTCAGTTTTGTTTGTATCGCTGAGAGCAATACCAGTGGGGCCATTAAGGGCGGAAATCGGAGAGGTTTTCTTCTTGAAAGCTTTCGCAATTCCCCAAAGGGAATTGTCCTCAGCATTCAGGATAGAAAGATTATCCTCCCATGCCTGTTGTCTGTAATGATAAATTTTCCTTTTAATAGCATTTTGTAATCTGTTTAATTCTGTTTTATGTTGTGGGTGTCTTGTATGTTGCCAGGTTTTCCTGGCTTTGTTTCGTTCCTTGAATAGCTCTTTTAGCTCACCCTGCACATACGGTTGTTCCGTGTGGTAGAAAGGACGAGAGGCACTTGCGTGCGCATTTAGGATCTCATCAGTGAGGTTGCTGACTTGGGAGTCGATCTCGTGGGTAGAATTTGCAGTCAGGAGAAAAAAGTTATCAGGATTTGCGAGTATTTTAATGAAGATACTCCAGGTAGTATTTAATTGGGGAGGGGGGATAGCAAAATTGGAAGTTCTTGGAAAGTGAAATCTGACCGGATTATGGTCAGAACTGAGTTCCGGAATGGAATCAGCAGTACAGGGCCAAATTAAATTTTTAATCAGTACATAGTCTAGAGTGGAAGCGGAGTCCGTTCCATATCTAGTTGGGGTGGGTGAGCAATTAGATCTAAGTTATTGTTTGTTATATATCTTAGTAGATAATTACCTCTGGGGTCGCTGTAATTACAGCCCCAGGAGGTGTGCTTAGCATTGTAATCACCGGCTAAAAATGCCGATTTAAAAATATTGAAAATACCGTCGAGGTCGGCTCCCAAGTTTCTGTAATTTGGACCTGGTAGGGCATAGATAGAGGCAACCAAGAAAGGTTCCTGATCTGAGGGGGTGAGCGCAACGAGAGTTGCTTCTACACCTGTAAGGGGGGGAGGGGGGGACATGAAAATGGGGAATCGATCTTTTAATGAGGATCGCAGTACCGCCCCAACCTCTGGTTGGACCGGTCCTGTCGTTCCTGTAACAAATATAATTCGGAATATTGAAAGAGTATTCTGGTCTCAGATGTGTTTCTTGTATCAAAAATAAATCAGGGGAGTGCTTATGAGAATCGGGTGCGTTTACATAAGAATCTGGTGATTGGTTGATAGATTCACGTGATTATAAAATGTAACCATGGAAACAACTAGAATTTTTAGCGCGATTATCATGAAGAGGACTGATCATGTTTTCGTTTTTTTACCGCCAAACATTTCTATGCTCTTGCACATTTAAACTATACCCGCTAAAATTTCGTATTTGACTATACGTGGTTGCTCGATTATAGTAAAAGATGTCGACTGTCGGAAAAAAATCTCTTTAATATCCCGGTAAAAATTCGAGTGTTTAGTAAACATGGATAAAAACGACATTTGTTTTCAATACCAACCCTTTAGAAACCGTCGCCACCAAAAATCGAACTCCCTTTTTACTATTTTTGTGTTCACATAAGAAACTTCTAAACAGATCGAATCAGCTAGCGATTTTGTGTGTTTTGTTTTGGAGTAGAAACCCTACGATTTGGCAAGAAAAAACTTGGCGGGATAAGTGGCCGAACAATCCAATCGGATTTTGGATAGATGTCTACAGGAATAGAAATTTTTGTTTATTTTAAATTAAATTATATAGAGAACATACATAAAAAGATAAAATATATTAGGTTAGCTTAAATTTTTTTTATTTGTTTTACACATCTTTAGAGTAGTTAAAAGCGATATTTCTGTATTTAATTATCTTAAATAAGAACACAAAAATCTGATATGTAATCATACCTGTCATATTAAAACAAGTATATATATATATAATTTATACCACTTTCAAACATTAGAAATGAAAATTACCCCATTTGTAAAATTATATATAAAAAAAATTATGTAACATTTTGAAAGTCTGTATTCGCAGTACTATTTAAGTAAAAAGATATAATTTATCGAGAATTACATTCTGAGTGTGGTAAAAAATTAAGGCATTAAAATGTGTGTATTATAGAATATAAAATTGTGTGCATACATTGAATATTAAATTCCTGTTCTCTTGTACATGATCAAATTAAAAAGTCATTTTTAAATCCATAATTCTTTTAGTTAAAAAAAAATAATTATTAAATATTTGTGTGGTATCTATTTATTATGTGAGGATTTCTTAACACATTTGTTTTCCAGAATTTGACTGATACAAATTTTTCTCACACAGATGTACCTTTTTTTTACTATGGATAACAAATATGCATTTATTGGTACTTGCACAATTAAAATGTAAAATTCAATAATTTTGATAAATTTCATATAAAGACTTTACACTTGTTATTGAAATATCAACATTGTGTGTTAAAAAAATCTGCAACCCCAGCTGAAATGTATTAAGCATAAGAATACTCTGGATTTTTTTACATAAGTATTAAAGTCTAAATGCTAATATATATTGATATTATCCTGCTAATAAATTTAAGACCTAAATAAATTTGTCGCATTGAGTTAGTTACAAATATTGACCCAAGAAGTGTACTTAAATCAGTTCTATGATATTTATGGGAAATTAGGATCATGAAACCAAATACAACTTTACATATAGACATTTTCTGTAGAATGTTTACTTTCTATAACCAATGGAATTATTCAGAATTTTAATACAACCTTTTTCAACTCTCTATTTACCCTTAAATGAATAACTTGACGTTGTTTACAATAATCTATATTCATGAAGAATTGAGTAAAAAAAGGTAATTTCAAAGAAATGTTTTCAAAAATAAGTGTTTCATCATCCAAAAACAATGATATTTTTGTGTAACTGCTTACGGGACAAATTTGGGGTGCTTGTATTGTAAATATAATATCGACAAATTTCTTAAAATAAAAAAACTGCCAAATGCTGCGATATACAGCCAATAGTAGAAACTGTCCCTTATCAAGTTTGCGCACAGTAACAATAATAGTGATGTAATTGTTTTTGTTTTTTTAAATTTGTTATGTCTTTTTGCTTGGCGAAATTAGTCGGCAGTTTAATGCATGTTCCAAAATTTGTGGAATGGTACGAGTACTGATTTAGCATTTCTTAGAGAAACTTTGAAGTAATTTAATATTTTGCTCATGTGTAATTTGGGAAACTGAGAAGTTTCATGAAATTTAGGAATGCCCTGGTAAAAGAATCTTGCTTACAATTAGTACACATTGTGATTAATTTATTAATGATAAACTTTGGTAATTTATTGAATTAATAAGGATTTTTATTAATTTTAAAACATTAAATTTCAGAGTGAGAATTCTGAATCTTTTTTTCTGATGTCGTTTCATCTTCCATTTTTTTAAAAGTATTAATGTAATATATAAAATGATACTTCAGTTGCATATCAGTGATAACGAAATAACATGTCATGTATTTGTTTCTTTTATTCAACTTCTTTCTATAAGTTGCATGATTTCAGTATTCTAATTTGTTCTATGTAAATTCTGAAAGTTGACTATATAGAAGTGGATTTTATAATTGTGCCAGTTTGTAAGTTCTGAAATTTCAAAATTCTTGTGATATTTCATTTAATCTAGACCCATACCATATACAATTTCTCAAAAATACTATGAAAAGTTTTGTAGCTTACCTTTATACACAAGTTATAGGTTTTTTCTTTCTAGTTTCTGGTATATTTCACACAGTTGGCTGACTAAAAGACTAGTTTTCGCCATTAATTTCTTTGAAAACAAGGGAAGACCATTTCAAATCTTACTTTTGTAAATGTATTGTATCCAAAAAAGAAAAAAAAAGCATTAATTTGATTAAAATAGTTTTGATACTATTGAAATTAAAGTAAATAAAATTTGCAGAAACTTTGAAGAATAAAATGTTTTTATAATTTTTTGTTTACTATTAATTGCCTAATCGCTAGGTGTTTAAAAATTTAAGTTTTTATGTTATAAACCTAAAGTGAACATTTTAGAAATTCTGCTTAATTTGACCTTTTTGATCTATGAAATCTTTGATTTAGGAGATAATTTTCTTTATTGTTTCATTTTTGATTTTTTTGGGTTGATGACATTTAATACTCTTTTGTAAATATTTTTAAAAATTAATACTTTTTTGTTGTAAATAAATTGCAAAAAGCCATTCATAAGACTTTCAGAGAATTGTATGAGCTATTATCAATAAGATAAAAATTGAGATGTAATAATTGTACATATGCATGTTGAATACTGGCAGATAGATCCTCGATTTGTCCTTATAGTATAATGTTACTTTCAGAGAGTGTGATTTATATAGCAGAGAGAGAGATCATGGAATGCTTTATTTACTTAATAGTGCATTCATGTAATGTTAAAATTAAGTGTCAGTAAATGATGTATCTTAAAATGAGTATGATTATTAAATACAACTGTATACGAGAAATTTTCACAAAACAATTTAATTTGTTCTACAATAAAATCTATTAAAAAGAGCCTTTTATATATATATATATATATATATATATAAATATTTCTTTAAACATGTTTCTTAATTTATTCAAAAATGTCCAGTTAATTTATTTCTGAATGTTGGAGACAGGCATATTTTAGGAAATTCAAACCTTTTGAAGGGTAATAATTACAAAGGAAGTCAGTGTATAAAACATACAAAATATGTTTTTGATAAGATTATTTCAGGTACCCACAAAACCTTTGAATGATGTTAAAAGCAATTTTATTTCTATCTCAGAATCCCTAATTATTAAACAAAAACTTTCATATTAACCAACTTCAATTAAAAAGCTAAATTAATTTTTGTTTGTAAAAAAAGTGTGTATTTTCTTTGATGTGCAATGTTTTCATAAGAACTTGTTCATAGTATGTTTTATAATCGTGGGATTATTTAATCGTTCGAGGAGAAAAAAGTAGTATTTAGCCTACTTTTATAAAATAATTTTGTAGGTATGCGTGTATAAAGGGATATCTTTTGGTACAGTAAATCATGGTTTGCTTTAATAACAAAAATTAAATGGTTAAGTAAAAGTGAATCAAAATTGAAGATTTTAGAAAATGATATGTTCTTTTTAAGTTCTTATCCTCATGTATTTAAGGGAATGTTAATATAAAAGAGTTTATTCTAGTGATTATATCAACTTCGACAGTAAAAAAAATCATTACCGCTGTTTTTGGCCACTAATAGAATGTTTAAAATCATAACTGTATTGGTTTCTTTGATTTCTTTTGTTTATTTATTGTTTATCAAATGAAAAGTAATGACAAGTATTTTGGAAATTTTTTTCAGTAATTGTGTTTGTTAAATTTTATATTTAGAATATAATTAGATACACTGCATGTACTTATTTTTACATATAAAACTTCAGTATAAATATAGTATTACATTTCCCCCTATTTAACTAAAGAAAAATAGTTATAAATATGTGAAAAGTACTTATATATTTTCATTTTGTTAATTTTTGGCTGGTTTAAGATAAATCAGTGTGTTTAATTTCTGAGTTGCATGCACATATTTCACCTTAATAACTTTTTTATAGTGAAAAATATTGATAAATACATAGAAAATGCATTTAAGTATCTTCTTAATTCTTACTTTACTGTTGAATTACCGTATTTTCCTGTATATAATCCGCAACGGCGTATTATCCGCAAAGCCTTTTTTTTTTCGAGTAAAAAAAAATAAACATTGTATAATCCGCGGCAGTTTTTACGGCGAATAATCCCAAAAATATAAACTGCCGATAATGAGCGTCATATAAGATAAAAAATACACAATATAATTAAAAATAGAAGTAAGAAATTATAGAAAAAAAATTATTATGAAACTTCTCTTTAAATATGTATGATAATATTTTTTACGATAATCTCAATAAAACAAAAAAATTCTTTGCCACTGCCATTCTTTGCTACTGTTTGAGTTGTTAAACAAAACATTGCAATGATGAGAAATGTTTCTTTTTTTTTCTTTTTAATTTAGCAAGTTAACAGCAAAAAAATTAAGATGGAAACTGCTTTTCCATTGTCTCTTTCTTTTAAAATCCATTTATTTATTTCTTCCTCTAATTCTGGCCTGTGAGATTTTCCACGACTATCGGCTCTTTAACGTCGATCACAATTTTCGAAGTTGGCCTTGTTTTTTCACCACAAACGAATATTGAATTCGTCAATGCTGAAAAACCTTGCACACGGCTTTCCGACTTCGGTAGCCTTCTCTATAACTTTTAACTTGAAGTTTGCAGTGTAACTTAACGCTTTCGCTTCAACATGATGAAAACTTTCAAAGGACGCAATAGCTCTAGTTAAGAGAAAATTGGAAATGGCGCCAGCGACTCGTAACTGTTTTTTCCTTCCGAGGAACCGAATTCGTTTTTAAATGTAATTGAACAAAAACTAGTTATGGCTGAATACGTCATTCTAGTCATGAAAGCGCCATCTATTATTTATTTTATAAAACATAAACGGCATTTCTTTCAAAACCTTATTATTAGCTTTTCTGATGAAGAATGTTTTATCTCAGATAATCCGCGGCGGCGTATAATACGCACAACGAAATTTGAAACTTTTTTAACACATAATCCGCGGATTATATACAGAAAAATACGGTAGTTAGTGTATTTAATTGCTGAACTGTCTCATCCACATCAAAACCAAATTCTTTCTTGAACTTAAAAAACTAATGTTTGAAAAATTTTCATTTCAATTTTGTTTAATTTTATGCAAATAAAGATTAATTATGCTAATTAAGATCAGCAATAATTTTTAATAGTTATTTAATCAGTATTCTAAATCTATAATATGTATTGTATTTTATAAATTATATCATGTTTAGAAAAATAACAATATATGCATATTAATATCTTAATTAATATGATTTGTAGATAATGTCGAGTGATTATAAGGAATTGGAAACAATATCAAAGGCTAGATATGATGAAAAATCAACATGCAATGGGAACAAACTTTCCGATCCATTTGTTCAGAGAGACAACAAAACATGTATATAATAAAAAGCTATTGTTTCCAATCACTTTTGGAGACATTTATATGCACTTTGTGGAAAAAGAATGTAGTACTTATACCAGGGGGGGGGGAATAGACTAAAAATTAAATTCATTCATGTATATTGTATAATTTAAATATGTATATAATTTTGTACAGTCAAAATTCCCTCACGAGGGGCTGCTAAGAGAGGAAGACGGCCGCGGTAGCCGAGTGGTATAGGTATCGGACTGTGGCTTGCTTTGTCACGGGTTCGAGCCCAGTACCAATAAAGAACCGTCGTGTAGGGCAGCGATGCAGGTTAAATCTGTCGAGAGCTGAAACGTCCTCCCGTTGGTGTGGTGTGGTAGTTAAGAGAGGGGGGTGCCAGCTCAGGAGTCGTCCACGTCACTTGACCATGGTTCAGAATTACGTGGTCCGTCGCCAAAAGCCCTCGTGTAGCTGAACAGTGCGACGTTAATATTCAATCAATCAATCAGCTAAGAGAGGAAATCACTGTAAAGTAGCAAGTTTAGATAGTGATTATGAGAAGACTTGATAGTGTCAATGAACCTGCTCTCTTGTACTTTTAAAGAATATTAGTTGCACGTAATTAAATTCATTAGTTTTGTAATGCTGGCCTTAGTCATTGAATTCTGCCAATGACAGATTTTTTTTTTTTTTTTATAAAAGATTGAGATTGAATTTTACAAACTGCTTAATGAAAGTTTATATGTACATATAAATAGATTTCTAGACATAAAATGAAATAAAAACATTTTTAAATTTTATTTGATCATCTTCATAAATAAGACAAAGATAAATACACTGTTAATTACAATAAATTAAGATTATATAATATTAATTTGTGACCATTTTGAACAATACAATGACATTATTTGCATATATTGAAATAATATATATATTTTTTGTAAGTACTTGAAGTATAAAGTGATTGTCAAGTTTGAATATCCACTTAACAGTGGACCTTCCCTTTTTGTGGTGAGTAGTCTTCTGCAATCTTGACCTTTGGAAATTTAAAAAATTGCTTACTTGCCATTATTTTGAACTAATCAGTGTTTATTTACTATTTAAACTACATATTTTTCTATTTGTAATTGTTTGAATTACACACTGCTTATTTTCAGTGACTAACACAAAGGTAGGATTTAGAAGCTCAAATATCTCCCATAAAACCAAAAAAATTTTAATTTTTAGCACAAATATCACACCTAGATGCTTTCCTCAACATTTTTTTAGAGAAATATAACTTCTCCCATGAAAGTAGTGTGTGTACTCCACTGTTTATTTTCATTTATTTGAATTATACAATTCTTTGAATTGCACAAAGTTAATATGTAGTTACTTCAAGCAGTGCTTATTGTAACAATTTAAATTGCATAGTGTTGATCTGCATAAAGTTTTTATTTGCAATTATTTGAATAGCACATTAATTTTTACTTTGTAGCTAAGATGTAGTTTGCATTATGATATCACATTTCTATGCTGAAGTTCCTT
Organism: Trichonephila clavipes; assembly: GCA_019973935.1. Lineage (NCBI taxonomy): Eukaryota > Metazoa > Arthropoda > Arachnida > Araneae > Nephilidae > Trichonephila > Trichonephila clavipes. The sequence continues at coordinate 48,041 of BMAU01001178.1, forward strand.
TGTTTTGAATTCTAATTATATTAATGCTAATTATGTCAACCCATTGATATGTTTTTGGTAAAATTAAGGATTGGTATGTCTACACACATGCACACAATAGATTACTAGAAATTTTATTTGAAATTTTCATCGCAACAGTATTTCAAATTTTTAATTTTGTTACAATAGTTTGTTTGTGTTTCATTTAGTTTCTTTGAGTAAAAAGCTATTGGTTTCCAACTCTCGTTTTCTAATTGCTGGAGTACTGCCCCCACAGCAAAATCTGATGCATCTGTGCAAAGTGATAGGGGTAGTCCAGATCTTGGAAAGGATAAAAGAGCAGCTTCGGCAAGGTCAGTTTTGCATTTTTCGAAGCTTCTCCTGGTGTCTTCAGTCCAATGCACTTTTCTGCGGTCTTTCTTCTTCGCTCCTCTTAACAGTTCATGTAGAGGTGCTTGAGTCTTAGCAGCATCCTTTAGGTATCTTCGGTAAAAATTTATCATGCCCAGAAACGTCCGCAGGTCATGAATAGTTTCTGGTAGTTTGTAACTTAAGATAGCTTGAACTTTTTCTGGCAATGGCCGAGAACCTTCTGCAGTGATCAGAAATCCCAAATATTCAACTTGAGCAGCTCCCATCACTGATTTGGAAACATTTATTCGAAGTCCATATTGCTGGAATCTTTCAAATACCATTTTTAGGTGTTCACTGTGTTCCTCTTCAGTAGATGAGGCAACAAGTACATCATCAAGATACGGGAAAACAAAGTCGAGTCCATACAGTACTTCAGTAATGAAACGTTGGAAGGTTGAAAGAGCATTCCTCAGTCCAAAACTCATAGTATTGAACTCGTACAAGCCAAATGGGGTGGTGATGGCAGTTTTTTCTTTCTTCCTCAGCAATAGGTATCTGATAATATGCCTTTACAAGATCTATCTTGGAAAATATTTTTTTATCCTTCAGGATGTGATTAAAGTCCTCAATTCTAGGAATTGGATATCGATCTGGTATTGTCTGTGCGTTGAGTCGCCTGTAATCGCCACGTGGTCTTAATGTGCCATCTTCCTTATTAACCAAATGCAATGGACTTACCCATTGAGATTTTGAGGGTATAATAATGTCGTTGTCCAGCATAAACTGGAACTCCTGCTTCGCCAGCTTCAACTTATCAGGGGCTAGTTGTCTTGCCTTCGAATAAACCGGTTGGCCAGTTGTTAGGATGTGGTGCTTTACTCCATGTTTAACAACTCTGTTAACCAAGTTTGGCTTGGTTAAATCAGGATACCACTTAAGCAGGTTGAAATACTTGGAGGCTCTTGACTGTGTTGAGATCATTATTTTCTTGGATGGCAGCAACTTCTCCTTTAATTGAAAGATTTGTTACTCCATCGATTAATTTCCTGTTGTGCAGATCTATCAGCAACTGGAATTTTTTAAGGAAATCAGCACCTATGATTCCTCGCTTAACTTTGGCAATAATAAACGGCCACTGAAATGGGCGTATTAGGCCTAGATCCAGCGTGAGAATTTTTAGACCATATGTTGGAATTTCAGTGCCATTAGCAGCACACAGTTTATATTGAGAGGCTAGGCACTCACCTTTCGTTTTTGTCCAAGGGAGGATCGAGACGTCTGCTCCGCTATCCACAAGGAATTGACATCCGGTTTCTCTGTCCTTGACAAATAGCCGGAATTTGCGGCCTAAAATGTCGGCAGCAGGACTCGCCGCGGCGTCTACTGCTGGGATTCGTTTCCCGGCTCATTGAAGCTGCACGGCTGTATGCATTTACCAGGGAGGCACTTCTTCCCGAATCGGAAATGGTAATAGCAATATTTTCCCTGAGGATTGTAGCGGCGCCTTGATTTGCTGCGACTTCTACTCCTCTGATGGTGATGAGGGCTAGAGCTCCGGAATTTCCGTTGCAGCTTTAATGAGGCAATTTGTTCTTCAAGACTTACTAATTTAGACAGGAGTTCATCCACTCTTAAGGAATCTTTCTGAACCACTGCAGCATCAATTGTTCTTAGCGCCATTTCCACGATCTTGTTAGCCAATGCGCTATTTTGTCATTTTCCAGTTAACAATCAATAAATCCAGGGTCACCAGTTATTAGGTGCTTGTTTCATAGCACTCTAATAAATACTCAAGTGTTGAGTTTTCATTGAATTCAAACTTTAGACTTTATCAATATCTACTGGAATTTTTATTCTGCGTGTTCGTTCAACACCGGCGGCAAAGCTATATCTACACGTTGTACAGAAATGCCATGTTTTCAGTATTTTATACAGTTATGTTGCAGTTAAGCATAATATAATCGATACAACTACACAAGTAAAAATATAAAAACAAATAAAAATTATGAAGATCATTTTAAAATTTAACAGAAATTAAATGCATTTATATAAAATAAGTTTAACAATTATTATTTAAGTTTAACATTTATTTGAATAGAATTAATTTGCTATCTTGCCCATACCACGTTTCGCGGATTCGAAAAACAGTTGACAGGTGCAGCCATCCAGCGAGAGAAAATCTCTACAAAAACTGTCCTTTACACTCTCTTTTGGTTAGAATAACTAAAAATATATTTTTATAAAACAAATGTTAACCTGACTTTATGAAGTAAATGTTCAATAATTAATGATCGTAATAAATATTTTTAAAAAAATTATTATTATTTGTTCTCTGTGTACTTGTTGATTAAAAAGTACTTATATGAGTTATAAGGATTATATGAAGCCAAACACACAGCAACATGTAGAAAATACGCTAAGTTCTATTCTGTTTTTGTAATTGTAGTTAATGTATCTTATCTGGGAATATATTACCAATGTTTATGTCATCAACACTTTGGAAAAGCAGTAATAAACCCATGGTTTCTATAACTAATAGATATTGATTCATGTTATTGTTAGAACATCAAGTGTCAAATAGGGGGCCCCTTGACAAAGTCAATTTTTTGACGACTGCAATCAACTTAATTTAACAATAGATTTTCCAAGAATTTACAAAATGGAATTTTGCAATGAAAATAAAGAAATCTTAATGAGAAATTAAAAAAATTGCTTAAATATTTATAAAAAAAGATGCTGAGTGACCGATTCCAGTAATAAAAAATAGACTTTGCGAAGGGGCCCCACTTTAACCTTTGACAATACTATTCTATTACTTCAATGTAAACTTCATCAATGAAATATATTCATTGATGAGTTCAGTTAGGTTGTCTAATAAAAAATGCTATCCTAAGTACCATTTGAAACATTGAAAACCTCCATTTTGAAGTTTAAAATACATCAATTTTTTTTTCCTTGCACTTTTTTTTTTTTTTTTTGCAAATAATTTTTTGTACGCTTGCTATATATGTGTTTTACTGAACATTTGTGCACTGCCTATTTCTACCTTGCGCAGAAGATCTGCTAACCACAGCCAATACACCTTATAACAGTGGTCTTCAAACTTTTTCAACTCACAAAACCACTAGAACTATACTTCGTAGTACCCCATTCCCTACTTAGAAGAATATATCCTTAAAAAATATTTAAAGTATGTCAAGATGTTATAGGTACTTTATGTAAAGGCAATTAAAAAAAGGTATTGCATTTGTTATATTAAACAATTTTAATTAATTTGTTAAATATAATTTGCTTATTAATATTATTGATTTGTGATACAAGTGTCACCTACCCATGCATTATATTTAACAACTGGAATAAGTACTTGCATTTTTTTCACACAAACTTTTGAAGTTCTAGATCTATTGAGATTATCTGCAATCACATTAGATGTTCTGCATTTAATTTGTTTTTATACTTTGCTTTTGTAGCCACTCATAATGAGAAATATTTTTCACTTAAATACATTGTTCTTTATGGCATTAAAATGTTTATAGCTTCGTGAGAGGTACTGTATATTCATGAATTTGCAACCCAAAATTTAAGAGCTGTTCTTGTTTAGATCTATGTTGATAAGCCATCCCTCTTCTTTATTATAAGTGTTTTTTCCTCCCCAAATGCAAAAATGTGCATTTTCTATTAGGAAACTATTTAGTTTAATAGGTATTGTACTGACGAGTTTAAAATTATTTCATGGAACATGGGATAGTAAACAATAGAATATTTGCAATTTTATAGGTTAGATAAAATGTTTTAATGTTCTTTTATTATATTATAATAAAAGTTTAAAAGGTACTGAAAAATGAAGTTATTGTGTACAAGTAAAATTTTCACAGTTTTATGGAACAGAATGAGTTTGAAGATATTTGTAACTATACAAACTTCACAGAGAACGTGAATCACAATTTTGCATACAAATTTATAAATTTCTTTTCGAGTTTTTTACTGTGATTTGTGGAACCCTTGAGTATGCCGCATGAAACCCCAGGGCTCCGAGGAACACAGTTTAAAGACCACTGCCTTATAATTTTGAACCATCGACATCGGAGACAGCATCCCATTTTGTTCCTGAACATGGAGGCTTTAAGCCCATTCTGATGTAACATAAATTGACCCTTTTAGTTAGGTCTTTATAATGTTCTCAGACATACTCACATCTTGAATAAAGGATCATCAGCTCAATGCCAAAAGCATTTGGTTATTGCTGGCACATAAAAGTTTGCATATGAGGAAAAATTAAATAAAACAAATATGTAATATTGAAAAAAAATTTTGATAAATGTTAAAAAGTAATAAGTGAAAATCTACATTAAACTGTCGGAGGGAAGATTCGATCTGAGTACCCTCCGTTCCGAACGTATGAATGAAGCAAGTACGCTAACCATCACGCCAAAACGATCGTCCTCGCGGGATGTTGGTACAAGTTCATATAGATATCACACCGCCACATACCCCCCTGCCAGTGTTTCGGCGAATAGGCGAACGAACGATACCATATTTGTGGCCCTCGCCCTGTACTAAATCCCTCGCCAAAAAAGAAATGGCAGCGACTGATGTCATAGACTTTTTGGTTATGCTTACCATTTCACGTTCTGAAGGTTGGATGAACTGGAAGGTAAGCCTAGGTTATATTGCTGCCGAATCCTTAAGCTTGCTGTCATGGTATTCAATGTAGTTTTGAAAAAAAGCATTTTACGTCTACTTCAAAAAATAGAGCTCATGATTACACCCGTAGGAAAACTTAAAATTAATGCCTGTCTTACGATTGCTGCGTTTTTATATTTCATATGCTATCCTATTGGAATTATAGCTAGCATGGATCGAGATTATTTAGATGGATTTTTGCATTTTATTATGTATCGACTGGATATTGGGAGGGAGGGAGTGAATATTAACGTCGCATTGCTTAACTACACGAGGGCTTTTGGCGACGGACCTCGTAATTTTGAACCATGGTCAAGTGGTGAGGACGACACCTGAGCTGGCACGTTATACGTGCTATACGTATAAGATAAAAAGATGTATGGAGTTGATAGTTTAGAAGAATGTCTAACTATTTAAGAAACAAATAACATTTCAACAAATAACGAATTTCATTGCAAGTTCAAAGGAGAAAAATGCAAATGAATCATGCCTTTTCTGTAAACACGAGTCACCAAACTGCGATTTGTCCTTGGGCGAAACAGAAAACTTTAAATGAACGAAAATATATTTTGATGAAATTGGGTTCTTGCTTTAAATGTCTCCGAATTGCTCGCCATTTATCTCGGGATTGTAAAGTGAAACTAAACAATTTATGTTCTCAATGTGGAAAAAGACACCACGATATATTATGTTTTTCTAGCGATGACTCAGTAAAAGAAAATAATGAAAAAAACTTAACTGATGAAAACACTACACTTTCCAATAACTCTAAATCGAAAGAAGTATTTTTACAAACTTTGATTGTGTTTATAAAAGGAAAAAAATAAGAACAATCCTCGATACCGGAAGTCAGAAGAGTCACGTAACTAAATTTATTGCCCAAACACTCAAATTGAAATGCGTGGGAGAGGAAACAACAGTTCATGGACTCTTTGGGGGAATAGAACGTAATGAAAAACAAAAAAAATATGTTGTGACCTTGAGTGATGTTTTTAATTCCTATCTGCGAAGTAGAAGCAATGGATCAAAAAAGAATATGTACACCCATCCGAAAATTAAAGGATTCGGAATTGATTAATGAATTGAAGGAACACGGAATTTTTTCGTCAGTGACGCTTCCGTGAATGAGAATTGTTGCTTGTTTGAAAGGGAACCAAATGAAATGCGTATGTTAAATTGATCTTTCGTTACTCATTGTTGAAATTTGATTTTGCTGTCATTCGCAAACGATTAAGTATACATTGCCCTTTATCTTAACTGTCCTGAATATTTTTTTAAACTTTAATAAACATCTCTGACTGCCTCTTGCTTTTTGGACACTTCAAACAGAAAAGGAGGAGGAGAAATGAAAGCCGCACACACAGAGAATCATGTACCATCCATAGTAAAGGATATGAGAATGCAATTCGGAATTTATTAAATAAGTAATTTACTATAGTAAAATCAAGTATGTAACTGTTTGATAAAATATAAATCTATTTTAATCCAAAGGACATTTCTATTACTAAAAAGGATTTATTTTAAAGCAAGAACAGGTAACAGGCAAATACATTGTACATTTATAAAGAAAATTTCACCTCAAATAAGTTTCAAAATGAAAAAAACTTTAAAAACATGATATTTAAAAATTTTTTAAAAAGAGTCGGTGGGACGCAACTTACGTACTGGTGGGTCACGTGCTGGACACCCCTGGTGCAGACAAAATACACTCATGTCCATAAATTAAGGATAATTCAGAATCACACAGAAATTGAACTTTAAAATAAAAGTTTCACCTGTAGAATTATCACACACATCTTGAGGAAGAATATGCAAATTACAGGAAACCACCAGATGGCATGGATAGGACGTCACAACCACGAGAGTGTAAGAAAGGGGTATATAAGGAATGGTGGCAAAGAAGTAAAATTGTTCACAAGCATTTTAAAAGCCTTTCAGTGAAATAACCGCATAGTTATGGCATAAAGGAAGCATTTGGATGATTTTTTACGTGGTAGAATTAGTGAACGACTGGAATGTGGACGTACCCAGCTGGAAGTATCCGAGGAACTTGAAATCGCCCAGAGTGTCATCTCCAGGCTTTGGCAACGATTCCAAGATGATGGTAATGTGAGAAGATGTTACAGCACAGGTCGCCCCGAGTTACAACGCCGAATGAGGACCGGTATTTGGCAGCTACTGCCAAAAGAAACAGACGGAGCACAGCATCAGATCTGTCTCGTCAGCTCTCTTCAGCTACCGATACGACAGCTTCAAGGCAAACCATGTACAGACGCTTAGGGTACATTGGTCTATATGCTCGTAGGCCTGTCAGATGTGCTCCACTTACCGCAACTCACTGTCGCCTGCGATTAACCTGGAGTAGAGAGCATGTATTGTGGACACCACAAGAGTCGTGTGATGTTTTCCGACGAGTCCAGGTTTAGTTTGCAGTCTGATTCTCGCCGGACTTTAATATGGAAAGCGCCAGTTACCCATTACCACCAAGAGAACACCATTGAACGACACCGTAACGGTGGTGCAGGATGGCTTGTTTAGGGAGGAATTATTCTTGGTTTCAGAACTGACCTGCATGTTCAGAGTGTAACGATGTCACGCCACATATATCGGGATGTTATTCTGGAACAACATGTACGTTTGTTTCGGGGCGCCATGGGTGCTGAACGCCCGTCCTCACCGTGCAAACATTGTAGACGAATATCTTCAATCGGAGGATATCCCCCGTATGGATTGGCCAACATACTCACCGGACTTGAATCCAATAGAGCATCTGTGGGATATGCTTGGCCGACGAATTGCAGCCCATCAACCCCCTCCCACCTATCTACCGGAACTTCGGAGGGCTTTGCTTGATGAGTGGTGTAATATTCCCCAAGATCAGATTGATAATTTGATACTGAGCATGCCTAGGCGTTGTAAGGCCTGTATTGCATCGTCCGGGAGACATACTCTGTATTAACCATCATACTAACCCTGTTATACAGTTTTTTGTAAATAGGTTCTTTTTTGAAATTTGCTCCAGGGAGTAAAAATCGCAATTTTTATTAATTTTGTCAAACACATAGCATCTTTTTTGTTCTTTACCTTTTGTTTAATAAATAGACTTTACAAATAAGTCAAATTTGTTATGCTTCTGTCTCTTTCTTTGCCTGAACTTCATTATCCTTAATTTATAGACATGAGTGTAGCTCTCACAACAGAAGTGTACCTTTTTGAAATATTTCTTTAGATTGTTGGCTACATGGAGATGTGTTCGGTGGTTAATTTATTTCTTTAATTTTTATTTGCGTTGAATTATTATAAATTGTAGAAGAAATCTAAATCAAATGCAAAAAGAGGAAAAGAGTTTCCTGAAAGGAAAAATAAAGAAAAACTGGCAGCAAGTTCAGCCGAAAGAGTGACAAAAAAATAGAAAAATAATGCAAATTCATCAAGTGCAACTGCCAAATCTTGATCAGAGTACATGAGAGAATATCAAGTACGAAAAAAAACATTGCAAAATACTTTCTTAATGCCGAGTTTAATTACAAACAGAAAAATAGTGCAAATTCCTCAAGTGCTACTGCCAAATCTCCATCAGAGTACACAGGAGAGAATATCGAGCATGGAAAAAAACATTGCAAAATACTCTCTTAATGCCGAGTTTAAGGGATGGGAATGCTATTCAGACTCTTCTTATGACAGCACAGATTAATACGGACTTTGTGAATCACTCTGTGTCGTCAACTACATAGAACCCTCAACAAGTCTAGTGCGTGTTGAAACTGATGCATGTGAATCGATAATAAATTCTATCTTACGTTACAAAGACTGTGATTTCCATAAAAATGCGTGGCCACGGTAGCCTAGTGGTCAAAATATCAGATCGTGGCTGGCGTGTCATGAGTTCAAGCCGAGTACCACTTAAGACCCACCGTGCAGGGAAGCAATGCACGTTAAATCTGTCGAGAGCTCAAATGTCCTCCCCTTGGTGTTGTGTGGTAGTTAGGAGAGGGGGACTGACAGCTCAGGGGCGTCCTTGTCACTTAATCATGGTTCAAAATTGTGAAGTCCGTCGTTCCAAATGCCCTCGTGTAGCTGAACAGTGCGCCGTTAATATTCACTCACCCATAAAAATGATAACAACGATTTTCAAAAGCTATTCGTTGATAATGCTTTCGGTCACAGGTGTTCGATTTGTGATAGATTGTGATTTAGAGATGATTTGAGAACGCCTGTTGCTGAGCTGAAAAATATTTTACTGGAAATTAATTTAGAAGACATTAAAGAATGTTACAGTTGCTTACAAAGTTTAAGTTGGAAAAGTATACCAAATTTATCAAAATATAACAGTTTTGTATACCCAGAAATTCCAGCATATCTTCCTACTTTGGATTTAGTATCAGAAAGACTCAATTCACCACAAATACTTTTCATGAAAATTAGGCGATTCAGACATGTACACTGTCAGTTTGGGGAATATTAGAGCAAATAATCGATGTTCCAACGTCGCGAAAGAAGTTTCCCTTCTATCGCGTGGCATTCCACGCACCATTTTTTAAAGCTAATGGAATTTACCAAAGTTAAGGAGACGTCAATATTTTTCTATTTAGGAGGTCTCAATCATTAAATTTGGCCGTAATGTTGCCCCATCAATTAGGAAAAAGAGCAAAAATTCAAAAACAACTCTTATTGGGATAAAAAAATTAAAAATTTTAATTCTTTAAAAAATGTTTAATGTGTGGTTTCGGTGTAAAACCACTGAACGTTAAGGTATCCGACTACGTTTGGAACTGTGATTTTATAAAAGTGCATAAATGGATAATTTTCATGATATTTAGGGTCATTTAGATTAGACTACATGTATAAAATTGTTTTAAGCACATTTGGACAAAAAAAATTATTTAGAAACAATATTTTAGCAAAAAAATTAACTTAGAATAATCTTTTTTCAAAATGTTCTCCTTTTGTGAAAAATGCTTCTATTATAATATTTTGCCTGTATATAGCTCAGACCTCTTTACGGAGGCTCAACTAGGATTTTTAAAAAATTCACATTATTTTCAGATTTATAACCAATTGAAATAATCATCAGCGTTTTTTTTCTTAAAATTTCTCCCTTCTTTTGTCGTAAAATATGGATAAACGCACTTCTAAGAGGAGTGGATCAAGACAGCGCTCTGCACCCAGTTAAATTTTTTTAATGCAGTGCTAGCGCCATCTGTTACGAAATATGGAAACTAAAGTAATTGATTGCCTTGCTATTTTTGTATCCCTGTATTAGTCGAACGATTTTTGCGGAAGTGCTTTTGCATTTTATTTTTAATAATTTTTACTTTTGGTTTCTTGTTTGTTTTTTTTTGCTTTATTTTGTTAATTGTTTGTTATCTTTCTTGTTATTTTAATTAGTCAATCTGTTTTTTCATTTTCTGTGATCAATTTTTGCATACTTATTGTTTTCTGAAATGAATGTGCATAGCAGACTTAATCTGCTCATTTTGTAATCAAATCTTCACTCGCCTTTTCTGTTTCTGTTTGAAAAGGCATTTAAAAAATATTCATGATCACCAACAGTGTGATGTAAATGAAGAGATTTTGAAGGAATTCAATACTTTCAATGGTATGAATAGTTGCATTTAAAAAAACATTTAGCTTATAAATTTTCACTGTAGTAGACTAAATTTTATACATTTAAGTATAAATGTTTTCTACTGAAGTTGTAAACCTTCTTTTAATTAACATTATAGAATTTGTTACATGGAAAGAAGAAGAAGAAAACAAGACTATGTCAAAACATGTTAGACAGCGAGGTTGTAAAACACTTCAAAATGGAGAAATAGTGATGAATTATCACTGTTGTCAAAGTGGGACATACAAACTAAAAGGGAAGGGTCTCACGAATTAAAAGGTTATCTATAAAACAGAAATTTAAGCCCTAATTTTAATAAAATTACCATAAACAGTTCTGAACAAACAAAACACTAAATATGAAAAATTGAAACAGATTCTTTATGCAAAGCAAAAGTGTAGATATTTTAATAAAATTTACATAATTTAAAAAAAACTTGGCTTTTTCAATCATATTTATTTTATAATACAATAAATTATTTTCATTAACTAAATCTATTGCAAATTAAACTGAGGTTTGATAAATAATCATGCGATATATTCACAAAAATAAATAATATTTTGGACAACAGATGGCGATAGTACTGCATTTCAAAAACTTATGTGGGTGCAGAGCGCTGTCTTGATCTACTCCTCTTCTAAGTTATATATACACTGCTCAAAACAATTAAGGGATATTGTAAGTTTTCTATAAAATAAAGATATAAGCGAAATTTTTTTTGCCGAAAATGGAAGAAGAGAATCACAAATGCAAATTTTTCTGAATTTCAAACTGTGAAGTATGCTAACTTTCAGTTTGACGTCAAAAACGTCGCTTCAGCGGCAGAGAATGAAATTTTACTTTCAACTGAAATGAAGACAAGGATGATCGGCATTCATTGACTGCTTTGTTTCGAGGAGTACGATGTCTCAGTGAAGTCATTTAACCGATTCAGAAGCTTGGAGAGTTGTTGGTTGCTGGCCGCCAACCATCCCCACAAACTCTCGAAGAACTGGAAAGAGCTCTTCTGGAAGAGTTGGACAGAATACCCCAACTCGTGATTAATAGCCTCATTGACTCCATGCCTCAAGGGTGCTCTACGTTGCTGGCCGTCCGTGGAAACCATACTCCCTACTGAAAATAATTTCCTTTGAAGAAAACACTTTTTCTTATTCTTTTTTTCTTATATGCACAAATTGTGTTTTTTCCTTTTGTACACAAAAGCGCAATAAGATGCATTTTTTTCTGCCAAACATGTGTAATTTATTCTCATATAACCTACTACGTCTGTCGACCATGTATCAATCAGCTAAAAAGTTTCCCAGCCACAAGATCCACCTAAAACCGCAATATCTTTTAATTATTTTGAGCAGTATATTTCAAAAATTCTTGTTGAGCCTCTGTAGAGAGGTCTGAGCTATATACAGGCCCCATCTCAGGCGTAGCTGTACTTCCAACACCTCCCAGAAAGGAAGTGTAGGTACTTCTCAGCTTTTTCAAAACTCCGCCCATGGGTGATCTGTGCCTAGACCAATAGGATTGAGGTGATACTTCTCGTTTAAAACATTAAAAAGATTAAAGTTCGTAAATGTCCTGGGAGAGACGGAATTACTAACAAAATGCTTAAACACCTTCCACTCATTACTATTTTCAAAATTACTAACATAATTAATAACATGCTTAACCTCAGATACTTTCCGAGTGCCTGGAAGACTGCAGTGGTGGTCCCGATTCTCAAACCTGGGAAAGATTCCACGTTAGCGGAATCCCACCGACCTATTTCATTACTTCCTATCTTAAGTAAACTGGCGGAAAAAATCATTTCCACCAGACTAAACGATTTTCTTGAAATTAATAAGATCCTCATTCCGGAGCAGCACGGGTTCCGCCCTCGTCTCTCCACTACTCATCAATTACTCAGAGTTGTCGAGTATATCAAAGAAGGAAATAATATGGGTCAGTGCACAGCTGCAGTTTTCCTAGACATTCAGAAAGCATTTGACAGAGTATGGCATACTGGCCTACTCTTCAAACTAATTAACTATAACATTCCTACTCCACTAATCTTGCTTTTAAAATCCTACATTAGTAATAGAAGTTTCACTGTCAAAATTAATCGAACTTATTCTCAAACTAGATCCATCAGTGCCGGAGTTGCCCAAGGGTCAATTCTAGGTCCTGTTTTATTCAATCTCTACGTAAACGATATTCTAAAAAGTACTAAAACTATGCTCTGTATGTATGCAGATGATACAGCTATTCTAAGTAGACATAAAAACCTCAACACTCTCGTTGAGAACATCAATGAACACCTGGCTCACCTTGAGATCTGGTTCTCCGTTTGGAAAATCGCTCTCAACAGCTCAAAAACTGAGGCAGTATTCTTCTCGCAAAGAGTCCCACCCCCTGAAATCACTCTTCAAAACCAAAGGATCCCCTGGTCTCATCACACCAAATATCTTGGTGTATACCTTGATAAAACTCTCACTTTCCGACAACACATCACACAAATTAGAACTAAATTTAAAAATGTAACGCATAAATATTACTCCCTTATCTGTCGCAAGTCTAATTTAAGTAGACGTAATAAACTGCTTATCTACACTCTGATCTTAAAACCTCTCTTAACTTATGCCGCACCAGTCTGGGGTCATGCAGCAAGAACCAATATTAATTTACTTGAAAGCCCTCAAAATTTAATTATTCGACAGATTCTCGATGCCCATTGGTATATGAGAAATGTCGATCTTAGAAGAAACTTTAACATTCCTACTATTAGACAGACTATCCGTAAAATCTCCATTAACTTCTTTAATACAGTAGATGAGCATGACTGCCCATCTATTCAAGATATTCCAAATTATTACTCCCACTTTTCTGTTAGAAGGCCAAGAGATGTCTTGGTCAACCCCGATTTTGATTAATTTTTCTCTTAATTTTTCGTATTATCTTCATTCTCTCTTAATTTTTTCTTCCTCTGCGATCCAACTCTGTTGAATCGTAGAAGCGCTCTGATTGGTTACGAAAAAACGAAACGAAAATTAGATTTAACGGATGCCAGCGAAATGAATCGCTTATACCCAAATTCCCGGAGAGAAAGTGGCAATGTAAATCAATATCTGAATACACTCCCCCGCAGGGGGGGAGGATGGAGGAAGAAGCGGCCAGACGAAAACGAGACAAAAATACGTTACGCGGGCAGGAATGGAGGAGCGCAAGGAAGGGGGGCTTAACAGCCCCAAAACGCGTTCGAGGAGCACCAAAACGCAATCAGAATAGAGAAGCTGCGGAATTTTTTTTTTTTTTTTTTTTTTTTGCAGCTGGAATGAATAAGAGGATGGAGACTGCAAGACAGAACTTGCAGCCGGAACAATCGTGGAATTGAAGCAGGAGCCAGCTTTTATCACTGATCCCAATTCTGATGTAGGCAAATGCATTTAAATGTTGTTAAGTGTAGCAATTAAGTATTATTGTTGTAATTACGGCGGTTTTAAGGGCAGATTCCATTTTGTCGTTTTATAAGCAAAATTTATTTTAGCATGAGGATACGTGAAAAGTGTTTGTGCTTTAATTACTGGGTTGTCGTGATTTTGAATAGAAGTAAAAACATTTCTAGAAGTTCTAGTGATGTAATTATCTATCGGCTCCATGTGTAAGTCGTGATGAATGACACTATTTCTAACGTACCAAGGTGCGTTAGCAATGATTCTAAGAATTTTGTTTTGAATAATTTGAATGCGTTTAGTGTGGGTCGGGGCCGCGGCCCCCCAAATGGGGGACCCATACGTTATTGTTGGACGCAAAATTTGCTTGTACAGTATAACTTTATTTTCAAGGGAGAGAGGAGAGCTTCTCCCAATAAGGGAGATAGCTAACGCTATTCTGCCCCAGAATTTGTCTGAAAGAGCTCTGATTGGTTCGAAATCGAAAATTAGATGAAGCGGGCGACAGCGAAAAACAAAGCGCTTTTGCCCAGAATCCCGGAGAGAGGGTGGAAAAGAAAAACCGTTATCAGAGCAATGCCCCCGGAGGGGTCAAAAGTCGAAAGAGGAACGCAACGGAACGAAAACAACAAGTGACGTCACGAAGCGATGACTGAAAGAGCGCAGGAAGGAATGTGGCCCGAGGGCAACGAACTGTACACTGAAGAACCAAGAGGGGAAAACGACGATTCGATGCAAAGGCGTTTGAGTGTAGTGAAGTGTTTGAATTAAGTATTTCTGCTGTGTTTACGGCGGTTTTAAAGGCAAAAGCCACTTTGTCGTTTTATATGCAAAATTTAATTTATTGTGAGGAGAAGTGAAGAGTGTTTGTGCTCTAATAATTGGGTTTTCGTGATTTTGAATAGTAGTAAAAATATTCCTAGAAACTCTAGTGATGTAGTTATCAATCGGCTCCATATGTAGGTCGTGATGTATTACGTCATTCCTAACGTACCAAGGCGCGTTAGTGATGATGCGTAATATTTTATTCTGAATGACTTGAATTCGTTTTATGCGGGTTGGTGCTGCGGCAGCCCAAATTGAACTGCCATACGTTAGGATTGGGCGCAGAGTTTGCTTGTATAGGATGACTTTATTTTCTAGGGATAGTGGTGAGCTTCTCCCAATAAGAGAGATAGCTAACGCAATCCTACCCCAGAATTTATCTGAAAGATAGTCAATATGTTTTTTGTATGTTAGACGACTATCGAGATGTAAGCCCAAGTAACGTACAACAGGGACCCATTGAATGTTGTTTTCGAAAAGTGTCAATTCAGTTGGGGGGTCGATGACTCCCCATTTTCTGAATACAATGGCTTGTGATTTATCGACATTTATAGCTATTCTCCAGTCTGTTAACCATTCCTCAAGTGTGTCTAGATATTTTTGCATTGTTTTAATGGTGTAATTGAGTTGGACACCCTGAGTGAGCGCCGCAGAATCGTCTGCAAATAAACAAGTACTGATGGTGGGGTGATTTGGAAAATCGTGTGTGAATATGTTGTATAAGTACGGGGATAGTACCGAACCCTGCGGAGTACCACTGCGACAATTACCCGTATCAGAGAAAGTGTTATTTACACGAACCCGAAAGGTTCTTGTAACGTTTGAAAGAATAACGGTAGCGTATTCTTGGTGAATTAAAATATGGAATTTATTACGTCACAACTATTGAAAATTATTTACAAAATGATACATTAAAGTTATTAAAATTAATTAGATTGTTAGAGTCCACTATTTTGTGAGAGGAGGTTTCGTTGGTTACCGCTCCCGTGCAAGTTCAAAGCATCTCTCCTCTCTCATCTTCCGGTCGGGTCGCTAGATTCCTCGGGGGGTCAAACAGGGGTTGCGCTGGATCGGAAATTGCACGTGTGGGCGTCGAATCTACAAAGAAACCGACACCAGATGTTGTTGTTGTTTTCGAGTCGTGACGTTACAGCTCTCGCCCTCTCTTATGGAACTTTTCCGTTGAGAAAAGTTTAATGGGATGACGATGAGACAACTGACAGATTACCGACACATCCCTTCATCAAGCACCACTATATTTCTGAGCTGCAATTTTAATTACTAAAGAAAACGCTGAAATAAATTTGGAATTACTTATTTCTAGTGAGTGAGTGTTCTTGCTAGGGAACTTACACAAATCTATATCACGAAATAGCAATGTAATCAATGTAAGAAAACATACTATACATTAAATAAAAATACAAACACTCCTATCACAATGCCTAGTATCAATTAGACTAACATGTTATATCAAATGCTAGTGTAAGACCTTGCACATAAAATATTCTTCGCCACAATACTTAAATAAAATTATACTAACGACATGTTGATATGATATGCGAAGTGTACAACCTTACACACAAAATATTTTTCACAATATGTCTCTTGCGTAACCTAAATACTCATGTATATTTTAAAACCCTGTACACAAAATTAAGCATATTAATACATTTGCTTTTCATGGCTTTATCTTTTGACACGCATCGCCATTCGATATGATATACAGTACTAGTAAATAAATAAAATTTAATACAATTATTAACCTTTAACTAAAAAAACATAAGCAACAATTATTATTCATGAGCAAGAGAACATTATTAACAAACCCTAATTATCTATCACCGATCTGCTGAGACTATCTGCATTTTTGTGACTTTTACCCGACCGATGTACAATTCTAAAATTATATGGTTGCAAAGCCAAAGCCCATCGCATCAATCTAGGGTTAGAACTAACATTTCTATTCAACCACACCAACGGGTTGTGATCGGTCATAACTAAAAATGAATTTCCATCTAAGTAATAATGTAACCTTTTAATTGCGAAAACAATACTAGCACATTCCTTCTCCGTCGTACAATAACGCTTCTCTACCTCTGAAAATTTCTTACTCAGGTAAAGGATTGGATGCTCCTCACCTTGTTCAGTTAATTGGGTTAAAACTGCTCCCATACCTGCGTTCGAAGCGTCCGTTTGAACAATGAATTCTCGTTCAAAATTTGGCGCGTACAAGACGGGCTTATCAATTAGTTTCCCTTTTAGTTCTCGAAATGCGTTTTCACACTCGGTCGTCCACTTAATTTCTCCCTTCTTTGCTCTTCCCTTCAACGCATCCGTCAACGGAGCAGCAATTACCGAGAACAGATTTATATATTTTTGGTAATAACCCGCTATACCTAAGAAAGCACGTATTTGGGTTTTCGTGCGAGGGGTAGGGAACTCTAGAACAGCCTGAACTTTGATCTCGGAAGGAGTGCGAAAACCCTGACCCACAATGTGACCCAAAAATTTGACATTTTGTTGCGCAAACTTACACTTTGAAGGTTTTATCGTTAACTTAGCTCTCTTTATTCTCTGCAGAACCGTTTCCATATGTTTAATATGCGACTCCCAAGTATCTGAGAAAATTGCAATATCGTCTAGATACGGGACAACGAAATCCTCTAGTCCGTTAAGTAATTCAGCATGAGTTTACTAAAGAAATATGGAGCATTCTTTAATCCGAAACTCATCCTTAGGGGTCGGTATGTACCAAAGCTAGTACAGAAGGCTGCGTATCGCTGTGCTGTTTTACTCAAAGGTATTTGCCAATATCCTTTAGATAAGTCAAAGACGGTAATAAATTTAGCCGCCGATACTTTTTCTACGCGTTCTTCGATATTCGGAAGAGGAAAATATTCCGTTCTAATGATCCCGTTTAATTTCCTGTAATCTATACATGGACGAGGTTCTTTCCCAGCTATCTCAACTAAAATCATAGGAGACATGTAATCCGATTCTCCTACCTCAATGATTCCTAATTTTAACATTCGGTTAATTTCGTTTTTAAGATTTCATTTTGTCGGTGCGACGTTCGATAGGGCTTCGTCCTAACTGGTTGATCGCTAACTAACTGGATTTCGTGTTCAACCAGATTAGTTAAACCGGGATTGTTTGAAAAACATTTAGAGTATTTATTTAATAATTCGCGCAGTCGATCCATTTGTTTGTCGTGAAGGTGTTTGTTCAACTCGCTAGCCTGGATTACGTCCTCGAAATCATAAATGAGAGAATTGTTTTCTAAGTATGGGATTTCTAACTCCTGGTCTGCGAGAGAGTTTTTGTTTCATCATTAATAATTACGTTAACGTGTTCTGGCCTTTTGTAATATGGTTTTAGCATATTTATATGATAGATTTGAGATGTTTCGCGTCTGCCGGGGATTTCGACTAAATAGTTCGTTTCCGAAATTTTATTTAAAATTGTCCCAGGACCTATCCACTGCACTGCTAATTTATTTGCTCTGGATGTAGCTAACACTAGGACTAAATCTCCATCCTTAAATTCACGTTTTACTGCGTTTTTGTCATACCAAGTTTTCCGCTTAACTTGCATTTCCTCCATTTTATTTATAGCTACTTCTTGACATCTTTTTAATCTATTTATTAACTTAAACATATATTCAGTGACGAGATCACCCTCTTCTTCCGGTTCCATCCAATGTTCCATTACTAACGTCTCTGGGGTTCGCAAAT
This sequence comes from Trichonephila clavipes, assembly GCA_019973935.1. Classification (NCBI taxonomy): domain Eukaryota; kingdom Metazoa; phylum Arthropoda; class Arachnida; order Araneae; family Nephilidae; genus Trichonephila; species Trichonephila clavipes. The sequence continues at coordinate 66,646 of BMAU01001178.1, forward strand.
TTTTCCCATACACCAACTCTGACGGTGTATACCCTGTACTTTCGTGCGATACAGTTCGTAACGCTAAAAGAATTGACTTCACCACGTTACCTAACTTATCTTCACGATTTTTGACCAATAATTCCTTCTCTAGCGAATAAACCTGATTGGTAACCTGCACTTGACTGGCTGCCTGTTCGTATAAGGGTTTAATCTCCTCGCTATTTTTTGAGCATTGATTAAATTTTCTCGCGTAACCCTTAGCAGCGCTAATTCCGGAACATATTCCTGGAGTGCAGGTATTAAAATTTCGTCCTCTGCATCCGAAGAAACAATTATAACCTCATCTTCCCCTTTTTTAGCATCACCACTATCTATTCCCCTTTCTTCTCTAGCCGCTTTGACTTGAGACCTTGTTTGGACAGCATTCAATATTTCGACTGGCAGGAAATTATAGCCTAAATTTCCTTTTATTAGCTCGGCCGTTTTATTTCCAAGCAAATATCGACCGTGTTGATTTAAGTGATTTCCACAAACCGCTGCCTTAGTCTGCACCGTTCCAAAATTTCCGGAAATTTCCACGACCGCCAAAGGTAAACAAACTAATTCTGGGCTTAACGGTTGTTTTACCCAAACATTTTCACCAGAGAAAGAAGAAGGATTTATGTATTTTGCACATACTAAATCTATTGTCGCTCCCGTATCTCTAAGAATGTCTATCTCGTGACCATTCACAGAGCCCTTTGTTGTATATGAATTAAGAAAATCCGGGTTTTCATTTCCTTCAATATTATTGAGAGTTTCCGTCGTTTTGTTTTTTATTAATTTAGGGCAACCGGCTTTTATATGTCCAGGCATATTGCAATGATAACATCTTTGTATCACGCGTTTTTCAAAAGTTCTCTCTCTAGGACTCTCCGGAACAGAAGCTCCTAATCTGGGGGAAGTTTTCCCAAATCTATTTTCTTTTTCCTTGATCCCTGAGTATGTCAAAATTTTATCATTTCTGCCCCACCTACCCATGGGTTTCGAATTTACCTTTCGGACATCCTCATAATTATCAAAGAGTTCTGCTATTTGAGTAGCTGATTTAAGGTTTGCCCAATTATCTAAAAATGATCTTTCATACTAGCATTGGCGCGTTTTTAATTGATCTACCACCATTAGATCTTTAAGATCTTGAAAGGTATTTATTTCTAAGCCAATCAGCCACTCATCTAGAAAATTCGTAATTTCAAAAGTGAAATCCTTCCAGGTGCTATCGGATTTTTTCTGGTGTTGGACAAATTTTTGCCGAAAGACCTCCGGACTTAACTTGAATCTTTTAAGTAATAATTTCTTTACATAATCGTAATTTTCGGCTTGTTCCTCCGGTTCGCGAGCAATAAATTGCACGATCTCTAGGGGTAACAAACCCAATAATTGCCCCACCCACTCTTTCTTTTCTATTGACGCCCTTTTAGCCTGGCGTTCAAAGATCACTAGATATAAACTAATATCTGACTGCTTAGGATCGAAATCTGGGATCAATTTTTTTAAGTTTAAATTAGAGGTTACAGAACATGCATTTGTAGAATCGTTTGATTCATCGTTTACCCTAAATCCAGATTCTATTTTAAACCTTTCTAAATCAAATTTCAGCTGTAATTCTTTATCTTTCAATGCCTGCTCCTTTACTAACTCCTCCAATATTATTTTTTCAGCCCTTTCTAACTCCTCCAATCTCTATTTTTCAGCCCTTTCTTACTCCTCCTCCCTTTTCCCATTTTCAATGATAGTCTCATACAGATTTTTAACAAATTCCTCTTCATAACCTTCACTGTTAGTGATTGCAATTTTTATGCTAGGGACAGTCATATTTAAAGTGGCATTTATTCCTAATTCCTCAGCAAGTTGCAACATGTCTTGCTTTTTCCCTTTACCAAGGAAAGCCATTTTTTAAACAATATCAAATAAATGTCACGCTAAATTTTGCACTAATGTTACTATTCTCTATTAATACAATAACACTGGTCCCATGCATACACAGAAATACACAAAGAAAAACTTAACACTAAAAATAATCAAAATCATTCAAGAGACTTAAAACACAATAAATCTTAAGCTAAAATTGCACACAATGCTTGAAATACAATTACAATTCTCTAGAAACAAAATAACACTGTTCCCATGCAAGAAAAAACACTAAGTATTTCAAAATTTCTAAAGAACACTTTAACCAAAATTCCTAATACAATATGCAGTTTGCAACTCAAAAATATAACAGTACTCACCCATTTGAAGTACTCAGCTTGCTGTCAGAAGCAAATTATGTGCACTAGTGGTACGGCTTCCGAAAATCGCTTTTCCTTCGGACACTCTCGCCGTTAACACTGTAGATGTTTGATCTTTGAGCAGGAGCTCTTTTTCTCCGAAGCTGAATTTACTTGCAGCACGGCTTCCGAAAATCGCTTTCCAGGACGCTCGCCGTTAACACTATCTCAGTTTGATCTTTGAGCAGGCCGCTCTTTTTCTCCGAAGCTGAATTTACTTGCCGCACGGCTTCCGAAAATCGCTTTCCTTCGGACACTCTCGCCGTTAACACTATAGATCAGTTTGATCTTTGAGCAGGACGCTCTTTTTCTCCGAAGCTGAATTTACTTGCAGCACGGCTTCCGAAAATCGCTTTCCTTCGGACACTAGCCGTTAACACTATAGATCAGTTTGATCTTTTATGAGCAGGACGCTCTCTTTCTCCGAAGCTGAATTTACTTGCAGCACGGCTTCCGAAGATCTCTTTTTCTCCCTGCGTTGCGGTCCGTCCGTAAAAATCCAAAATTTTCCTCCTCTCACGGGTCCTGAATGCTAACTTTTTATCCCAAAGCGCTGCCACCAAAACTCTAAGCTGTAACGTTTGAAAGAATAACGGTAGCGTATTCTTGGTGAATTAAAATATGGAATTTATTACGTCACAACTATTGAAAATTATTTACAAAATGATACATTAAAGTTATTAAAATTAATTAGATTGTTAGAGTCCACTATTTTGTGAGAGGAGGTTTCGTTGGTTACCGCTCCCGTGCAAGTTCAAAGCCTCTCTCATCTTCCGGTCGGGTCGCTAGATTCCTCGGGGGGTCAAACAGGGGTTGCGCTGGATCGGAAATTGCACGTGTGGGCGTCGAATCTACAAAGAAACCGACACCAGATGTTGTTGTTGTTTTCGAGTCGTGACGTTACAGTTCTGTTGTGTAAATAATTGTGAATAATTTTGACTAGATATGCAGGGAATTTGAGTTGTATCATTTTGTAGGTGAGACCATCATGCCACATCTTATCGAATGCCCTTTTGACATCCAAAAAGACACCGACGGTGTATAATTTGCTTGCGAAGCCTTCATTAATGATATTTGTTACTCGTATTAATTGGTGTGACGTTGAATGGCCCTCCCGGAACCCGCATTGTTCCGGGGGAATGCAATCTATGGCTTTGCAGTGCTGTTTAATTCTGTGTAGAATGATTCTTTCGAATATCTTAGCAGTGCAATTGAGTAAACTGATGGGCCTAAAACCTTGTGTGAATTTATGATTTTGCCCTACTTTTGGCAACATGACTACATTAGCTATTTTCCACTGTGTAGGAAAGTGACTATTTATGAGGCATCTGTTGAAAATTTTTGTTAAATGTGTGATAGCATTAATAGGAAGATATTTAAATGCAATATTAGGAATTTGATCGGGACCAGGGGACTTCCTATTTGGTAGTTTTTTAATGATGCCTCGGACTTCTAAGGGAGAAGTGAGGGGAGGTGTAAGTGTAATGAAGTCATCGAAATAGTTATTAACTAAGTTTTCGACTTCTTCAATCTTATCGTCACTGTAGGGTTCTGAATTTTCCTGAAAAGTGACTTCGAGGGTGTCTTTAAAAGCCTCCGCTTTTTCGAAATCAGAATAGGCCATACCACTCGGACCATGGAGAGGTGGAATGACTGTATGCTTTTTAGTGATTCTCTTATGCAATTGATAAAGAGAATTGTCCTCAACATTTAAAGTGGAAAGAAAATTTTTCCAGGTCCTGTTTTTGTGTTCATTGATTTCTATCCTAATCTGCCTGACGAGAGCATTAACTTCCCTTTTATAAGGGGGGTATCTAGTGTTATTCCAAAGTTTTCGGAATCTGTTTTTTTGTTTTAATGAGCTCTCGAATGTTAATAGGAAGGCGGAGGTGTGTAGTTTTAATTACTCTAGTGGAAGTGGAAGTATTTATAGCATCAGAGACAATGTTGCTGAAATTTTGAACGGCCTGGTCCAAATTATCTATCGTCGGATTTCCTTGCATGTTGTACAAAAGAATTTCTTGAAATTTAATCCAGTTAGTAGTTTTAAGAGTTTGAAGTAATGGTGGTAATTGAGCATTAATGACGAAATTAAAAATAACTGGATTGTGGTCACTGCTAAGTTCATTAATAGTAAAAACGTTAGAGTGTGAGAAATTAGCTGCAAAGCCGATGTCAATGACAGTGCTTGGAGCGTTGTGATTGAAATGTGTTGGAGTGTCTGGTGCGATAATATCAATAGCTGAGCTAATAGCCCGATTGCTAAGGATAGTACCGTTAGCATTGCCCCTCCCTGGGTTCCAACTCGTATGTTTAGCATTAAAATCGCCAAAGAGAAAGGTTTTGTTATTGTGTCGGAGAATAGCGTCTAGTTCCGTGACATTAATGGAGCCGTGTGGATGTTTGTAGATACACGCCATAGTGACTTTCGTGTTGTTACCTATTTGAATGATAACGGTCGTGTTTTCGAATGTGTTTGAAGTACTAACGATGGCGTGGTGCTTGATTGAATTCTTGACAAGGATAGCAGTGCCGCCGCCTCTGTGTGTGAGTCGATCACTTCTGTGACAAGTGTAGTTTGGAATGCGCATTCGGTCCGGAGGACGAAGATGTGTTTCTTGTATCTCGATTATGTCGGGGTTATGAAAATTAATGCTTTCTTGAAGCTCATCTAAATTTTTCTTAATGCCATTTGCATTCCAACTGTAAACCCTGAGACTATTACTGTTAAATGCACTGAATGTTAACGTTTATTATTTTGTTGAAGAAAAGAGATCATAGATCCCCACTGTAGCATCATTTGACCCATTTGTTCCATTATTGCATTGGCATCAAATGTGTTTGTATCTTTTTTGTTTTGAGCCACTGCCGAAGCATAGGTTTTTGGTTGTTGTTGGTGTGGTGTGGCTTTCTGGGCGCGCGCCTTGGCTTTCTCCGTCCAGATGTTGTTGTTGGGTTTATTTTTCTGTTGTTTCCTGTTAACAGGGTTGTTGGGGCATCCTGAAAAATTTGCCGGATGAGGTCCACCGCAGTTTGCACATTTAGCTGGGGACTTTGTTGATTTTTTGCATTCTGCGGTGAGATGGCCGCCGCTGCATTTCAAACACTTAGGCGCTCTATTACAGAGACGCGAGTGGTGGTAGAACTCCTGACAGCGATAACACTGAGGAGGCATTGAAGATCCCTTCAAAGGTTCAACCACTACTCGGAAAAAACCTATGTTTGTAACATGGAATATCTCCTTGTTTTCTTGTGTGCGCTTAAGGACTACCAAGAAAAGTGGCATGTTTGTATTAGTTTTCCTATTCCTAAGAATAGAAATATGGTCGGCGTCGAAGCCAAAACCTTTTAGTTCTGTGGCTATCTCCTTCTGATCGTAGTCAGTTGGTAGCCCTCTGATAACAGCCTTGAGCTGTTTGTTGTCGGCCATCTCAAACGTATGTGACCTCATTTTCTTTTGTGCAAGATAAGATTGGAGCTTGCGGTGCTCAAGGTGAGTTTTTGGGAAAACACGAAGTTTTCCATTCTCGAAACGCCCCTCGAGTGTGGTACCTAAATAATCGCTCAATGTGGTGAGCAATTCGGTGGTATTGTTGCTAGCATCGATGACGATGGAAGCAATTTTCTTCTTTCGAGTAACGACGGAAAATCCTTCGTCCTCTGTGTCTGTGAGGTTTCCCTTGCCAACGGCAGAATCCCGCGAGGGCGGGGGTTACCTTCGTTTTTTCTGTGTCCGAATTGCTCGATTCAGAATCAGACTCCTCTCCCATCGACGCCGAGAGGTTTCCCTCTTCGACGGTGGGAGGAGGAGGGGGTGTTGTGTTGCCGGAGCCGACGCTCCCAGAGGCGCGTTGTTTTTTCCCTGCTGTGCCTGGCACGGGAGAAACCGTAGTGCGCTTATTCCTAATCCTCTTCTTCGCTTTCGAAGGAGAGGGTGGAGTGAGGATCTTCTTCTCGTTCAGTACTTTAATTTGCTCTATGTAGTCTTTGAATTCACGGTTTTGAAGTCTAATAGACTTCCGCGAGACTTTCAGTGCAACATATTGTACTTCGCTAATAAGCCGAAGCTTTTGAATGTCGTCAAGTGCTCCGTCTGTTTTTCTGACTGTGTCAATAATTTCCTCTAAAGCATCTATAAGTGACTCACATTCGGAGCATGTCGCGGTGTTATCTAACTGTTCATACGCCTTTGCTACGTCGAAACAGAGAGGGTTCAAAGTGAAAAGCGTACTCACCAGTGTAGACGCCACATCTGTCCTGGCAACGGACACTTCCATTGAAGAATCTAAGAATTGAAAAATATGGAAAAAAAATTAATAAAGTAGGAAAAATAAATCCTACGAAAGGACTATGAATGTGAAATCCAAAGAGATCGCAGAGAATTCACGTTTCTAATCGAAACTTCGGGGTAGGGTTGTTGCATGGTGGGGGGGTCTGTGAGTTCCCGTGACAGGAAAGCTGGATTGCATTCTGATGGATTCGTTGTGATGAGAAGGGAGATGGTTATAAAACGGCAGTGAAAGTTTTTTAATTCTTGAGCGAATGGAGGTTATTTTAAGCTCTCTGTGGAGAATGATTCTTGGGATGTAAAAAGGAGCGTTTAAAATTGTTCGAAGGGCTTGGTTTTGTAAAATTTGGAGCTTATTGAGAAGGTAATTTGCAGAGTTTCCCCAGATCTGGCAGGCATATAAAATGACGGGGAGTAGATGCTGGAGGTAAATAAGTCTTTTTTTGTCGAGATTTAGTTTAGATTTCTTGGAGAGCAGTCTGTGTAGAGTAAAAAGTTTTAGCTTGAATTTCTTTGAGGTCTGAAGTATATGGTTTCTATAGGTGAGTTTCTTGTCAAGTGCGACGCCGAGATATTGGACTTCGTCGCACCAGGGGATGTGGTTTCGAAATAATTTAAGTGGGTTGAGCTTGTTTTTGTAATTCCCTTTCTTAAAAAGGATAGCTTGAGACTTTGAGGTGTTGATTGAAATTCTCCATAAGGTGAGCCATTTTTTTAACTTGATTAAGTAGGATTGTAAGTTTTTCCTGACAATTTCCGGGGAGCGTGCTTGGGAAAGAATGGCAGCATCGTCGGCAAACAAACAAACTTCCACCGTTGGAGAGGTGGGGAAGTCGTATGTGTAGAGGCTGTAAAGGAGTGGAGATAGGATACTTCCTTGAGGAGTTCCGGCCTGGATGCTTCCAATTCTTGAGTGGATTGAATTAATTTTTACTTGAAAGGTTCTATTGCTTAGGTATTCATAAATAATTTTGATCAGGTATGGTGGGAGATTAATTTGGATTAGCTTGAAAATTAGTCCGTTGTGCCAAACTCTATCGAACGCCTTTTCCACATCCAAGAAGATTCCTCCGGTGGTGCGGTGGGTGTTGAAACCATCTATGATCAAGTTGGTGGTACGTAGTAGTTGGTGGCACGTTGAAGTCTTTTTTCTAAACCCGTGTTGGAAGTCGGGGATGATATGGTTAGAGTCCGAAAAGGCTTGGATTCGGGAAAGAAGGATTTTCTCAAAGAGTTTGGCGACGCAGGAGATGAGGCTGATTGGACGATAGTTTAACGGAAATTTCGGGTCTTTGTTTTTTTTCGGGAGGAGAGAGATGGTGCAGTGCTTCCAGATCTGAGGAAAGTGTTGAAGTAAGAGGCATTTGTTAAAAATTTTCGTAAGATGGGTTATTGCGTTCATTGGAAGTGACTTGAGAGCTATGTTCTTGATTTGGTCGTGACCTGGGGCTTTGCGTATGTTTAATTTGGAGATGATGTCGCAGATTTCTTGAGGGGAGGTGAGAGGCGGGATGCTGGATGAATAATTATTTAAAAATCTTCTAATTGTCCTGTCCACTTTGTCAATGTGATCGTCGTCATAAGGGGTTCTGTTTTCGGTGAACGATTCTTCGAGATTGTCAACGAAGCAGTCTGCTTTTTCCTTCGTTCCGAAGACCAGGCCTCGGGAACTAAGAATCGGAGGATAAATGATGTTATTGTTAGAGTTATTTCCTGCAACCAGCTTGTGGAGGGTGTCGGTGTCGATATTTGCGTCTTTTTGAGGGAATCCCAAACATGCTCCTTCGAGTTTTTCAGTTCTGTGCGGATAATTCTTTGTAGTCGATTGATTTCTGCCTTGAGGGGAGGGTATTGAGTTCTTTGCCAAAGTTTGCGTAGGCGGTTTTTTTCTCGGATTTTGAGTCGGGTTTGGAAGGGGATATTGGATATAGAGTGAAGGATAGGCTTGAACTTGCTGGCTTGATTTATTGCATTGTGAATATGAGTGTTGAAATTAACTATGGCTTCTTCAATCTCTTCATTATCGCTGATTTGAGGATTTCCAGGGAGTGAGGTGGCTATGATGCTTTGAAATTTATACCAATTGGTGAGGGTCTTGCAATTTTGCTTGAAGGGAATTGAAGAGTTGATCGAAATGACAAAGTGGACAGGGTTGTGGTCACTTGACAGGTCCGAGTGGACTTCGGCCGTGATATTGTTGATCCCACAGGTGATTCCAAAGTCGATGGTGGAGGGCCTGCCGCGGGTATGAACTCTTGTGGGTCCGTTAGGGGCTGTGAGTAGGAAGCCATTAGCTCGAACAAGACGAACGATAGTATTGCCTGCTGAGTTGTTGTGAGGGGTTGCACTCCAAGAGGTATGCTTCGCGTTGAAGTCACCCACGATGATGCACTGGGGTCTATTTCTAAAAATCTTGAGGAGATCTGGGCCGAGGTTTCCAGCAGCGCTTCTTGGGGTTGTACAGAGAACAGATTGTGATATTGTTTGGCTGACTTTCAATTACTATTGTTGTGGATTCTACAGTGCTGGTGTTGATTTTTATGCCGTGATGAGGAATGGATTTTTTGACGAGGACAGCTGTTCCCCCTCCTCGGTGGGTCAGCCTATCGCATCTGTGGGTGGAGTAATTTGCTAGGTTGAGGTCATCACTGGGTCGAAGGAAAGTCTCCTGCAGTGCAACCACGTCAGGATCTTCGTCAGCTATGTATGATGTAAGTTCGTCCATCTTGTTATGCAATCCGTCTGCGTTCCAGCTAATGATCTTAAAGGTGTTTCTCCCTCCGGGTGTGCTAATCATATTGGGAGATCAATTTGGAGGAGGGCGGCGACTTCAATGGCACGGTCGGCTAGTGGCATATCAGAGTTGCAGATGGCTATTACTTGCTTAAGTACTTGAAATATTTCGACAACCTTGGGCTCACGCAGCTGCTTGAGTGTTTCGGCGATGGTTGAAGGTGGGTTGGAGGTGCTGGAGGTGGAGTTGATAGCTTGAGTGGAGGTTTGGCTTGTGGAAGGAGTGGGTGGTGGTCTCGGTCTGGGAGCTGGAGCTGCACTCACTGGTGGGGGAGTGGGAATGCTTGCAGGGGCTGTACTCGCTGGTGGGGAGTGGTAGAGCTTGGACGGGCTGCTCTCACTGGTGGGGGGGTGTAGGCTGGGGCAGAGGTTGTTGCAGCTCTTGCTGCGTCGGCTTGGGCTTTCGCTGCCTCTTGTAGTTCCCTTCTTTTCCGGGTTCCCAGAAGTTAACCTTTGGGGGTGGAGGCGGTTTGTTCAATGGGTTTCTAGGGCATCCAGTGAAGTTTGCAGGGTGATTACCCTGACAATTACAGCAGGTTGCCTCCGTTGCTGACGACTTCGTGCAGTTCCTGGTGAGGTGGGGCTGACCGCACTTGACGCATTTCGGATTCCTCGTGCAGAATTTGGACGAGTGGAAAAATCCCTGGCAGCGAAAACACTGCGCAGGGCCGATCTTGGGTCGAAGTGGCTCCACTTTGATCTTCAGGCAGCAAAGTTCGGTCATGTTGAAGATGTCTTTGTTGATCATATTCTTGGGGAGAGTGAGCAGGAATAGAGGCATGGGCAGACCTGTCTTTCTATTTGTCATCGCATGACACTCATTGACCTTGATTCCCACCGTCAGGAGATCTTGTATTATTTCTTCGGGGGGTATCGGCCGGCATGCCCCGAATAACAGCCTTGATTTCACGATCTTCAGGAAGCTGATATGTGAATGCTTCGAGTTTTTCCGTCTCGACATATTTTCTAATGGCGTGATAAGCTTCCGGGGTTTCCGGGTATATCCGTAGGCCTTTGCCGACCATTCGCCCTTTCATCTTCTGCTGAGTAGTGTCCTGAAGCTTTTTAAGGAGCTGATTTGGCAGTTTCACGTTGTCGATGGTGATGGGTGAGGGGGTCGAACGGTGTTGTGGTGAACGGGCACTTCGGTCTCGTCCTCGTTTTCTTCGCCATGGTAAGTTGGAAGAGCGTCGTATTGATTCGATGTTTCGACTTCCGTCGTTTTCTGCTTTTTGAGTGAGGTTGCAGTATCTTTGGGTGGTGTTGGGCTCCTTCCCTTCTTCCGACCTTTCACCAATTGAAAGGCGCCTTCGTCTTGTTGTTGGGAGCGTACGTTTTGATGTGTAGGCTCAGGGAAATCAAAGAGTTGATTTCCGTTCTCTAGTTCAATCCTCCGTAGTTCATGAAACCTTGTGCGACTTTCAGCAAAGAGAGCGTTCAGTTCCGCAACATACTTTTTTTTTTCCTCTTCGTCGTCAAAGTGATACATATCAATTCGTCTGATTGAGTTTTGAATATCAAGGCCGATATTCATGTACAGGATAGAATACTGGCAATTGACTAGGTTGTTCTTAAAACCAGTAATGGAAGGAGGTGGGGGGAGTGGAGAAGGCGAGCGCCTGTCTTCCATTCCATCTTCAGAGTCCGATTCCGAGAAGCTCATGTCGTCAGGCAATTGGGTGAGATGGGGGGAATCCCCGTCCATTTTCGTCGATCGAAGTTCTTCTACTGAAGAAACAGAGGTAGAAACCTCGCAGGGGAGTATTTACTACCGCAGGCGGTGAAGCTCGAACAAAAACACACACGTGGTCGTTCAGATCAGAGAAACAAGCGACGTGGAGTACGAGAAATTGAGGATGATGCTGATTGGTTGAAAACGAAAGTTCCACTTTTCTGAAACTACTTATACCAAATTAGCTGAACTTTTGGCTCGGCCAATAGGAATGCTCCCTTTCATTCTCTGTTCATTCTTCCATCTCAAGATATTTTTTCCCGCACTTTTCTGATCATGGTTCTTCGCTGCAACCCGATTGGCCAGCTCTGCTCCGCCCACTTTGGGCTCTCATTGGCTCAGATTTGCTAGCTCTTAAAAGAGCTTTTTGTTTTAATTTTCTTGTATTTTATTATTTTAAAAGTCTTACATAATTTTTAATTTAAAAGAGCTTTTTGTTTTAATTTTCTTGTATTTTATTATTTTAAAAGTCTTACATAATTTTTAATTTTAAATTTATAATAATAATCTTTTTAAAATGGGCATTGGTAAATTTTTACAGTCACTTACATTCCAGGACAGGAGGTTAGAGTCCGGAAGGACTAAGCACTCCAATAAAACGTGCAACGAGCGTTCTCGTTTAAACCTTTTCTCACTTTTTCCCTCTCCCTTTGGAAACTCTGTGGTAATTTCGTTTTTTCTATTTAATTTTAATTGCGACTTAACACAGAAATTTAAACAATTATGTTCTTTTTTTTTCATTTGCAAAATTATAATGAGAGAGTAAAGTAATTTGCTTACTGGGCATATCTTAAGTTTGCGTCATGCTCTGGAGCACTTTTTCCCTCCTTGCGACTTCAGCGCCCTCTTATAGTTACAGCAAGCGATTCACCTCAAAAACTATTTTCCTCCCTGATAATTTGCTACGAATCAGTTTAAGTAGTGCGGCATTAGAATTTTTCAAAAATGGATTTGGATATCTTTAGTGAAAATATGTCTTTTACTTTCACGTGGAAAATAGAAAATTTTTGTTATTCTACGCTAAAGAACGGTGAATACCTTCTAAGTCCTGTCTTCGTTGTGAACTCGCTGTGGAATAGCAGATGGAGATTAAAAATATACCCAAAAGGAAAAACCGAAAACACGAAGGATTTCATTTCTTTTTTCCTCATTAGAGATATTACCTGTAATGGGCCCTGGAATGTTGATATACATCACGATCTTTCATTCATTGGAACTGATGGCTCAGTTTTAGCAACGACAGGCACTTATGAAAATACTTTTCAAAAAAGTAAGTTCTGGGGTTATCTGGATTTCGTGGAACGAGATGTAGTACTGAAAGTCAGAAGAAAGGATTACCTCCCGGGAGACATCCTAACAGCTCGTTGCCGAATAGGGCATGATAACGAAATTACAAATTATGGACATTGTTACGCTCGGACTCGAATAGGAGTTGAATGGAGGTCATTTACGTGGACTATGGAACAATTCAGCTCATCTCAGGAAAACACATTACATATCTGTTCATCAAATCAACCCATAATAACATTAAAATCCTTTCCTATCAGTGAAAGGGCGAGTGAAACATTCATCCGTGTTGAAGTCTGTGCTCATGAGTATTGGGACAAGTTTTCAACATTTCGAATAGATCTTGTAGACACCTCTGGAAACAGAACAGACTGTCTCAATGAAGAGATTATGTTCAATCCAAGTAATAAAACTGCATCATTTACTTTAACCATCTCAAATGAAGAGTTAAGGAAGAACGGGAATCGGTATCTTCCAAACGATGCTCTGCAGCTGTACTGTGAGTGTGCATTCTCCACTGGCATCAAATCGGTAGAAATAGAAAAAATTATCTTTTTGTGTTCTCCTTTGATCCAAGAAGAAAATTTAAGTATTGATGATTGTAAATCAAAAAAGATTCGCTTAGACTCAAAAAAAATTCTGGATGAAAATCTTGAAACTTTATACAAAGAAAATTTGTTCTGTGACATGAAACTGAAGACAAAAACTAAATCATTTCCTGTGCATAAAAGTATCCTCGGTGCTCGTTCTCCAGTGTTTAAAGCAATGTTCACTCATGACATGAAGGAAAAAAACAGCGGATGTGTAAACATTGATGATTTGGATGATGACACTATCCAAAGAATGCTGCTCTACATATATACAGCCAAATTACAGGATCTCCAGTGGGACAGCGCCTGCAATCTGTATGCTGCTGCTGACAAATATGAGATTCTAAGTTTGAAGAGTGAGTGCTTTTCCTTCTTGAAGGATAACCTCACCCAAGACAATGCTTGCAGTCTCTTGATTTTCACTAATAAACACCCAGATGAAAATCTGAATTCGTTGATTCAGGATTATATTTTGAATCATAAAAACATTTTCCATTCAGATGAATGGAAACACTTGATGGAAACAAATTTAAAGTGTACAGAATAAGTAAGTTTTTAGTGTTTTTGCTAAGAATGTTGGTTCCTGTTTTTTTTAAGTATTTTGTGATCTGTGTTATTTTTATGGTAAATATTTTGACCAGCCACTTTTGTTATCATTCGACTATGTATGAGAATTAAATGATAGTAACTTAACTATGATTTATCTTAACTAAAACTAATCACCATATTTCGATGATATATTAAAGCAAAATATTTTTTTCCCTTTCATTTTCTGTTTTTAATCTACTATAGACTCACATTAGAAGAAAAAGCAAAAACCGAGACATGTAAAAGTTAATTTTAATTCTTTTCAGTTTATCAAGGACTGGTATTCAAATTTGTAGAATTATTATTTCAAATTTACTGTCTTGACTGTTGTTGACAGAAGAGCATATTATTAAGACTTTAGCAAAAACGGTTAAAAGATGTTTTGTGAGAAAAATTATTTTTATTGAAGAATTTTTTAATAATAATTTAGTGGTTTGATATTAATAAAAGAGGAAACGGCTAAACATTAACTCTCTTGAAACTTTGCTTTTACGATTCCTTTTATGAAGAGATAGTGCTTCAACAACTTTGAATTTGAGTTTCTATTTTACACAAAAATAATTAAGGCTGAAATTTATAATTTGCCATTTTTACAAATAATTCTGAGAATTTTCTGCATTTACCAATGGTAATGGTATAATAATATTATTACTTCATTAGGATACGAAGATTTAATAAAAGTTATCAGTTTTTATTCTTAATTTTAATTAGTAAATGAAATAAATGTTTTTAAAAAAGATATCAAAAAGAGCTTTTTATTTATTTTATATTAATTTATTTTGAGTTCCTGTTATTGCAACCTATTGGCAACATTATATGAAACAAAGCACATAATTGCTAATTCAGTGCATACGACATGTACGAAATGGGGGGGGCAATTTGGGGAGTTATCTTGAATGTTGGCAATTGTTGCGATAATACTTAAGTCCCTTATTTTGTTAGTCATTTGATCCATAAAAGCACCTGTGTTTTCCTTAACACCTGTTATTCCTCCCCCCTCTTCTATTTTGAATCATTTGGTTTATGAGATTTTATTTTGTTGAATAGCTTTAACAATGATTAATTTGTCAACATTAAAATATACATATTTATTTAAATCATCTAAAATGTCTTTATTAAATATACAAATAACAAAATAAATTTTACATGCCTATCAATTCAATTTTGAGGAACATTTGTTTATTCAAAATTTAGCCTTTTGAAACTGCTTGCTGAATGAGAAATGAAATTGATATTTACTGTGAAAAGTATTATAATTTATTCAGGTTACCATAAAGCATTGATAAATTAATATAAAGAAGGTAATTATGAATGAAAAATAATAAAATCATGCACTTTCATATGGTGAAATAATGAATGCAATTCTGTATTTTTAGAGAAATACTCTTGTACGAGTTAATGTTTATTTTAAATCTGTAATTTTTCCACTGAAAAATAAATTACAGTTAGACCTCTATGTAACAAAGTTGCCAAATCCGAAAAAGTTTGTTACATGAAAAATTCGTTATATAGAGGTTCATCTTTCAATGTACTTTACTAACCACGTAAAAAAAATTTGAATTCATAATCACTGTATGATGGAAAAAGTAATTATTCACACATTTTTGTAAATTAATATCTATTTATTTTATAAATCTTGCCCATCAAAAAAAAAAAACTGCAAGAAAAACAATGTCGAGGAATACACTGTATTTTTAATATGAAGAAAGTAATTTTATATTAAAATGAATGAATTTTAAAGACATTTTCCATAATTTAAAACATGTAAGTAATTCTAGTGCTAGTTTGATATCGGGGTAATTGTGCCAAGTTGTTGTTTATGCTCGCCAAGATGGGCGATAACATTACAATATGGTTACCTTAATATTTTTATCGTCTGTCGATGTGGTTGCCATGGGGATAATGTATATTAGAAATAACTTTTATTCGTTTTTCCCCGCTGTAACCCTATTAATTTCAGACAATTTTATTGATTTCTGTAAAAATTGAATCATTTTCAGTGTAATTTTTCTGTTTGCGTCTACTGTTTAATTCTGTGCTATTTTTGAATATGGATATTTCTAAAATGAGTGAGACCTAGAATATTTTTTTCTTTAAAAAAATAAGTGTTGTGCTTTTAATTATTGCTATAAATCGTTTATTTTCGTTTTATTTTACGTTTTTTAAAATTTTTTTTAATGTTCTTTGTTCGATGAAATTCATTGAAGGAACTTGCAGTGCAAGTTTCATATTGCAAGCTTTCACTACTTTGTAATTGATATTCTTAATTAATTTTAACATACATTATGTTATTATTTTATTCATAATGAAAAAAAGATGCAATTATTACTATGTGTAATAATCATACAATATTCGTTATTTATAATTGTTTCTTTTAACATTTATTTATAAATATTACATATTTTGTTATTTATTTATAATTATTATTGTTATTCATTTATAATTATCTTATTTATATATAACTTTCTGTTACTTATTTATAGCTATTCTTATGTTATTTATTTATAACTAGCTGGTATACCCGTTCTTCGCACGGGTGAACTGAAATATTAACACAGATTGAAGGATAAAGAAGTTTTTAATAAGTTAATTTTACGTGAATTGCAAATTAAACAAAAAAAGCTTTTTGCATATCTCAGCTAAACAAAAAGAAAAGAAAAGAAAAACACCTTTGTTAAATTTTAAGTATGTAGATCTAATAGCTGATAAAAAGGATTTTTTTTTGTTTATAATTCCCCGTAACACTCTTGAGGGTCGATTTTTGAAAATAACTCCCTAAGCTGATCTCTGCTCAGCAAAAGTAACACATTGTTAAAAGTTTTGTGTAATGAACGCTTAAAATAGTGCAAATAATTTTTATCTGAAAGTATAATACATTAATATTACTTTCTGTAGTATTTATTTTATGTTAAAATTGTAATATTCGCAAGCAACACAGTTTCCTAAATTACACTCATGTCCATAAATTAAGGATAATTCAGAATCACACAGAAATTGAATTCTAAAATAAAAATTTCACCTGTATAATTATCACACACATCTTGGAAGAAGAATATGCAAATTACAGGAAACCTCCAGATGGCGCGGATAGTACGCCACAATGACGAGAGGGGAATATAAGGAATGGTGGCAAAGAAGTAAAATTGTTCACAAGCACTTTAAAAGCCTTTCAGTGCAATAACCACATAGTTATGGCACAAAGGAAGCATTTGGATGATTTTTTACGTGGTAGAATTATTGGACGACTGGAATGTGGACGTACCCAGCTGGAAGTATCCGAGGAACTTGGAATCGCCCAGAGTGTCATCTCCAGGCTTTGGCAACGATTCCAAGATGATGGTAATGTGAGTAGATGTTACAGCACAGGTCGCCCCCGAGTTACAATGCCGAATGAGGACTGGTATTTGGCAGTTACTGCCAAAAGAAATAGACGGAGCGCAGCATCAGACATGTCTTGTCAGCTCTCTTCAGCTACCAGTATGACAGTTTCAAGGCAGACCGTGTACAGACGCTTAGGGCAGATTGGTCTATATGCTCGTAGGCCTGTCAGATGTGTTCCACTTACCACAACTCACTGTCACCTGCGATTAACTTGGAGTAGAGAGCATGCATTGTGGACACCACAACAGTGGTTTTATGTGATGTTTTCCGACGAGTCCAGGTTTAGTTTGCAGTCTGATTCTCGTCGGACTTTAATATGGAGAGCACCAGGTACCCGTTACCACCAAGAGAACACCATTGAACGACACCGTTACGGTGGTGCAGGATGGCTCGTTTGGGGAGGAATTATTCTTGGTTCCAGAATTGACCTGCATGTTCAGAGTGTAACGATGACAGGCCACATCTATCAGGATGTCATTCTGGAACAACATGTACGTTTGTTTCAGGGCGCCATGGGTGCTGAATTTCTGTTTATGAAGGACAACGCCCGTCCTCACTGTGCAAACATTGTAGGCGAATGCCTTCAATCGGAGGGTATCACCCGTATTGGTTTGGCCAGCGTACTCACCGGTCTTGAATCCAATAGAGCATGTGTAGGATATGCTTGGCCGATGAATTGTAGCCCGTCAACCCCCTCCCACCTGTCTACCGGAACTTCGGAGGGCATTGCTTGATGAGTGGTGTAATATTCCCCAAGATTAGATTGATAATTTGATACTCAACATGCCTATAGGCGTTGAAAGGCCTCTATTGCATCATCCGGGAGACATACTCCGTATTAACCATCATACTAACTGTGTTACACTGTTTTTTGTAAATAGATTCTTTTTTGAAATTTGCTCTAGGGAGTAAAAACCTCAATTTTTATTAATTATGTCAAACATATAGCATCTTTTTTGCTCTTTACCTTTTGTTTAATAAATAGACTTTACAAATAAGTCAAATTTGTTTTGCTTCTGTCTCTTTCTTTGCCTGAACTTCATCATTATTAATTTATGGACATGAGTGTATAATGGCTGTAATGGAGATTCAATGAAAAACACAGCAAAATGATAACGATAATCAAATTGGCAAATGTCAAGCTACTTTCATAGCTCGAGCTTTATTAGAGCTTTGCAAGACCCACTGTGTAGGGGAATGATGCACGTTAATGCTTTAGCTACCGCATTATGATTTACTGCAGTTTCTTTCATGCAATATTTTTTTTGGATCACTACATTGAAAATTAAGGGATATACACTGCTCAAAACAATTAGGGGAGCACATGATTTTAACAAAAGTAAGCAAAGATGTATACCAATAAGTAACATAAAATGAATCGTCCATAATGTAAAGCCTACCAGGAAACGGAAGAAGAAAACTTTATATGCAAATCAAAGTTCATGACGTCAAAAACCAGAAAAAGAAGATAAGGGCAGAAATCGGAATATTGCAGAAACGTCTGTTTTATTGCCGTAACTGTGAAATTCGATTGCGCAGTATTTTTTTTTTTTGAGACAAGGTTACTTGAGAATGTCTCAACAACGTGATTTACCGGAATCCATGGCATGGCGTGTTATAGGCAGACTGGAATCCGGGCAAACACAACGTAGTGTCGCGGACGCTGTTGGAGTCACCAGAAGTGTTGTTGCAAGGCTATGGAATCGATTCCAAGAAACAGGAAATGTTAGACGTCAACCAGGGGCAGGTCGGCCACGCGCCACTACATCAACTGATGACCGGTATATACAGTTAACAGCCCGTTGAAACAGAACAGAGAATGCTACGCAGCTGCAAAGACAGTTGTTCTTGGCAACAGGTCGAAGGGTGGCCAGCCAAACAGTACGTAATCGGCTTCATGAGGGAGGGCTCTATGCACGTAGGCCAATGGTCTGCATTCCGTTGACACCACGCCACCGTGCGGCCCGACGAAGATGGATTGCTGAACATCGAGATTGGGAGCAACATGATTTACACACGAGTCCCGATTCAGTCTAGAGTGTGACACCCGACGTGTTCTTGTATGAAGGGACAGGGGCACTCGAAATAACCCTGCATTTGTTCGTGAAAGGTCACATTACAGAAGAGCTGGTTGGATGGTATGGGGTGGAATCAGCATAGACTTTGACGGGCCGAAGGTATGCAGACGAGATACTTCGACCTCATGTCATCCCTTACGCTGGAGCCATTGGAGATTTCTTTGTTTTTCAGGATGATAATGCCCGATCGCATAGAGCTCGTCTGGTGGAGAACATGCTTGAAGCTGAAACAATACAGCGTATGGAATGGCCAGCATGCTCTCCTGACCCGAATTAAATCGAGCATGTTTGGGACATGCTCGGACAACGCATTGCTGCGCGTCCAAGGCCGCCTGCTACTATCCGAGACTTGGAGATTGCACTTCTTGAGGAATGGAACAGTATTCCAGAAAGTCTGATCGATAACCTTATCGCATCCATGGCAAACAGTTGTGCAGCAGTCTTAGCTGTTCTAGGAGACCACACGCTCTATTAAAACTCATGCATCATGTCTAAACAGTACCTTTTTTATCGTTTACATGTAACCAAATTGTTGCCCTAAGTCATCTTTTCATGTTTTTTCCATATTTTCAAAGAATTAAAGCTTAATTCCAAATTTTTTTACGCCTTTTTTCTGTATTGCGCATTGATACGCGTGTACTATGCATTGCATGCCAATACGTGGCTGTCTCACACGGTTTTCTTCACTTTTTTGCTTGCTCCCCTAATTGTTTTGAGCAGTGTACATAAACAAAATACTCCTCTTTGGGAAACTTAATCCGTTAGAGATAATAAATTAATTAAAGATATTCCACTGTAAAGTTAATTATATACCCCGCTCACTTAAAATAAATAGTCAAATCGTTTTCTAAAGTCTTCATTAATATACAAAAACATAAGATACTTAAATTTTGACAAACTATTTTTTCGGGACAAAAATAATTCTTTGCAATCCGCTGAAAACGCATACCTGCTGCAAAACTGTTCACCTTCCCCACTAAAATACTCATCATAAGACCCGTGCGGCCATATATCTTGGAAGAGTGGATTTCAAAGAATGTTCCTGCTAAGTATTGGAAGAATATTCCTTCTAAGTTGCCGTGGAGTGGTAGTTAGGAGAAAGGGGTGCCAGCTCAGGTGTCATCCACTTCATTTAACCATGGTTCAAAATTATACGTGGTCCGTTGCCAAAAGCCCTGTGTAGCTGAATAGGGCAACATTAATATTCACTCACTCCAAAAAATACAGTACAGTAGTTAGAATTATTTTTATACTTAAAAATGCAATATCCGCCTATTCAATTAAAATTATAGCATTATAATTAACTACTAACCACAAACAAACCATGGAAATATGTCTAAATGATGTAGTGTGAAAGACAAAGTTTATATACTGTAAGTACTAGAAGCAATAAAAGTATTTATTTTGAAAAAAGATCAATTTCTTACTACCAAATGTGTATAATAAAATCATTAAAAAACATTCAAATAAAGAGAGATTTATAACAATCTCTCCCTTCAAAACTTAGTTTTATTCTGAAATAAAATAAATTAGGGATTATGCTGTTTACAGGAATTAATTAGAAGCGAGTGCCTTGCGTAGCCAAAACAAAAAGTTATTTCACAAACAAAAGATAGATATATGCTGACGTGGGCTTTTTTGCAGCGCAAGCCACAATTGCTTGCAGATGGCAGAATTTTTTCCTACTTACTTGACAAATATCGTTATATTTTGGACACTTTTTACAAATCTTTATAAGTTATAACCTGTGCTATAAATTATAGCCTATGCGTTATTCTGATGTATAAGCTATATTACTGTAAAGTTTCATTAAAATCCATTCGGTTGTTTTTGCTTCCAAACATCCTCACAAACTTTCGCATTTATAATATATATCTAGATTGTAATAAGAGTAATCTTATACATTATTTTTATTTTTTTAAAATTCGACGATTATTCTTTTTTATAATTACTATTCAATTATATTATGTGATTATTATTTCTAATAACTGTTGTTAAATCATACTATATGAATATTATATACAATTATGATAAAATATAAGATTATTATATGCTGCTTATAATACTATTATCAGTACATGTTACTTTTTATTACATAATATTGTTATTCATTATTTATTGATTGATCTAGGTTATTCTCAATCTCTTCATGTATCCTTTAATTGAAATACATTTCAATGTATTTCAAAACAATTCTTTAAAATTATTGTGTATCATTAAATTATCGCTAGGATGCCATATTGGATTCCATTTCAGCAACAAGCAACGTTTGGCGCCATCACCCCTGATATCAAACTAGTTCCGTAATTTTAATTATGTCCACCATAAAATGTGTTAATAGAGAATAACTTGAAATATCCAGAAATACTGAAAAAAAAGGGAGTAAAAAAATTGATTTGCTAGAAGCAAAGTTCTTTATATAGAAAAAAAAACTTCGCTATAGGGAGGTTATTCTATGAAGAAAATCGTGAAATGTTCTTGGTTCCAGAAAAAAGTCAGCTACATAGAAAAATTCGCAATATAGAGGTTCGACTGTATTACCTTATATTTCTGATACTTTACTACTCACATCAGAGATCAATATTTACAGTCTAACCCTGTTAATAGTTGCAGAATTAATATATAATGTGTGATTATTTAAGTTTTTAGAATAGTATGAATTTTATGTGTAATTTCAGTTTGTCATTAAAGTTTTTTCTTTGAAATTGAAGTATTAAAAGAAAATTGCGTGATTAGTTTTTTTTTCAAACCACAGTGCATTTTCTGTGTGGCATTTTCTTTCTTAACCTTGTATGGCAGTTTTTATTTACCCTCAAAATATACCAACCATAGCTTGTTATAAAGTGTGATCACATTTTGTTTTGTTCATTATCCTTTGTTTTATCTTCAGGGGCATAGCTACTACCATATCAGCTGTATCGATGATACGAGGCCCCAAGCTACAGGGGCCCCAACA
Source organism: Trichonephila clavipes (assembly GCA_019973935.1). Lineage (NCBI taxonomy): Eukaryota > Metazoa > Arthropoda > Arachnida > Araneae > Nephilidae > Trichonephila > Trichonephila clavipes. The sequence continues at coordinate 88,630 of BMAU01001178.1, forward strand.
CGTGTAATTACAGTCTACTAACAGGGCTCAGTTAAAAGTGGGCCCCAAAATAATTTTGGCACAAGGCCTACTCAAAACTAGCTATACCAGTGTTTATCTTTCTCATTATCTGACACTTCATCACTTCGGACATGTTTCACAATATATGGATTCGGCTAGATTATATTATCTAGCCCTGTTATGTCCCTGTCAAGCCCCTTTTCAAGCTCCCCTCCTGTTAATGATATAATATTTTGGCTCATAGAAATGCAAAATACTGTTGATTTTAAATTGTTTTAATTTTGTGTGTAATTTAAATTTCTTTCCTGCTCGTTTCAGATGTAATATTTACGCCTTTCAAGAGTGAGGGAGGGAATATTAACATCATCGTGTTCAGCTACACGATAGCTTTTGGTGACAGACCTCATAATTTTGAACCATAGTCAAGTGATGAGGACAACACCTGAACTGGCACCCCCCTCTCCTAACTACCACACCACATCAACAGGAGGTCGTTTGAGCTCTCGACAGATTTAATGTGCATCGCTTCCCTACATGGCGGGTCTTCAGCGGTACTGGGCTCGAACTATTGACATACCAACCACGAGTCCATTGCCTTGACCACTAGGCTACTTCGGCCACACTCCTTTCAAGAGCTACATTCCTTATATTCAGCAAAATTAATTTCAGTTAAAAACTTTTGGTGTCGATTTCTTCTTATGAGAGGGGAATAAAACACTGTGTTTAGCATTTAAATATATTTAGTATGAATTATTTAAAATCATTTTTCAAATTATAACTTTTAAAATGTGAATAATTATTTACACAAATTAATTTAATTTTGTAACATTTATAGTTTGATGGAAAAAAATCCAAGTACAATGTAAAAAGTAATTTTTCTTGAAGTGTTCTTTTAGGATATAACACATTTTTTAAAAAAAAAAAATAAAAATATTTTTTAAATATTTTCTTTTAGTTTCATTATCTATACTAATAAAGAGTATAGATATACTATAAAGAATTTGTGAGTTTCAGCTGTACTGGCAAAACTAAGCAATATAGAAGTCTAAAACTTGGTACATAGAAGCTGTAGGTCATCATCCTGAATACCGCAAAGAGTTTTTTTCGAAATTCGCTTTAGATTTTTTTTAAATTCAATTTTTAAGCGATTTTTCAGCTAAATGGAGATATGACGTCATCAGACGTGTCAAGTGAACTGTGCAAAAATTAATTTTTAGAGCAGTTTTTGGGGAGGTTTTAGCACATTTTATTGTATATATATTTTTTTAGGATTTTATTCATTTTTTAAACTCTTTGTGGTGGAATTATATTTGTTTTTTGAAAAAGTTGTCGTAAAAAATGTTTTTTATAAAATTAATTTTTGGGTTTTGCAACACAAATTGCATAACAGTAGAATCCAATTTGTTATGTTTTATTGAACGTAATTTTTGAACAAATACGGATGGAAGTGGGTAAGATGTACCGTTTAAGTGTACTGATATTCAAGCGATGATTTAGTTGTAAGCATAATTTACTTTAGCGCCGTCAACCTTCTGTGTCGTGATATCAAGCTCGCCAACATGAGTGGGTGATATGCTAAAGCCTAGCCACTGCATTAAATTTATGTATCTGTGTAATTTTTGTTTGATTATTTCTTGCATATTTTTGTGATTGCGTTATGGAACAACTACCCATCTTGCAAGGCTTAATGGGCTCGATTCATTACTAGAGGGCACTGAGATCAGCGTGTATCACGTGATTTACCATGTGCGATCAAGTAAACAGTAACAGCCGATCGTTTTACTTTAGTGGTTGTGCGCTAACTTTCGAATTTGCTAATATTATTATTTTATATTCTTTAAATTCTTTTTAGTACTTTAAATATTTTTAATATATTTTCTAGTCTTTTAGATTTTGTTTCATGACTAAATATATATATAGTTTTAGTTATAGTATTAGATTTAAGTTTATTCTTCTATTCTTTAACTTCATGTTTTTGTATACTTTTAGGTTCAGTAATTCTTTTTTTATTAGTGCCAGCCACATTGTGATTTAAATAATTATGCAACGCTCTATTGAATAAAATTTTTTTGCCACTTAATATTGTGATTCTGTCATATGTGTATACAAATTTATATTTAATAAAAAGTAATTAAAGTAAAATTTTTCTTTGTTGACCTGATGAGGAATTGACTTAATTTTTTTTTATATTACTTGTTTTAATTTCAAACCTTCATAAATGATAATTATTAAGTAAAGTCAGACAATCAAAGCTGGCAAATGTTATTTCATTACAGATTCATCATATATAGGGTCTTTTTTTTAGAGGTATAGAACTTTAAATTGCAATAAAACAACGATGTATTATTCGATTGACATGAATTTTCTTTTATTCAAAAGATAATCTTGTGGCATTACATTTTAAATATGATTTCTGGCATAGGACTGCCACGGATGGCTCGGATGTAGTCCAATCTGGACATCCAATTTTCGATGACTTTTTCCAACATTTGTGGCCGTATATCGGCAATAACACGGCGAATATTGTCTTCCAAATGGTCAAGCGTTTGTGGCTTATCCGCATAGACCAATGACTTTACATAGCCCCACAGAAAATAGTCTAGCGGTGTTAAATCACAAGATCTTGGAGGCCAATTCACAGGTCCAAAACGTGAAATTAAGCGGTCACCAAACGTGTCTTTCAATAAATCGATTGTGGCATGAACTGTGTGACATGTTGCGCCGTCTTGTTGGAACCACAGCTCCTGGACATCATGATTGTTCAATTCAGGAATGAAAAAGTTAGTAATCATGGCTCTATACCGATCACCATTGACCGTAACGTTGTGGCCTTCATCGTTTTTGAAGAAGTACGGACCAATGATTCCACCAGCCCATAAAGCGCACCAAACAGTCAGTTTTTCTGGATGTAACGGTGTTTCGACATACACTTGTGGATTAGCTTCTTTCCAAATGCGGCAGTTTTGTTTGTTGACGTAGCCATTCAACCAGAAGTGCGCTTCATCGCTAAACAAAATTCTCTTATGAAAATCGGGAACAACGGCAATCTCGTTTTGGGCCCATTCGACGAATCTACGCCTTGCTTGATCATATTTAAAATGTAATGCCACAAGATTATCTTTCGAATAAAAAAAAATTCATGTCAATCGAATAATAGATCAAAGTTTTATTGCAATTTAAAGTTCTATACCTCTAAAAAAAACACCCTATATTTCAAAAAATCTTACTATGTCTTGGGAATATTTATAGAACAGTTGTGTTTCAAAAATTAGTATACAATAACAATGTTTGAACTTTATAAATCCATATTAATGCAAATAAATATTGAAACTGACAAAAAAAAAACTATTTTGGCATACGTCTTAGAAAAATATTTTCATGTGTACATAATAAAGCAATGTCACTGATAGTCTTTCAACATAATATGAAAAATGCATTTTATAAATTACAATGAATTTCTAAGTTAAAAATAAAATTTTCATATGCTTCATTTGTATTATAATCATGTAATATTAAAATTAAATGTTGATAAATGATGCATGTTAAATAAATTGTGATTACTAATTTAAACTAGCTGTCCAACAAAAGTTTTGAATGCTCTTATATTGAAACGTTTTCATATATATATATATATGAATAACTTGGGATGTTCCCCTATAGTGTAATAGTTTGTTTCAAATAATTCCTAAAAATAATCCCATATCTTAGTATGATTCATTTCTTTCTTTTTTTTTCAACTAAGGAGACAATGATTTATAAAAAAATAAATTTCAAACTTTTATAGAGGATAATTACTAAGACTATCAAAGTGCCAAATGTTAGTATTTTATAACAGATGGCTTTACAATATGTATTGGTACAAATCATACTATTTTAAGGTCACAGCTTAAGTTTCGGTTTCATTTTAAAGCAATTTTCCTCTTTTAAATTGAATGAAAAATATTTTTCAGCACAATCGACTTTTTCAATATGAAATGATTAATTATTTCAGTTAACATTACTAAAAACATTTCTGCTTGATTATGTTTTAAATGTTCATAGTTACTTAATTAAAATTGATTTCAAGGCTAATTTTTGTTTTAAAAATTGTTTATATAACTTGGAAGCTTTATCATTAATTTTTTCTTGTTGAGAAACAATATTTCGAAGAGATGGAACACTACTGAAAAAGATGTATCTAAAAATCACCCTCAGCTGATAATGCAATTAGACTTTTGAATTCAAATATTGCAGATAAAACTGAATATTTTCATGATATATACCAAACTACATAATATATTGTAGTACTATATTTTTGTACTTTAATTCAATGGAACAAATTTATTAAGGACTTATAAGCATTATAATATCAATATACATGAGTCTTTTTTTTTTAGACTTCTATATTTATGCAAAAATAAATCTAATCTATAATGATAAATTTACAAATTATGCAAAAACCAATAAATGCATATTTGTTATATATAGTAAAAAAAAATTCTACATTTGTATGATTGGTTTATACCACATTCAAACTCTGAAAAACAAATGTTGTGTTTATAAATACCACACAAATATGTTGCAATTATTATTTTTTTGTTAGAGAATTGTAGATTCAAAAACGACTTTTTTATTTTGATCATGTAAAGGATGAACAGGACTTATATTCTATATATGGACTCAAATTTATATCTTATTATACAGACATTTTAATCTTAAAATTTTAATGCCTTAATTTATTACCATATTTGGAATTCAATTTTCGATTAATTAGTTTCAATGTTTGTATATATATACATAGAATAAGTATATAGTTAAAGGGAAACATATTAAGAGCTTTCTTATGTCACATTTGTAAAAGGGTCATGAAAATTACACAACTAACATGTTATAATAAATACACTGTCAACATTGTGTAAACTTTCATATGGAAGAGCACCTTCAAAATATTTATATTGTTTGATTCTTGAAACAGCTCTTTCCACATTAACTCGCTTGTCAGACAATTTGTAGTTACTAACAGTTTCAGAAGCATAAAATTGAATTTTATCTTTTTAAAAAAAAGAGGGCTTTTTAATTTACAACCTATTTTGTCTAACTCTTCTTCAATTAAGAACCCTTTATCAGCCATAACAACATCATTTGGTTCAAGATCCATTGGTTTACTTCGAAGAAAAAGTTCCTTGTCTGAACACAATGCAAATGTGATACTGAAGACCGATTCTACCATTTAAAGTATTACAATGACTAAATGTCATTTGTTGCTGCAAAAGCGGTTGGGTTTTTGAATTGGAAATTCTGTACAGTCAATGATGACCACTACAATCTTTATTCTCAAAGGTTTGGACATGGTTTCCAAAACAGTTTTCTTTGTAGAGAAAAGTGTCTAATAATTTAAATTTTTCATGAAAATTTATTGTAACAAGATTAAAAATCCAGATATTGTTGCGTTGAAAATTTCAAATAAAATTTCTAGTAATCTATTGTGTGCATGTGTGTAGACATACCTATTCTTAATTTTACCAAAAACATATCGATGAGTTGACATAATTAGCATTGATATAATTAGAATATTTGAAAACAAAGGAACTTGAACATAGAAATGTGATATCATAATGCAAACTACATCTTAGCTACAAAGTAAGAATTAATGTGTTATTCAAATAATTGTGAATAAAAACTTTATGCAGATCAACACTATGCAATTTAAATTGTTACAATAAGCCCTGCTTGGAAAAAGTAACTATATATTAACTTTGTGCAATTCAAAGAATTGTATGATTTAAATACATGAAAATAAACATTGACGTACACACACTACTTTCATGGGAGAGGTTATATTTCTAAAAAAATATTGAGGAAAGCATCTAGGCGTGATATTTGTGTTAAAAATTAATTGGTTCTATGGGAGAGATTTGAATTCCCCCCTAAATCCTACCTTTGTGTTAGTCACTGAAAATAAGCAGTGTGTAATTCAAATATTGTAATTACAAGTAAACTGTGTGTAATTCAAACAATTACAAATAGAAAAATATGTAGTTTTAATAGTAAATAAACACTGAGTATTTCAAAATAATGGCAAGTAAGCAATTTTTTAAAATTTCCAATGGCCAAGATTACAGAAGACTACTCGCCACAAAAAGGGGAAGGTCCGCTGTTAAGTGGATATTCAAACTTGACAAATAAGTACTTTATACTTCAAATACTTACAAATAAAAAATATATTATTCCAATATATGTAAATAATGTCATTGTATTGTTCAAAATGGTTGCAAATTAATATTATATAATTTTAATTTATTGTAATTAACAGTGTATTTATCTTTGTCTTATTTGTTTACAAAGATGACCAAATAAATTTATTGAAAAATGTTTTTATTTCATTTTACATCTAGAAATCTATTTATACGTACATATAAACTTTCATCAAGCAGTTTGTAAAATTCAATCTCAATTTTTTTAAATCTGTCATTGACAAAATTTAAAAGACTAAGGCCAGCATTACAAAACCAATGAATTTAATTACATGCATACTACTAATATTCTTTAACAGTACAAGAGAGCTGGTTCATTGACACTATCCAGTGTGTGCTTCTTCTCATAATCACTATCCAAACTCGCTACTTAGCAGTGATTTCCTCTCTTCGCAACCCCTCGTGAGGGAATTTTGACTGTACAAAATTATATGCATATTTAAGTTACAATATGCAGGAATGAATTTAATTTTTTAAGTCTACTTTCCTACTCAATACATAATTCAATGCATCTTAACTTTTTTAATTCCTCTCCCCCCCTGGTATATGTACATTCTTTTTCCACAAAGTACATATAAATGTCTCCAAAAGTGATTGGAAACAACAGCTTTTTATTATATACATGTTTCGTTGTCTCTGAACAAATGGATAGGGGAATTTGTTCCCATTGCATGTGAATTTTTCATCATATCTAGCCTTTGATATTGTTTCCAATTCCTTATAATCACTCGACATAATCTACAAATCATATAAATTAAGATATTAATATACATATATTGTTATTTTTCTAAACATGATATAATTTATAAAATGAATATATTTTATTTTAATGAATATATAATTTATAAATGAATTGTTGTTACTGATTAAATAGCTATAAAAAATTATTGATAGTCTTAATTAGCATAATAAATCTTTATATCGCATAAAATTAAACAAAATTGAAATAATGAAAATTTTTCAAACATTAGTTTTTTAAGTACAAGAAAGAATTTGGATTTGATGTGGATGAACAATTCACACACACACAGCAATTAAATACAATAACTAATTCAACAGTAAAGTAAGAATAAGGAAAGAAGATACTTAAATGCATTTATCAATACTTTTCACTATAAAAAAGCTATTAAGGTGTAATAACTGCATGCAATTCAGAAATTAAACACACTGATTAAACTTAAACTAGCCAAAAATTAACAAATATGGAAAAATGTAATGCAATATCTATAACGAAGTTTTATATGTCAAAATAAGTGCATGCACTGCAGTGGCGCACACAAATTTTTCAAGGGGGGGGGGGAACCGGGGTTGAAAGTTTACCAGTCTTGCATCATGCTCCTTTTGATTTTGTCGATTTTCGGGAACAAAACTCAGTAAAAAACTAATTATTGAATACATAATTAGCATTAATTAATAAAACTAATCATTAATAATTAAATTTTACCTACTATATAATTAGAATTACAATCAATCGGAAAAAAATCAAGGGCTTTGGGGGGGCTCCGGACCCCCCTTGTGTGCGCAACTGTATTGCAGTGTATCTAAATATATTCTAAAATAATATAAAATTTGACAAACAATTATTTAAAAAAATTTCCAAAATACTTGTCATTACTTTTTATTTGATAAGCAATAAATAAAAAAAAAAAAAGAAACCAACACAGTTATGATAATAGATGTTCTGATTTTAAATATTCCATTAGTCGCCAAAAACCGCGATAAGCAAGCAATTGTGTCAACCTTACTCGAAATGAATTTAAAAAGTTTACAAGGTGTTTTTGCAAAGATACTGAACAATACATCGGAAGTATTGTTGGGTTCCAGGTCAATGTTGTTGTTTACAAAGTAGAACTTGTCCATAGTTATTATTAAAAATAATCTTAAAATGACAAAAAAAAAAAAAACGTTGGTGATCAACTGCATAGCTCATCAGTTACAGAACATTCAGAATAGATCACAGAAGTAGTACTCTGATCTGTGTGTTTCTTTGCGTTTGCAAAATTAAGATTCTACGAATTCGAAATGCTCAAATTATTGCACTCTTTTTAAAACTCTAAATATCGTCGGCGTATTTGACAAAAACTAAAAATATTGAAAATGAAATAATCAAAAAGTACATTTTTGTCAAAATGTCTTTTGGAAATTTAATGCGTAACAGTATTTCGTTTTGTTATATGAGAGTAGATGCAAATCCGAAAATGCCGCCATAATACTCAGTCGAACAACGCTGGGTGTCTCTGGGAAATGGAACGCGAAGCGTTCCTCCATCCCATATCTAGATTGCCGATGTGGCCTGAAGTGGGTGGGCCTGGCTGGGTGAGAGAGTCCTGATTGGTTGTTAGATCGTGGCAAGGAAGGTGTGGCTATTGGATCGATGTTGGTCGTATCTTCGCCCACGGCTTCAAAATACGAGGTACCTTAACTAAAAACGGTATTACCCTCTCATCATAATTAATAAGAAAAAAGAGAATAATTAATTGAAAGTTCCATAAAATTAAAAGATGCTATCAAAATTGTTAACAACAGCTCAGAGCCGTTCTAAAAGAAAGCTTCTCACCTGTAGCTGAGGACATACTACCGGTGAGAGAGAGAAATAATTAAATTGGAAAGTATGGAACATATTTAATGAGGCACCATCCCGAAAGGAGGTGGCAGAAATCCGTGCTCTTCTCTAATTCGTCCTTTCTTTTGCGGAATGAAATCAGATAGAAAACACAGAATTTGGAAGATAAAAAAGATAAAATGGAGAATAAAAGCAATTAATGCCGTGGTACATGATGTTAAAGTGAAGGGGAAGGACTAACACTGAGGAATCATGTAGTGATGTCAGGTGGGAGTGTCTCTGAACAGCGAACGAAAAGAAAAGGCGTTGACACAGAAAGTGTCCATAATCTGATGCCATCTGCTGGAAGATGAGTAAAATAAAAGATGATCCACAAAAAATGTGGAAAAAGAATAATTGACATGGAATTAAACTACCACGCAAGACCGATTCAAAAGAATGTGGGTTTAAGTCGAAGTAATTTAATGGAGATGAAATCTTGCACAAAATGACAAAAGTTAAAATTAGAGAGAATTGAAAAGAGTTACCAAAGATTATATATTCAGAATCTCCGAAGTCTTTTAATGACTGGGAAATGCTGATATATGTGGTGAAGACTAGGTCTTTTTGCAGAACTTGGGACCGAGTTATCATAGGCATGGATGACTCGGATAGATTGGTTAGGAATTTGAGGTAATCTGCCAAATAACCTTTTGGACTGATTTTTAATGAAATCAAGAATTGGATCAATTTTGAGATCTTTGTGCAAGATTTCGTTTCTGACAAACCAGGGAGCATTAGTAATTTTTCTAAGGTGTTTATTTTGAAAAACGTGCAATTTTTTCAAGTGAGTTACTGCAGCAGAAACCCAGATGGGAGATGCATATAACAAAATTAGTCGGAGAAATAATTTATAGAGCAAAACCTTGTGTCTGATTGGGAGCTTACACTTTCGAGAAATTAAGCAATTGAGCGTTTGGCTCATTCCTGCCGCTTTTTGAAGTGCAGCACGGATGTGGGGGAGAAGTTCAATTTTGCGTCGAGAATGAACCCTAGGTACTTAAATTCAGTGACCCAGGGGACGGGTTGGTCAAAAATGTTGATATTGGGTAAGTTTCCTGTACACATTTGTTTCGTAAAGAGGAGGCTTGCGCTTTTTGATGCATTAACTTTGATTTTCCAAGCAACGAGCCAGAGCTGAAGCCTTGTGATGTAATTTTGTAATCTTTCAATAATTTTGAAATTACAAGTGTGTTGACTAATGATAGCAGTGTCATCCGCATACATAGCTAAATGGACATTGTCAACCTTCGGAATATCGTTAATATATAGGTTAAAAAGTCTTGGTCCAAACAAACTTCCTTGAGGAATTCCACTTTTAATTGGACGAGGGCTGGAGAGGCAGTTTTCGGCTCTAACTCTAAACTCTCTCGAGTTTAGGTATGAGTGAATAATTTTTAGGATTTGGTCCGAAAATCCAAGTCTCATCATCTTGAATATTAAGTCATCATGCCAAATTTTGTCAAAGGCTTTGGCTATGTCCACAAATAGCATACCCGTAGCCTGATGGTTTTGGAAGCCTGTATGAACCAATTCAGTGACTCTGAGTAACTGGGTTACTGTAGAGCACTTAGTTACAAAGCCATGCTGTTCTGGAATAATAATATTCCTGGCTAAGCAGTGTTGGTTCAGGCGGTTCAAAATCACGAATTCGTATGCTTTACTCAAGCTACTAAGTAGTGAGATTGGAGGATAATTTTGAGGATTAAAGTCATCAGAATTAGGTTTAAGAATGGGGATCACCACGGCTATCCTCCAACTTTTAGGGAAGTAGTAATTTTCCAAAAGCATGTTGAACAGCAAAGCAATGAAAATGATAAATTTAGTGGGAAGATTTTTAAGGATACGATTTGTGATGAGATCAATACCAGGAGATTTGTTTGGTTTGAGATTTTTAATGAATTCCTGTATTTCAGAGGGAGATGTTTTTTCCAGATCAATACAGGTAGAGGAGTCAAGGAATCTTTGGACCTTCCTTTGTATATGTGCAGAGAATCTAGGATTCTCTACATCAGTATTTGGCTCAAATTGTTTTTGAAGGCTGTCCGCAATTACCTCGGCCTTTTTAATCGGGGCTACGGCGATACTACCGAGAGCGCCCTTTAAGGGAGGAATGTGATGAAAAGGCTTTTTGAGAAAGGAGGTACGCCTCCAAAGAGTGCCTGTTTTGGGAGATAATTCCTCAATTGTTTTCCCTCATCTTGCACGGGAGAGGTGTCTAGTATCAATGGCTATCTCGTTGCTAATAGTACGGAGTTCATTTTTAAGAGCAGGGTCTCTAGATCTTTGCCAAAATCTCCGTACCCTATTTCTGTGGCGAATTTTGGAGGTAATTTTATAGGGGTGGTTTTAAATTTGGATTTTGAAACAGCCACAAGTGTTTCGGAGATATTTTCTCCAAGCCGACTAATCGCAACGTCGAGATGCCCATTGCTGGGAGACTCCGGACTGGGGAGTGGCTTATTTTTAAGAAGGAATCGGAAGTTCTCCCAATTGGTGGAGAGTTGCGCTGGAATTTTCATGGTATCAGAATTAGTGTATAGAGTTAAAATGAACGGTAGATGATCCAAACAAAGATCATCTATAACTCTAATGCCATAATTAAAAGGGATATTTTTAAAAACAGCCAGGTCGATAATTGAGTCCCATACTCCCGGCTGAGAACGTGAATTAATATGCGTCGGAGTGTAAGGTGCAACAATCCTTGCATTAGGATAGTTTTGAATAATTCTTTTAAGACGGAAGCCAAAATTGTTCGACCTGGTGTTATTCCACGTTTTCTGAGCAGCGTTAAGGTCTCCAGCAATGATTAAGTTATTACCTGAATTTAGAATTTTAAGAAAATCCTTTTCGGGAAATTTTCTGTTGATTTCCACACAAAAACGAGCATAAGCAGAAACTACTCGGAGGGGAGGGAAATTATAAATTTTAATTTCGATAGCAGTAGCGTCCATATACTGTATCCCGGTAAAGGGGCTCTGCTTTGAACGAAATTACTTTTACAGTATGTAGCGGTACCTCCTGCAGTATGAATTCTAAGAAAAATTACACGATCATCTTTATAAAGATGATAATTTGCAATCCGGGGGTCCTGACCAGGTTCTAGTTTAGATTCTTGAACCAAAAACAAATCAAGGTTTTGCTCCAAAACGAAATCTCTGACTTCATGAATTTTTGAGCGCAGACCGTTTGCGTTCCAAAAACCAATTGAGATTGATTGCACGTTTGCACGATTGAAAGTTAGGCCGAATTGTGGGCAACATAATTACGCCCATTTTTTAACGCGACATATGCCTGAAAAATTTCACAGGCCTTATCGACCGGATGGGAAAGTTTTCGGAGTGCTGCTCGGAAAGCCCAGGCCAGGAGTTCCTCATCGACTTCTTCATCATTAGCAATTTGAATTACATTTGTGAAAATGGTTGAAAAATTGGAATTTAGGCTATTAACACGACTAATCTCCCTGATCTGTCCAGAAACAACTTTGGAATACGAGACGGAGGGAATGACGGCGCGGTAATTTGATTGAGGCTGCTGGAGCTTGGATTGAGCTTGCGTGGGACTACTTTTTAAGTTAGATCATTACTAGAGCCGAAATTTCTCTCTTGAATTTTATTTTTTGGCAAGTTATTAGGGTTATTGCCCTTAGGATGTTGATTTTTATTTCGATTGCCCTTTTGGGGCGCTTTTTTTATTACTTTTAGTCTTCGGAAAAGGGGGCATTGGCGCCAATTCGCCGCATGTTTCCCGCCTCAGTTAGCACAAATTAGTGGGTCTTCAAATGCACGATTACAGTTTTTAGCCTCGTGAGGCCCTGCGCATTTAAGGTATTTAATTGGGAGATGGCAGATTTCCGAAGAATGGAAAAAAACCCTGGCATCCCCAGCATTGATTGGGTTTTTGTTGCGACTATTGTCATAGCGCTCAAAGGAAATCTGTGTGCCAAACATTCCAGTAAATAAAATCCAGGGTCACCAGTTATTAGGTGCTTGTTTCATAGCACTCTAATAAATACTCAAGTGTGTTGAGTTTTCATTTAATTCAAACATTAAACTTTATCAAAATCTACTGGAATTTTATTCTGCGTGTTCGTTCCAACGGCGGCAAAGCTAGATCTACAAGTTGTACACACAGAAATGCCACGTTTTTCAGTATTTTATACAGTTATGTTGCAGTTAAGCATAATATAATCGATATGACTACACAAGTAACAAATAACAAAACAGAAATATAAATTATGAAGGTCATTTTAAAAATTAACAGAAATTAAATGCATTTATATAAAATAAGTTTAACAATTATTATTTAAGTTTAACATTTATTTGAATAGAATTAATTTGGCTATCTTGCCAATATCACGTTTAGCGGATTCGAAAAATAGTTGACAGGGGCAGCCATCTAGCGAGAGAAAATCTCTACAAAAACTGTCCTTTACAGAAGTAAACCAATGGATCTTCTTGAACTAAATGATGTTTTTATGGCTGATAAAGGGTTCTTAATTGAAGAAGAGTTAGACAAAATAGGTTGTAAATTAAAAAGCCCTCTTTTTTTTTAAAAGATAAAATTCAATTTTATGCTTCTGAAACTGTTAGTAACTACAAATTGTCTGACAAGCGAGTTAATGTGGAAAGAGCTGTTTCAAGAATTAAACAATATAAATATTTTGAAGGTGCTCTTCCATATGAAAGTTTACACAATGTTGACAGTGTATTTATTATAACATGTTAGTTGTGTAATTTTCATGACCCTTTTACAAATGTGACATAAGAAAGCTCTTAATATGTTTCCCTTTAACTATATACTTATTCTATGTATATATATACAAACAGTGAAACTAATTAATCGAAAATTGAATTCCAAATATGGTAATAAATTAAGGCATTAAAATTTTAAGATTAAAAATGTCTGTATAATAAGATATAAATTTGAGTCCATATATAGAATATAAGTCCTGTTCATCCTTTACATGATCAAAATAAAAAGTCGTTTTTGAATCTACAATTCTCTAACAAAAAAAATAATAATTGCAATATATTTGTGTGGTATTTATAAACACAACATTTGTTTTTCAGAGTTTGAATGTGGTATAAACCAATCATACAAATGTAGAATTTTTTTTTACTATATATAACAAATATGCATTTATTGGTTTTTGCACAATTTGAAAATTTATCACTATAGATTAGATTTATTTTTGCATAAATATAAAAGTCTGAAAAAAGACTCATGTATATTGATATTATCCTGCTTATAAGTCCTGAATGAATTTGTTGCATTGAGTTAGTTACAAGTATTGACTCAAGAGAACTTGGAGCAATTGTATATTTATCGAGAATTAGGATCATGAAACACAGTAATAATATAATTTTTTTTAGGTTTACTTTTTAACTTTAAAGTACTAAAATATAGTACTACAATATATTATCGTATAGTTTGGTACATCATGAAAATATTCAGTTTTATCAGCAATACTAGAATTCAAAAGTCTAATTGCATTATCAGCTGAGGGTGAATTTTAGATGCATCATTTTCAGTAGTGTTCCATCTCTTCGAAATATTGTTTCTCAACAAGAAAAAAATTAATGATAAAGCTTCCAAGTTATATAAACAATTTTTTAAAACAAAATTAGCCTTGAAATCAATTTTAATTAAGTAACTATGAACATTTAAAACATAATCAAGCAGAAATGTTTTTAGTAATGTTAACTGAAATAATTAATCATTTCATATTGAAAAAGTCGATTGTGCTGAAAAATATTTTTCATTCAATTTAAAAGAGGAAAATTGCTTTAAAATGAAACCGAAACTTAAGCTGTGACCTTAAAATAGTATGATTTGTACCAATACATATTGTAAAGCCATCTGTTATAAAATACTAACATTTGGCACTTTGATAGTCTTAGTAATAATCCTCTATAAAAGTTTGAAATTTATTTTTTATAAATCATTGTCTCCTTAGTTGAAAAAAAAGAAATAGAAATGAATCATATTAAGATATGGGATTATTTTTAGGAATTGTTTGAAACAAACTATTACACTATAGGGAAACATCCCAAGTTATTTTCGAGAAAATTTTTCCATACAGGAGCATACAAAATTTTTGTTAGATAGCTAGTTTAAATTAGTAATTAAAATTTATTTAATATGCATTATTTATCAATATTTAATTTTAATATTACATTATTAAAATACAAGTGAAGCATATGAAAATTTTATTTTTAACTAAGAAATTCATTGTAGTAATTTATAAAATGCATTTTTCATATTATGTTGAAAGACTATCCGTGACATCGCTTCATTGTGTACTCATGAAGATTATTATTTTTCTAAGATGTATGACAAAGGAGGGTTTTTTTGTGTCAGTTTCAATCTTTATTTGCATTAATATGGATATATAAAGTTTAAACATTGTTATTGTATACTAATTTTTGAAACACAACTGTTTTATAAAAATTCCCAAGACATAGTAAGATTTTTTGAAATGTATGACGAATCTGTAATGAAATAACATTTGCCAGCTTTAATTGTCTGACTTTAATTAATAATTATCATTTATGAAGGTTTGAAATTTCTTTTAGAAATACCCGTCTTCAAAAAAGAAAATACTCCTAGTTCAAGAAAGGAATCATGTTAATACATAATTTTTAGAAATAATGACTAAATTTTATTGGATTATTCTTTATTACAAATTATTTCTTATGAGTTATTGAATTACATATAAATTGCCTAATAGATGTAAACCACACAAATATTTCTATACACTTTTAAAAAATAAATCAATGAATAATATTAAAAGTTTTGATATCCTAACAATAATACTGAAATGGATTTTCAAGAACAGCAAAAAGGAAACTTTATATGAATATTAAAAAATAACAAATCAGGCTATTTTTTTCATAATTACAAGAAGTTTCTATGCAAAAAAATATAATAAAATTTGCAAAGGAATAGGTTTGCTTACAAAGAACGAATGAATGTATTTCAGCCTATCAGCTCTGAAACAAGACATTTTAGAATGTAAAACTATTGTTCGGAAGTTCCATTATATTTAATGCTATCAATCCAAAAGAGCAAGACAGTCTTCAGGAGCGATGAAAATTTATTGTTTAGAATCCTTAGAAGTGCCAGATACAGTACCTTTACAACTCTAGAAATACAAATAACTAATTTATTCCATTAGCAGTCACTCGTCCTATTCAACAGCTGAAGTATTAAATAATCGTTGGTTGACTTTTCAGTAGTCAAAACAATACTTTGTTTTGGCGAGCACCACGCCCTATTTAGTCTGCTGGAATTTTGCTCAAGAATTCGTTTACATCAGAGACTGCGATATTAGTAGATTTCTTTTTAGAGAAGCATCAATATATGTTCACCAAAAATGATGCCAACTTGGCTATGCTTCCATTGAATCGCCATTTTTATGGAACGAACGGAATTGCTTGCGATTTTAACAAAGTAAATACAACAGAAAGTAATATTAACGAATTACACATTCAGAACTAATTATTTACACCATTTTTAGCGTTCAGTGCACAAAATTTGTAACAATATATATATATATATATATGAAGTAACAGCAACAAATAACTTGCAAAAAGAATAATATAGCTATACGAAGTAACAAAACAAAGTATGAAAGTGTTTTGCGTTAGGCGGGAAACAATTGAAAACAAATATCCCTAGATCATAATGTCATGAATTTAGTTACTTTTTACTAAATATAAATTTGTATACACATATGACGGATTCAGAATATTAAGTGGCAAAAAAATTTTGTTCAATAGAGCGTTGCATAATTATTTAAATCACAATGTGGCTGGCACTAATAAAAAAAGAATTTCTGAACCTAAAAGTATACAAAAACACGAAGCTAAAGAATAGAAGAATAAATTTAAATCTAATTCTATAACTATATATATATATTTAGTCACGAAACAAAAACTGAAAAGACTAGAAAATATATTAAAAATATTTAACGTACTAAAAAGAATATAAAATAATAGCAAATTCGAAAGTTAGCGCACAACCACAAGCGTAAAACGATCGGCTGTTATTGTTTACTTAAACGCACATGGAAAATCACGTGTCATGGGAGTGATCGCAGCGCCTCTAGTGATGAATCGAGTCCATTGCGATGGTAAGTAATACGAGCAGAAAGCGCTTACATTATTGTTGGATTGTTTTTTGAAGCTCCGGGTTTTTAACGAAACGATACTGGATTAATTTAGATAATACGACTACTCATGGCACGGAAATTCAAAAAAGAAGCAGCTTCACTGTTGTAGATGTTACGAATAAGTATTTTAAATATAACCAATAAGTGATTTAGTCGGATCTTTTACAAATGTTATTACTATAAATCGAAAGGGTAAGTTTTTTTATACAGAATAAAAAGCGTTTACTAAAGTGATTTGAAAAGCTTATTTTCGTATTTAGTTTTCTATTCTACAAAATATAATGTTTATTTATAATTTTAGATAGCTTGTGCACTGAATATTCATTGATAGATTTTTATTAAATCGGTTATTTGTTTCGCTCATTCTGTGGGTCATCAAATTACATTTTAATCGTTACGTAATCGTAAATACTTGTTTTACTAATAACAATTCAATATGTATATATATTCATAATGATACAAGTCGAATGACGGATTGACCGGAAGCTATGGTTTTCACTCTGACAATTAATCGAGTTTCTCTGATATTTTTGGTCAATATAAATGAAAATTTTTTAAAAGCTTGATATTTTATCACTTTATATCAAACTCTCCCTCTGTAAAAATAAAAAAGCAGACTTCCAAAATTAACTAGAAACAATTTTTTTCTCATACTTGAAAGCTAGATCAGATTGTAAATTAAACTCATTTTCAAACGGAAATTAGTATATATCCTTCCATAGTATAATCATATATCTACACATATAATGTATAAACTCGACTCAATTTGTTACTAAATTTATGCCAAATAAAATAATGAAAAAGTGGATTTCAATTACATGTTACTGCTAAATGTAATTATTCATATATAAATACATATTTGTGAAAGCATTTTTGTACCTAATGAAATTCGAGTTCGAACAAGACAAAAATTGAATTACATACTGCCTGTGTTATAGTTTTTAATTAAATGGTATGAAACGCCTAAATTCTTTCTATACGCTATGCTTAATTTACACGCAATAAGTTTTCTTATAAAGAGAAAGTTAAAAATTTAAAATGCAAGAATTCTCGTTCTGTAACTTATGGTTTCCTCTTCTAAAATAACTATATTAAACGCCGACTTAAAAATAAATTCCCTTATTTAAATGCCTATAAAATGAACGAAAAGGTTTATTGAAATATTTTTTACCTTAGAAATAATAGAAACCACAATTTCATACAATTGTTTCTTTACAGTAAATTATTTTAAGTACAAGGCATGCATTTCTCTACTATGTTAAAAATCATACGGCCAATTATTTACAAATTACTGAAAAAGAGCACTTCTAAATTTATATTAATTTAAGTATACAAAGCATGTTTTAATTTTTTTTAAGAAAAAGTTATTAGAATTTTTTACGAGATTTTCTGGCCATAATTTTATACCCTTGCTAATTTTAAATAGAGTTTATCCATAGAAATGTATCTAATTATAAAAATAAAATTTTAATTCTAAGAATGTCCCTAAAATTTTAAGACACGTTTACCTATATAATGGACATCATACTTAAATTCCTGTTTAATTTAATTATTGAGTTCAAACCCTCCTCCAAAACTTTTTAGACAGTCATAAAAGCGTGATTCTTACTGATTAGTGGGGGGGGTAAGGATGATAATCTTATTTTTTCTGCTTCTTAAATCTTCAAAACCAGCATATACTCTTGAAATAGTTTATTTATTCAACCATATAATAGTATTACTTCTATTTGTTATTCTTCCGTTTTCTTTTTGATAAATTCTGAAGTGGGAAAAAAAATTACTTTTGAGTCAAAGATAATATTCACAGTTCTCTAGTGTAAATCAATTACTTTTCATTTAATGTTAAATACAGTAAATTGTGCCAATCCTAGTTCATGACGTATAAAAGTTTAATCGCGCAAAGTGTGTGAGATTATGGTGAAGCATTGAATATCGCAAAAGGGGTGAGGACACAGATAATTTTTATCAAATTGCAACTGTAGCATTTTTTGCTGAAATAAAAGGCCATTTGATTTCATAAATAATTGCATTACACACACACACACACACACACACACACACACACACACACACACACACACACACACACACACACACACACACACACACACACACACACACACACACACACATATATATATATATAAACTTTTAAAGAAGCGTGTAAATAACCAAATACCATACAAAAAGAGGATAACCTAAATGAAATTGGGACTTGTAAAACACATGACTTTTAACAAATTTGGTAAATTCAATGCAAAAACTGCATTATTTTTTTTAAACACATTTAATACAACTGATCACATACACAAGTACACTGGTGTGCAAAAATTAAGGACGAGACGGTTTTTTCAATATAACTTTGTACAAAAGCTTTCCAAATCAACACATTTAATACCGTAAGATCCCAATACGTAAGGACATGTGTAATGTAAGCAACACTTACTAAAAGAGAAATCAGAGGGATAAAAAGAAGCTTGATTGAAAAAGTAGCATGGAGCGCAATGCGACTGAAGGCCGAAACATCCCTGTGATGGGTGTCCAGCAAGAAACATCCGGTCTTTAGTAGGGGATATGATCTCCCCTGACTACTAGGCAGGTTTCACAGCGTCTGCCCATGCTGAGAATGAGGGTGTCAATGAGTTGTTGAGGCATTGCTGCCCATTCGTCTTGCAGCGCCAATCGAAGCTCACGAATCGTTACTGGTGGTAAGGTACGAACTACCAAGCGTCTGCCTAGAAAATCCCATACATGCTCGATGGGATTGAGATCTGGAGATCATGCCGGCCAATCCATACGTTCAATATCCTCACTCTCTAAGAGCTGTTCGGCAGCTACTGTGCGATGACATGGTGTATTGTCGTCCATGAAAAGGAACTGCAGACCCATAGCGCCTCTAA
Organism: Trichonephila clavipes; assembly: GCA_019973935.1. Classification (NCBI taxonomy): domain Eukaryota; kingdom Metazoa; phylum Arthropoda; class Arachnida; order Araneae; family Nephilidae; genus Trichonephila; species Trichonephila clavipes. The sequence continues at coordinate 108,541 of BMAU01001178.1, forward strand.
AAAGACGCACATATGGAAGAAGAATCTCGTAACAATAACGGGTCCCGTTGACTGAACCTGCGTCGAAGATGTGAAGGTCTGTACGACTACCAAGCATGATGCCTCCCCAAACGAGAACACCGCGACCTCCATACCTGTCCCTTTCAATGATGTTCGAGGGATGATTGCGGCTTCCCCGCTCTCTCCAGATGAGTATGCGATGAGAATCGCTACTCAAACTGAATCTGCTCTCATCTGTAAAGAGTACTCGTCCCCATTCATTGTCTCTCCAATTCCGGTGTTCCCGGCACCACAGAGAACGCCTTCTCCGATGGGCAGGCGTTAAAGATACACATCGTACAGGGCGTCGTGCAAACAGACCACCACCGTGCAGTCTTCTGGCCACGGTAAAACGCGATATCGGTCGTCCAGTCGCCTGTGTCGTGTGTCTAGCGATTTCTCCCGCTGTCTGCCGCCTGTTTCTTCTGGCCTGTAAGACAATGTACCGGTCATCTGCGGGTGTGGTTCCTCGTGGGCGACCACTACTGAACCCCAGGATAGCTGTTCCTGTAGTTTGAAATTGTCTCCAAAGTCGTGAAACGATGCTGTGAGCAATTCCAAACTCTGCAGCCACACTTGTCACACTGCGGCCTTCCTCCAACTTCCCAATGATTCGACCTCGGGTAAAAGCATCCAGATGTCGTCTAACAGATTGATTATTCGCCATTTCTCGCTGAGGCAGCAACTCGGTGTGATTTTAACTGCTATATGGCGTGCAATCTCTTTGCCAGAAATACTGATCTTACACCGACAACATGCTTTATACTACTCAGACACTCCCCCATTACGTCTACCTGCATATCTGCGCATGTGCTACCGTACATCACCTTACTTAATCTCCTGATTGGTCTTTCTGTCCGCTCTGCCTCTTCGTTCAGCTGATATGCAAATTTTTCGACTTCGTCCTTAATTTTTGCACACCAGTGTACATTAGTTATTTTGATAAATAGTTTTGAAATGAGACAATCTAAAACATAGTTTAAAATTAGAATATAATACATTGTTGACTAATTGTGATATTGGTTGCTAAATAACACGGAAACATTAGAATTTGTGGTGCCTCGATTTCAATAGTACTGTTTCGCTTTGCTTATTCCCCACTCAGTTCAAGGTCGTGGTCGAAAACGAGTTCAAACATCTCTCTCCCTCAGCTGAAGTGACGGCATTCCTGTTCCTGCTCTTCCTTCCCCTCTCCAGAGGGTGGCTCTCCCTTCCCCGCCTGTGGGGGCAATTAACCGCGTGGCTCTTTTACAGAGCTGCACTTGTATTTTCTCTCTTTTCAGATAATTTCCTTGCTCAAACGTGAATGGGATTTTAAGCGCTATTTTTTAAAAATTAGCTTATTTTTATGTACATAAGGAACTGAGGAAAAATATTTTAAATTATAGGATGATCATGGAATGTACATTAAGTTTTCAATAAACAACAAGTTTTATTATTAACTGTAGTAATAAATTTTTTTTGGAGGGGCGGGTGAGTTTGTACGGAATTAATGATTTCTAATATGCAATAACGCCTGCCTTTTTGCTTGGATTATTTCAAATGCGAAAGTTATTCTTGGCATTAAGTCATCTTAATACAACCTAATTGGAAAACAAAAGAGATGCTGACATTGAGTTTCAGGCTTTTAAAAATTAAAATTTGTTTAAAGATGCGAAAATTTCTTTATATGACAAAAAAAAAGAAAGAAATTATAACTGATAATATAAACACTTTACTCATTCTTAAGATTTTAAAGACTGTGTAAACATTTACCACTTTGTAATAGAAAAAGGTAATATTAAGAGAAATTTTTTATATAAGTATTAACATTGACTTTGATGCTATAAAATGTAGTCAAAACTTTATAAATTTTATAGATGACATACAGATTTTGAACAAAATGTTGTTAGTTTTCAAAATCTTTGAATCTCACTCAAAGTAAAACATTTTAAAGATGTTAAATGTTGATAAAAAGTATAAGCTGATCACACATACACACAGAAAAAATATTATTTTAGGAACAATATTGAAGCTGAGTAGTAGTGCATCACGCTTCCACACCACAGGGGCGAGTTTCAAACCCCGGGCTGGGCATGGTTGACTCAGCCTTTCATCCTTTTTGTGGGTCGATAAATAAGTGCCACGCTTGCTTGGGAGCTAAACACTGTGAGTTTCGCGTCATATTGACCACATGACCGAAGCATCTGCTCACGCAACTCAGCGCCCAAGGTCTCGTATACTGAGATGGGCACAGCAGGTCTTGGCTCTCATGGGCTGTTGCGCTACTGATTTAAGCAATAATATTAGATTACAAAATATAAATGATCAAATTAGAAAAAGCAGTTGAAAATACAGAATTTAATGTACAATATTAAGGAATAAACATTTTTCCCCTTTAATATGAGCAAATTATTATAATGCAAACAGATACCATTATTTTATAATAAATTATTAGCTTTATATACATAGAGATATTCTAAAATCGTTTATAGAATTGCAAATCGATGAAAATCTCAATAACTGGAGAGAGAGAGAGTGACAAGTAATGTCGCTCTGTTCAGCTACACGAGGACTTTTGGCGACGGACCTCGTAATTTTGAACCATGATCAAGTGACGAGGACGACACATGAGCTGGCACCACTGTCTTAACTTCCACACCACACTAATGAGAAGACGTTTGAGCCTCAATAGATTTAACGTGTATCAATACTTCTACATGACGGCTAATAACTAGATGATAAATATAGAATATTCTTTTACTTTTGGAATCTATTTCCAACTATAATCACATTTAGTTTCTATACCGGTTGAGAAAACTCTCTACCGAATTTTCAATAAATATATAGTTCCATCTTTACAATTAGATTCAGTAACTAATTTTTAAATTTTTTCATAATTACACGATAAATCTTTTTTTTAAATATTTTCTGACGCAAATACAAAATTGTTCATTATTTAAGAAAAAAAGTTTTTCAAAAATGTAATAGTCTTTGAGTATTTTGTTCTATACATTTCTTTAACCAGCCTATCCATTTAAATTCTAAAAAAAATTGGTGTAATTGGGTAAAAAAAAAAAAGAAGCACTTATTTCATTTTAATTAAAAGTACAATAAACTTAGATAAAATTAATTAAATTTTGTTAAGTAAAACTTATTTATATTTTGATTTTCAGTAAATTCATTAAAATATGTAAATTATTATAAATTCATTTTTCATTCTATTAAATGCAGGAATTTGTTACACAAACTTGATTTACGTAGGTGTCAAAAATAATGTAATTTTTAATTAATTATAATAATGTATAATCAATAATATAAAATAAAAGAAAATGGAGAATGTGTGCTTGCTTTATGTCATAATGTAAAATTTAGATTTTCTTAGATCGTTAAAGAATTATTCTAAAATAGTTTAAAACTTTGAAGCTCTATCTTTTTTAAACGAAAATATCTACTTTGAGACACTTGCATACGGCTTCGATCAAGAAGAAAATTACGTGAAATATGTGTTTTGTTTAAAAGTTGTTGTACGTATTTGCAACATATATATTCCAATGGGCATTGTCAAAAATCAACTATGATTCTTAGGAAACTGCACTGTTAATGATTTTATAATTGTTTTTTTCTTTTAGAATATATTTGCAGAATACATGGTACTCTTAATCCATTCTGTTTTGATGTATTAGAATTCATAATACTTAACGAATCCTTAGAATAAGTCTAAATTTTATTTACAAGTATTTTTCAAAAATTAAAATTATATTTTCCTTTGACCTAATTCTTCCTATATATACTGAAAATTATGATAAAACATTTACTGTGGCAAATAAATGAGATGAACAGTAAGTAGGTGTTTCGCATTATGCTAGAAAATGTGAATATTCTAAGGCTATAAATGTTGGCAAATGTTAAATAGTGCCACATTGTAGTCCCTTCATGTTTTTTTATTGAAAAATAATCACGATTAGGGGTTCCATCATGTAACAGAGCTGATACGCATTAAGTCAAAATCCTTACGTTGTCATGGTGTGGAAATTAGAAGTGGGGGCTCTAGCTCGGCTATCGTTCTCGTTACTTGATCGTCATTTAAATTACGAGGTCCGTCTTATTACTTTGTTCCTAATGGCACTCGTAAATGAAATATTAATAACTAGCTGGTATACCCGTTTTTCGCACGAGTGAACTGAAAAATTAAACAACACAGATTGAAGGAAAAAGAAGTTTTTAATGAGTTAATTTTATGTGAATTGCAAATTAAACAAAAAAAAGTTTTTTGCATATCTCAGCTAAACAAAAAACAAAAAAAAAACACCTTTGTTAAATTTTAAGTATGTAGATCTAATAGCTGATAAAAAGGATTTTTTTTTTAATTTATTATTCCTCGTAACACTCTTGAGGGTCGATTTTTCAAAATACCTCCCTAAATTGATCTCTGCTCAGCAAAAGTAACACATTGTTAAAAGTTTTGCGTAATGAACGCTTAAAGTAGTGTAAATAATTTATATCTGAAAGTGTAATACATTAATATTACTTTCGGTTGTATTTATTTTATTTTAAAATTGTAATATTCGCAAGCAACGCCGTTTCTTAAATTATAATGGTGATTCAATGAAAAACATAGCGAAATGTTAACGATAGAGTCAAGTTGGCAAATGCCTAGCTACTTTCGTAGCTCGAGCTTTATTAGAGCTTTGTAAGACCCGCCGTGTAGGGGAAAATGCACTTTAATACTTTATCCAACCGCATTATGATTTACTGCAGTTTTTTTCATACGATATTTTTTTTTGGATCACTACATTTAAAATTAAGGGATATACATAAACAAAATGCTCCACTTTGGAAAATTTAATTCGTTAGAGCTAGTAAATTAATTAAAGATATTCCACTGTAAAATTAATTATATACATCGTTCACTTAAAATAAGTAGTCAAATAATTTTCTAAGGTCTTCACTAACATACAAAAACATAAGACACTCCTGTCTTCGTTGGAGGAGTGGATCAAGACAGCGCTCTGCACCCAGTAAGATTTTTTAATGCAGTGCTAGCGCCATCTGTTACGAAATATGGACACTAAAATAATTAATTGCCTTGCTATTTTTGTATCCCTGTATTAGTCGAACGATTTTTGCGGAAGTGCTTTTGCATTTTATTTATATTTTTAAAATTTTTACTTTTGGTTTCTTTGTTTTTTTTTTTGCTTTATTTTCTTAATTGTTTGTTATGTTTCTTGTTATTTTCATTAGTCAATCTGTTTTTTCATTTTCTGTAATCAATTTTTGCATACTTATTGTTTTCTGAAATGAATGTGCATAGCAGAGACTTAATCTGCTCATTTTGCAATCAAGTCTTCACTCGCCCTTTCTGTTTGAAAAGGTATTTAAAAAATATTCATGATCACCAACAGTGTGATGTAAATGAAGAGATTTTGAAGGAATTCAATACTTTCAGTGGTATGAATAGTTGCATTTAAAAAACATTTAGTTTATAAATTTTCACTGTAATAGAATGAATTTTATTCATTTACGTCTAAATGTTTTCTACTGAAGTTTACATAATTTTATATTAGTAAACGTAAACCTTCTTTTAATTAACATTATAGAATTTGTTACATGGAAAGAAGAAGAAGAAAACAAGACTATGTCAAAATATGTTAGACAGCGAGGTTGTAAAACACTTCAAAATGGAGAAATAGTGATGAATTATCACTGTTGTCGAAGTGGGACATACAAACCAAAAGGGAAAGGTCTCAAGAATTAAAAGGTTATCTATAAAACAGAAATTTAAGCCCTAATTTTGATAAAATTACCATAAACAGTTCTGAACAAACAAAACACTTGCAGCGACCTTACAGCTCAACATAACGACTCCAAAACTGAACTGAATTGATCTGTTATTATTGTAGCGTGCCTGGTTCCATGTGTTGTAGTTTTTGAAAGCTTACCTCTTAATTGCTCATTTAATCTTTAAAGTTAATAAATGTTATTGTTATTTAATTCAACCGTGTTGTAGTGAAGAATGTCTAACCACGCAACGCGGCAGTGGTGACACCTTTTGGACTTAAAAACACGTAAGGTATTCTGTTCTACTGGCGAATGCAATACAAATTCTTCTACTACGGATGATCAGTACGTAGCGAAAGATTTTTTTTCTCCTTCTCCTCAAGGCCACTTGAAGCATCTGCTCGGAGATTCGTTTCGCTTCCTGCTTATTCAACAATATGACTAGTGAAACCGTTGAAGTCACTCGTATTGCGTTGCGGCTGCCGCCGTTTTGGAAATCCAACGTTCGTCTATGGATTGCGCAATGCGACCATGCATTCACATTCAGTGGTATCTCCAGTGATGATACTAAGTATTCTGCTTTGGTTGCGAACCTGGATGCTGAAACTCTCTCCTACGTGTCGGACATTGTGTTAAGCCCTCCGAACAGTGACAAATATCACACTCTCTCACAGCGGCTCATCACCCAATTTAGCGACTCGGAGACTCAAAAAATTAAGAAACTGCTTACTGACCTTCAGCTAGGAGATGAGAAGCCCAGTCACCTGTTGCGAAAAATGAAAGAGCTGTCTAATGGCCAACTCCAGGATGACTTTCTGCAAAGTTTGTGGCTTCAAAGAATGCCACCACATATTCAGACTGCTTTGTCTGCATCCTCACAGTCTTTGGATAAACTGGCTATCATCGCTGATAAGGTTTCTGAGGTTGTTGGTGCGTCCTCCACTATCTGTGCGGCCAAAACTGTTCCTCCACCATCCCAGTCATCTTCATGCAGTGCTCAGCCAACCATGGAATCTCTCGTCAGGCAGATCCAAGAGCTGTCTCTACAAGTTGCTGAACTGACAAGAGAGCGCAATTCTTCTCGCCATCAACGATATAGTTCTGACCGCCGGAGATCACATTCACGCTCTAGGAGTGTCAATAGAGGAAGTGGCATCTGCTACTATCATCGCCGTTATAAAGAGCAGGCCCGCAAGTGTGTTTCACCTTGTGCATTTGTGCAAAAAAACGAGTAAGCTCTGTCATAGCTGGAATGGCAGAGCCCTCGAAACATACCAGCCGGTTATTTTTATTAGACCGCAAGTCTGGCCAGAAATTCCTCATAGACTCTGGAAGTGAAATCTGTGTCATCCCACCTTCTCCAACTATGAATAAATCACCTCAGTCTAACTTCTCCTTATATGCTGCTAATAATACCAAAATTCCAGCCTATGGTATGGTCCGTAAAGAACTGAACCTGGGTCTGAGGCGACCTTTTATCTGGACTTTCATAATTGCTGATGTATCATCTCCTATAATTGGTGCTGATTTTCTAAAGCACTTCAACCTTTTAATCGACCTTAAGAAAAAAAGGTTGGTGGATGTGGAAACTTCTCTCTTCACTTCTTGTGTTTTTTCAAATATTGTACAGCCCTCAATCCTCACTGTAGATGCAAACATTAGTTTTAAAAACATCTTATCGGAATATCCATACCTCAGCAACCCTTCTTTAAATGCATCACATGGCACAGTCCACCATATTATTACTACTGGCCCACCAGTCACTGCCAGGCCTAGAAGGCTACACCCTAAACTGTATGATGCAGTGAAGGTAGAATTTGAATTTCTTCTTGCTCAAGGCATTATTAGACCTTCCAAAAGTCCCTGGAGTTCTCCTCTTCATGTTGTGCCCAAATCTGACTCTACAGTTATACCTGTTGGGGATTACAGGTAGCTGAATTCTGTTACTGAGTTCAACAGCTACCTCATGCCATATTTGAATGACTTTGCTCATGCACTACATGGCAAGAGGATATTTTCCAAAATAGACATTTTTAAGGCATTCCACCAAATCCCTATAGCTGAGTGTGATATTCCTAAGACAGCTGTAACAACTCCATGGGGTCTTTACGAATATACCCATTTGTGTTTTGGCCTTGTGAATGCACCACAAACCTTTATGCGATTCATGCATGAAGTACTAAGAGGACTTCCTTTTTTTTGTTTTGTCTACTTGGATGATATTTTGTGTTACTCAGAAAATGCTGAGGAGCATCGTTCTCACTTAAGAACTATATTCCAAAGACTGAGCTCATATGGTTTAAAACTAAATATCTCTAAATGTGTATTTGGTGTGACTGAACTCATTTTCCTTGGCCACCTTATCACTCCTGATGGCATTAAGCCATTGCCTGACAAAGTTCAAGCAGTTCTTGATTACAAACAACCAGAGACTGTTGGCTCTCTGAGAAAATTTTTAGGACTGTTAAATTTTTATAGACGTTTCTTGCCCAAAGCAGCTGAACAACAGTATCTTTTAAGTGAATTTTTAAAAGGTTCTAAAGGTAAGAAGGACTCAAAGCCTTTAAACTGGTCTTCTGAGGCAATTACAGCTTTTCAGAGGTGTAAACAAGCTCTTGCTGATGCTGCACTTCTTGCTCATCCTTCACCTTCTGCCCCGCTTGCTCCTCATGTGGCCGCCTCTGATTATGCCATAGGAGGTGCACTTCACCAAGTTGTGGACTCTGAGCTACAGCCATTGGCTTTCTTTTCCAGAAAACTTACTTCATCTGAAAAGTCTTACAGTGCCTACGACCGTGAACTCCTTGCTATCTACTCGGCTATCCGACACTTTCGGTATATGCTGGAAGCTAGAGATTTCACAGTGTTTACTGACCACAAGCCCCTCACTTATGCTTTTAGGCAAAAAAGTGACAAGTGTTCTCCACGGCAGATCCGTCAGCTGGATTTCATCTCTCAGTTCACCACAAATATTGTACACATTCCAGGATCTGACAATATTGCTGCTGATGTTCTCTCTCGTGTTTCTGCAATCACCTTCCCAAGTCAAATTGACTATGACTGTATTGCTGAGACACAACAGACTGATCAGGAGCTTCACACCTAATAGCATCTGGAACTTCCTTGGAACTCAAAAAAGGTAACTTTTCCCAATTCGTCTACTGAAATTATGTGTGATCTATCAACCGGCACAGCCAGACCCTACATCCCAAAACAGCATCGCCAAGATGTTTTCTCTGCTATGCATAATTTATCCCATCCTGGCATACGTCGATCAGTGCATTTGATGAAGCAGCGTTTTGTTTGGCCATCAATCTCATCAGATGTAGCTAAGTGGGCAAGACACTGCCTAGCTTGCCAAAAATCCAAAATTCATCGTCATACTAGATCACCTCTTTCATCATTTCAAGAACCTTCCCAACGTTTTGATCATGTTCATCTGGATCTCATTGGACCTCTACCTCCATCAAATGGCTACACCTATTGCCTGACAATGATTGACCATTTTTCGAAATGGCCAGAGGCCCAACCTCTCAAAGACATAACTGCTGAGACTGTGGCTGAGGCCTTCTTTTCCTCTTGGGTGTCTCGCTTTGGAACTCCTGCAATTCTCACAACCGACAGGGGCAGGCAGTTTGAGTCCTCGCTCTTCAAAGCTCTTAGCAAACTACTTGGTGTTCAGAAGTGTCGTACAACTGGATACCACCCTCAAGCTAATGGGATGATCGAAGAATTGCACCTCCCATTGAAAAGTGCAATCAAATGCCATGCTACTGAGCGTTGGACAGAAGTACTCCCTATCATCTTACTAGGTCTACGAGCTTCTCTTAAAGAAGATATTATGTGTACCCCAGCTGAATTAGTTTTTGGGACCACTATTCGACTGCCAGGGGAGATGTTTGACTCTTCCAAGCCAGACGATGATGTTGTGAATTTTGTTTCGAAACTTAAGTCTCACATGCAATCACTCCACCCTAAACCACCAAAACACCATGGCAAACGTCCAGTTTTTATCCATCCAGGACTGTTGGAAGCAACACATGTTTTTCTTCGCCGAGACATGTTACGTCGTCCACTTCAACAACCCTATGATGGCCCTTTCAAAGTCTTACAAAGGAAGGATAAAGTATTTTTCCTTGACATCAATGGTAAACGGGTATCTGTATCTATTGATAGATGCAAACCTGCCTTCTTTCTTAACACTGAGGACTTGCAACTACCTCAAACCAAGAATGAAACACCTGCTACTGTGGAACCTAATGCAACAGCTTCAACACCTGCTACTGTGGAATCTGATCCAACAGCTTCAACGCCTACCCAGCCATCTACACGTTCTGGTCGCAAAGTTCATCTTCCAACTAGGTATCGTTGACACTGGAAGGGGAGTATGCAGCGACCTTACAGCTCAACATAACGACTCCAAAACTGAACTGAATTGATCTGTTATTATTGTAGCGTGCCTGGTTCCATGTGTTGTAGTTTTTGAAAGCTTACCTCTTAATTGCTCATTTAATCTTTAAAGTTAATAAATGTTATTGTTATTTAATTCAACCGTGTTGTAGTGAAGAATGTCTAACCACGCAACGCGGCACACTAAATATGAAAAATTGAAACAGATTCTTTATGCAAAGAAAAAGTGTAGATATTTTGATGAAATTTACATAATTTAAAAAAACTTGGCTTTTTCAATCATATTTATTTTATAATACAATAAATTATTTTCATTAACTAAATAAATTGCAAATTAAACTGAGGTTTGATAAATAATCATGAGATATATTCACAAAAATAAATAATATTTTGGACAACAGATGGCGATAGCACTTTATTACAAAAATTTATCTGGTTGCAGAGCGCTGTTTTGATCCACTCCTTTCGTCCGGACATTCGCTCCCCACTTCTCTCTCTGATTCGCTTGAGGAAAGACATGTTTTCCCTTTTATTTAATTTCTATGTTTCAACCTAAGTAATTAGTAATTCTTGTAAAATTCTATAATGCTATAAATTAAATATATGCTTAACCTTTATTATTATTCATTTTTACTATTTATATGGCGTGGAATAAATCTTTAATAGATTCTCACTTCACGCCATAATTGGTGACCGGACGTGATGAAATCTCTCAACGGTTGGAGCAAAAGGTTGTATGAGGCTCACGGTATGCATCTGGACTTTGGATCGTTGGCATGGTATGCAGCATCGTGTCCATTTAGCAATGTCCTTCAGCATGGACGGGTCACCAATTATGGCGTGAAGTGATAATCTATGAAAGATTTATTCCACGCCATATAAATAGTAAAAATGAATGATAATAAAGGTTAAACATATATTTTTTAGATGTTGCTGCAACTGAATTAATTCATTGGGAAAAAGTCAGATCATTGATTTTATCAGCAACAGTAGCTAGCTGATCTAAGTTTTCGTTGAGAGCAGGAAGAATTTTTTGCGTTCCGTTAGGCAAACGTCCGAGCCACAGTGATTTCAAAAGTGGCTCGCCAACATTATCGCCGGTGGGGGAATGCATGCGCGTAAGGAGCTGTGATGGCCGTTGGTCCCCTAATTCTAAGCCCTAGAGGAGAATGTTTTTCCTTCAGAAGCCTTGCAAGCCTTCGTACCAAATGGAAGCGATAAGTTGCTGGACGTTTGGATGAGCAGAAAATTTCTTTTGCTTGTACTTGATAGCGACCTTGAGTCTGTTGAGATGCATCCGGTCTCCATGCTCGAAAGCCGGTCCCGTTGGGTCATAGTTGAGCATGGCGTGGAATAAATCTTTAATAGATTCTTACTTCACGCCATACGCCCCCCCCCGTTCCACAAACTAGGAAACCAAGCCAACGAAAGGACTTTGAACCTCAACAGAGTCAGCCCTATGTGTCGACACGTGCATCATTTCCTATGTGTCGTTGCGCTGAATTGGCAACTAAGTGCTTCGTTTCATATAATGTCGCCAAGAGGTTGCGATAATACGTAAGTACCAATCATGGTTCTGAATCCGAAAGAACAACTGAAACCATGCCGGTATTGTGACCAAGACGACTGCGGTAGATGGGTGGTCCAACCCAAAAGGTGTTACAATTTTTTCCCACTTTGGCTAGTCACTAGCTAGGTACATATATTTCAAATTTAATATTGAAACCATAAGCCGACTGGGGGACATGGTTCGTTTGTCATTGGTAGTCTGCACCCAAGGTTACGGATTTGACCCCGGCCCAAGTTGGTAGATTTTCATGATGCAGTAAATCAACAGTGGCCATGTCGTATGATTATACGGCCTTTAAAAGATCCCTAGAGTGTCTGTTTGTCTTGGGTGCCCTTGGCAAAATTAAATCCTAGTACAGGTTCACGTCGCTAGAGCTCAGGTGCCTCCTGTAGAGGGAAACTAGACGTCAAAATTATCTGCGGTGATTGGTATCCACCTCTATGGTGCCGCACTAAAAAGAGATACAAGTTTCCGTGGATTGTACTAGGTCTGCGATGGTAAAACACCAATCCGCAGCCCATTAGAATAAAAAAAAAATATTGGAATCATTGTCAGGTACAAGAGTTGGTCAAGCTGAATTAATGCAATCCTGTTAAAATTTGAGCTAGGAGAGGGTTTCGATTCCTCATGAAAAAATCGAAAATTGATAACACCCTAAAAACAATCATGTGTGTGTGCCACATATTTAGGAAAAATTATCTTAAATTTACTTTCATATGTATGATAGTTTTATTGCACAAAATACTGAACAAAGAGTTAATATTGTTCGCAATATACTTCAAGTTAAAAAAATTTAATATTTTTGAGTATTCTGAACTATATTAATAAATTAAACTGCTTTCTTAAGGACTATAGATCTGATAAGGTTTCAATACTATCTCCGCGGGCAGTAGCAATCTTCTTCAGATGTTGATACAAGTTTTAAAAACCAAGAAACATTAAGATTTTGAAAAATCAAGTAAGTTTCTTTTGAAAGTAAATACGAGTCAACACAGAACGAAGGGAGCTTTAAAATAATTTTTTTTTTAATGTTGGATACCATTTTTATTAATTAATTAATTGTTTATTTTCATTGCACTTGGGAAGTTATTCGAGGATTACTGGATATATTTTCTCTTCACTCATTTCATTTATTATATTTTGTTATTTATCTCCCTTGTTACATTTTTATGAATTCCAAAAAATAACAATCTTTAAAACAAGGGAGTGTCGTTAAAAAAAAGGTTATTTTAAAACATATAATAACCTCTTTCTTTTTAAAATCTCGAATCGTAACTGATTCTCGATAAACATTTTTCTGTAGTAATTGTCAAATTCATATTTAAGACATATGACAAGAAAAAAGTATATTAGGTTGGAGAAAAAAAAATCCATTATTTTTGCATGAAATTCAAGACTTTATTAAACATGTTACGGATTGTGTCCAATTTGGGTCAAATATGCATCGTTTTGTTGTATAATTTGTTGCCATTTTAAAGGTAGCTTCATAATGCCTCTCTCATAGAAGTCTTGGTCTTTATTGACGAAAAACTCAAGAAATCGACCGGACTATATAGTAGATGCATTAAAACTTCCCAACCAAGCTCCCAAAGTTTCGGGTGAATCACTACAGACGTGTGTGGCCTGGTGTTGTCCTGATGGAACACAACACCTCTTCTGTTGGCCAATTCTGGTCAATCGCTAGCTTCAAACAGTTCAGTTGATGACAGTAGAGATCTGAATTTAGTATTTGGTCATACAGAAGCAACTCATAATAAATTCTTCCAAATACACAGAACCTTCCTGGCTTGGCCACCGTTTGAGGTGCTTCACCACGATAATTTTCGCCCAATATTGTCATATGTGACCCATTTCTCATCCCCAGTCACAGTCTGCTTAAGAAATGGATCGATTTCATTCTGTTTGGCCAATTGATTGATTATTAATGTCGCACTGTTCAGCTACACGAGGGCTTTTGGCGACGGACCACGTAATTTTGAACCATGGTCAAGTGACGTGGACGACACCTGAGCTGGCACCCCCTCTCCTAACTACCACACCACACCAACGGGAGGACGTTTCAGCTCTCGACAGATTTAACGTGCATCGCTGCCCTACACGGCGGGTCTTTAGTGGTACTGGGCTCGAACCCGTGACAAAGCAAGCCACGGTCCGATACCTATACCACTCGGCTACCGCAGCCACTCTGTTTGGCCAAGGCTTTGCAGATGGAAATTCGATCCATCATGTTTTTTGGTCTTAATTGGTGTGGCACCCAAACATTGAGCTTCTGTTTTAATCCAGCTTTGCGCAAATGGTTTAAAACTGTTTTATGCTCGATCTTTAGCTCCTGGGCGATGCTACGACTACTAACATGCCGGTATACTTCGATTATTTCTGTGATTTTATCGACATTTTCCACGACATGCTTGCCTGTGCGAGGTGCAACTTTAACACCAAAAATACCTGAACGGAATCGACGAAACCAAAATTGCACGTAATTAGATGTTACAGTATCGGCACCTTAAACACCATTCGCAATTTCAGCCCCCTGGCTTGCATTTTCGCCTTTATCAAAGAAAAACTGTAAAAAGAACCGAATTTTCTCTTTCTTGATTTCCATTTTTAACACCCTGTAACTCACAACTGAATGGACCAAAAAAACAGCAAAATAATTTTTTTAGTGTGAAATGTCATCTTGACAACGAGCATAAATTTGAAATTGTTTGATCGATACTTCACGAAATATCGACACTCAGCCATCTACCAAAAAAATATAATGGATATCTTTTTCCCCAACCTAATTTTATAATTTCACATATTCTTATCTCTTTTCTCTTCTACCCCTCTTATTTTTTTTTATGGAATTATAACTTAACTCACAGTGGATTAACAGCCCATGAGGGCCTAGGCCTGTTGTGCCCACCTAAGTATACGTTACCTTGGGCCATGAGGTGCCCGAAAAGATGTTCCTGTCAGGTGGTCAGTCTGGCGCGAAACACCCAGGGTTAATTTCGCAAGCAAGCTTGTTACTCATTTATCGCCCCACTAAAGGAATGAAAGGCTGAGTCGACCTTGCCCAGCCCGGGGTTTGAACCCTGGACCTGTGGTGTGGAAGCGCGATGCAGAACCACTCACATCCACTGTGGTATATTTAACTGTAACCAGTGATGTGGTATATTTAACTGTAACCAATTATAGACTTAACTGTGACTGAGTGGAGGATTGTATATAAATAACACGCAACTATGAAATTGTATCTGTAATTAGTAATGTGTTGTACAGTGAAGTAGAGATATATTAAAAAAATACTTTAAGAAAGGAAGTCGTTCAAATGTGCATCTAATTATAGTTTGAACTCACACAACACAACAGTTGGCGACGAAGATGGGATATAT
Organism: Trichonephila clavipes; assembly: GCA_019973935.1. Classification (NCBI taxonomy): domain Eukaryota; kingdom Metazoa; phylum Arthropoda; class Arachnida; order Araneae; family Nephilidae; genus Trichonephila; species Trichonephila clavipes. The sequence goes on from BMAU01001178.1 coordinate 123,697, forward strand.
TGGAGATTCTTTTGGATAAGGCATTGCCTGAAAACTGCTCAAGGTAAAGGAAATTTTTTTTTTTCTCTCTTTAATCGGAAGGAACCATGGAACAGCAAATTGCAGACTTACTCCGGCAGAATCAAGATTTGATTCGAGCGCTGCAAATTAGAGACGATTCTCATAGTCATAAAGTAACTGTACAATTTGAAAAATTTGATGAAGAAAATGAAAATTTCGATAGTTTCATTGAAAGATTCGAAACTTACTTAGATGTACAGAATGTACCAATAGCAAATCGAGCTAAGGTTTTTGTTTCGTCTCTTAGTGCAAAATTGTACCAGTTACTAAAGAATTTGCTTGCACCTGACATTCCTTCCGACCAAACGTTAGATAAATTAAAAGATGCACTTAAGAAACATTTGACCCCAAAACCTTTAATTATACCTTCTCGTCACAAATTTTTAAACAGAAAACAGACTGAAGGGGAAGGTATTAGTACATACATTGCCGAGCTTCGGGCTCTAGCAATGAATTGTGATTATGATAAAGATATGTTGAATATTATGTTACGCGACGTATTTGTAAGCGGGTTGCGGGATAAAATGATTTTAGATCGATTATTTGAGGAAGATAATATTAATCTCGAGAAAACGCTAAATATAGCACTGGCTATGGAAAAAGCTTTTAGAGGGACAAATGATATTATGGGCCGAGCAATAAATTCAATGAAAACTTTTAAAAACACATGGATAAAAATCCAATTTTACAAAAAGCCGAAAGAAAACATTATATTGTTCACGATGCACAGGTACCAACCATGCAAAAGAGAATTGTAGATATATTTCAAGTAAATGTAATTTCTGTGGGAAAATTGGGCACATTAAACAGGCATGCTTCGCATCTAAAAAGGCAAATGCGAAATCGGTTAAACAAAAACAGGTAACTCTATTAAATGAAGTTGAAGATAGAAATAGAATTCCACTATACGAATTAAAAATTCAGGATTATATATTACACGAGGAAGAACCAAAACGACCTCCAATTATGATAAATTTAAAAATTGAAAACAAGAGTTGTTCTATGGAATTGGATACGGGGGGAGCGGTTAGTGTAATGAGTATTGGAAATTTCAAAGAAACCAATTAAACCTACAAATATAGTTTTTAAAACATATAAAGGAGATTCAATTATACCATTAGGATATGTTACTGTAAGGGTACAATATAAAAATCAAAAAGTAAACTTGAACTTATACATTGTGAAAGAAAACTTGGATACTATTCTGGGTCGGGAATGGCTCTATAAAATTCATTTAGATTGGCCGGCTATTAAAGCTTTTAGAGCAAAAAACTGAACAAAATTTAAATAACCTTCTAAGAGAGTATAAGGATATTTTCGATGATAAATTAGGAGAAATAAACAATTATGAGGCTAAATTAAAACTCAGACATGGAGTAAAACCTATATTTTGTAGGGTTCGAACAGTACCCTTTGCTCTCAAAGGTAGAGTTGAAAACGAAATTGACAGACTTGAAAAAGAGGGTATCATAGAAAAAGTCGACAGCTCTGAATGGGCAACCCCAGTAGTCCCTGTTGTTAAATCCGATGGTAGTATAAGACTATGTGCTGATTATTCAGTAACCCTGAATCCAAATTTAATTGTTCCTCAGCATCCTTTACCAAGATTGGATGAAATTTTTGGTAGTTTAAATGGGGGAAAACAATTTACAAAATTAGATTTTAAGCATGCATATTTGCAAATGAAAGTCCATCCCGACAGTCAGAAATTAATGACTATAAATACCCACAAGGGATTATATATTTGTAAAAGACTTATGTATGGATTAAATGGGGCACCTGCTATTTGGCAGCGCTATGTTGACGGACTATTTCAGGGTATGGATGGAGTCAAGGTCTTTATGGATGATGCTAGAATAACAGGGAGCGATGAAATTTCGCATTTTACAGCTTTAGAGGAATTTTTTAAGAAATGTAGAGAACACGGGCTAAAGCTTAATTTAAATAAAAGTAAGTTTTTCCAAAATGAAATAAATTTTCTTGGGCATAGAATCGATTCAAAAGGGTTACATAAAACTGACGAAAAGATCTCAGCCGTTATAAATGCTCCTGTACCCGAAATGTTCATGAAGTAAAAGTTTCTTAGGGTTAGTTAATTTTTACGGGAAATTTTGTGAAAATTTAGCTACTATTGCTAATCCTCTTAATAATTTAACAAAAAAAAATGTTAGATTTTTATGGTCGAAGGATTGCCAGGTTGCCTTTGAGCAAATAAAGAAGGAAATTTGTTCACCTAAAATTTTGGTGCATTATGATCCTAGCCTACCTTTAACTTTAGCTAGTGATGCATCTCCAGTTGGCATTGGTTGTGTTCTGTCACACGTGTATCCAGATGGCTCTGAACGTCCGATCGCGTTCGCATCAAGAACTTTATCTGGGTCCGAGAAAAATACTCCCAAATTGATAAAGAAGCTCTTTCAATAGTTTGGGCAGTAAGAAAGTTTTATCTATATTTGAAAGGTAGAAGATTCAGTTTGATAACAGATCACAAACCTTTGATAGCTATTTTTGGTTCAAAAAGAGGTTTACCAGTGTTGGCAGCTACCCGACTTTTACATTATGCGCTCATTTTGCAGTCATTTGAGTTTGATATAATATTCCGTAAAACGATTGAACACGGAAATGCAGACTTTCTTTCTCGTTTACCAAAAACATCCGAAGAGCTTGAAGTTAAAGATGGCATCACAATATTTCAGATGTCACAGATTGAAGCATTACCGGTTACTTCTAAGGAGTTACGACAGGAGACGAGTAAAGATATAGAGCTGGGTCCACTCTTAAGAGCCTTAAGGGAAGGTAAAGATTTGCAAGGGAGGGAATCCCAGTATACCATTGAGGATGGTTGTATTATGTACGGACAAAGGGTCTGTATTCCAAGGAAATTTCGGAAGAACGTTCTGGAAGAATTACATGCTGGACACTTAGGAATAGTAAAAATGAAGGCTATAGCTAGATCGTTCGTCTATTGGAAAAATATAGATAACGATATTGAAGAAGCCGCAAAAAACTGTGTCGATTGTGCTAGATATAAGGCTGATCCTCCAAAATCTAAAGTTCATTACTGGGAATATCCCAGTATGCCCTGGGAACGTATTCATGTAGATTTTGCTGGACCAATTTTTGAACACACGTTTTTCCTGATCGTTGACGCTCATTCCAAATGGTTAGAAGTATACCCTATGAAGGTAACCACAACCAAGAAAACCATCGAATGTCTTCGAGATAGTTTTGCAAGATTCGGATTACCTAGGGTACTTGTCAGCGATAATGGATCTCAGTTTACATCATATGAATTTCAGCGATTTATGCATAAAAATGGAGTTATAGGCACAAAACTAGTGCACCTTTCAAGCCTTCTAGTAATGGACAAGCAGAACGTTATGTTGCTACTTTAAAGCAATCATTAAGAGCTATGCATAAATACGAAGGTACTATACAGCAGAAATTAAGTACATTTTTAATGCAATACCGAAAAGCTCCTAATGTAACTACAACACTTAGTCCAGCCATGTTATTCTTAAAAAGAGACATTAGAACCAGGATAGATTTACTTTTACCTGAATTGAAAACAAAAATTCAGGATAAATTACGAAGAGATAATTTCGAATTCCGAGATAGGAAATTTGATGTTGGAGATCGAGTGGCTGTGAGAGTTTACAGAGCAGCTAATACTAGATGGAAGTTTGGTACCATTGTAAACCAGGATGGCGTACTCCACTACATCATTGATGTTCAAGGAACCCTCGTGAGACGACATGTTGATCAGATCCGTTCAGTGGGGGATGAAGTGCAAGAAAACATCATTCCACTTATGCACCAGAGATTTCCATCATCAGAGGTTCGAGAAAACAACTCTAATATTCAGCATGCAGAAACGGCGGAAGATATTTCTAAGGATCGGAACAAGGAATTGGGTTCATCTTCCGTACAAGGAGTGCCATCAACTGATGTTGCGGTTCCAGATCTATCACAGTCTTCAGCTAAAGAGACTGACTCCGAGACGAGGAGTCCACCAGTTCCAGACAGGCCATTTCCTAGGCGTTCCGGGAGAATCAGGCGGCCTCCGGAGAGACTTGTTCTTTAAGGAGGGAGGAGATGTGGTATATTTAACTGTAACCAGTGATGTGGTATATTTAACTGTAACCAATTATAGACTTAACTGTGACTGAGTGGAGGATTGTATATAAATAACACGCAACTATGAAATTGTATCTGTAATTAGTAATGTGTTGTACAGTGAAGTAGAGATATATTAAAATAATATTTAAAGAAAGGAAGTCGTTCAAATGTGCATCTAATTATAGTTTGAACTCACACAACACAACATCCACTATGCTTCTTTTATGGATTAATACAACTCTTAAATCAATGGTTTCCAGTGTTTGGTACGAAGAATGATACTTGAGAGTCCGTGAAGGAAATAGGCTCATGGCATATATGTAGGATACACTGGCCCTGTATCAAAATTCCTCGTGGCCCTTTTTTTTAAATATAGGAGCCCTGTTAGTGGACTGTAATTACATATGTTGGGGCCCCATATCATTGATACGGCCGATACAGCGGTAGCTGCGCCCCTGGTAGGATATCCCAGGGAACTATTTTGTAAAAGGTTGGATGATATCCTTTTCTAGAGGATAACTTTAATTAAAACAGCATTCCAGATCAACGCCATCTGGTGGGCTTACGAAAAGCCAACACAAATAATATTCAAAAAGAGGTCTACTAACCACAGTTCGATGAAGACGTATCACGCTTTTGTGCAATTACGCTAGCTAACCAGGCGGTAAGTTTTAGTCACATAATGCGCTTTTTAGGTTTCTAACGACCTCCTAGAGGGAATTATATCCACAACTTTCTAATTCTTTAATATCTCCATGTTATAATTCCTATTGCCCAGTAAACTTTTCCTTTATAACTCAAAATAATTATTTTCAAGAAGCCTCTTCGTTTGCATTTTAATTCGAATTGTGAAACGGAGCCCCTAGACACCTCGCTATCTGAGAGACTTTTGTTTTGGAGATTTTGGTTAGACTCCAACACATGTACAATAGGCAGTGGCGTAACGTACACCCCGCATTGCGGAAGAGGGCTAGGGTTGTAGAAGGGCCCAAAGTCTGTTACATAATTTTTTTTCAATATCCGTCTTGGGGTCCTAATATTCTTTATTACGCCACTGGCAATAGGGTACTTCTAATTATTTTTGTATATATAAGGGATATGAACAGTAGCGCACACAAGAATTTTTCAAGAGGGGGTTCAAGGTCGAAAGTCCACCATTCTTGTATCATGCTCCTTTTGATTTTGTCGATTTGCGGGAACAAAAAACAGTGAAAAAAACATCTTTCTGAATAAATAAATATCATTAATTAATAAAACGAATATCTCATTAACAGAAAATATTTAATTAAATTTTGCGTACTATATACTTGGAATTACAATCATTAGGGAAAAAAATCAAGGGCTTTGTGGGGAAGGGTCCAGACCTCTAGGACACCACTGGGTATGAATCAAAACACAGTTTGGAGATGATTGTAATAGATGCTCAGAAAACTTTGTTACATCATTTTTATTAAAGCAAAGAATGCAAGTAAAAAAAAACATAAATGAAAATTTTTTTTTCACCAGTAAATTAATTTTTTTAATGGAACTTATATTTGGGATATGTAAAATACTTCTTTAGACTTTATTAAAGAATTTGCTGCATGGAAGTTTTAGAAATGTGAATATAGGTGGCATATCTTGAATAATTAAGACATAGAATCAGGAATGCTACTTTAAAAGGAATTCAGTAGATTTACATAATGGATAAAACAACTTTCAACAACATTCTAATTTGAAAAGAATTTTTTTTCATTTGAGGTAGCACAGATATTAAAATAGAAAGAGAGAGAAAAACTAATCAGTCTGTGTGATATAAAATTAAATTTTATTTATTGAAGTTCATATTGTTCTATTGAATTGAATAATTTTTTATTTTCAATCAGTAGTTAATGTTACCAATTAAAATTTAAATACTTAAATGAAATAGATAAATGCATATTATAAACTTAAATATTTGTTTTTTATTGAAATACTGATCAGGACTCAACTGTCATTCTAAATCAAGGAGGAAGAATTCTAATTTTGATTGGATATCAATTTATATATTTGAGATGATCTTAGATGAGAAACACAGAAAAAAAATCCTACCTTTATAGGATTGTAGTAAGAAAGTGAAAGCTGGGGTAAAAGATGAGGTAATGCCTGATCAATTGTAATGTAAGATATTGATTACATCAAAAAGAAAATAATTCACAATCCATGGAAAATCATCTAACTTCACAGTTAGGGAGGCCACATTCAAATGTTGGGAAGATGTTCATGAGCCCCAATTGGAAAAATTTTCAAACTATACAACCAAACAATAAACTGCATTATTTTTAGTTCTTTCAATTCGTTTTGGGTGAAATTCAGGACAAAAATTATTTCTGATAATGGTTATATGCAAATCCGAGAAGGTGAACAAACATAACTGTCCAATATGCAGCTCAGAGAATCTTTACACATATCCAGAAATGGAAAGATATTGACTTAAGATTAAAATTTAGAATGCTTTATTGTATACTAAAGTTGTTAGGTCAATTTATTGAGAAAGCAGTGAACCTTGCAACATGCTGACATGCTTTCTCAACTGCAATATGGCCACCCTTCATGATGATACACAATATTGGGGTAATACTGAACATAAAAATGTAAAATTGCTGCAGTGATTTCAAGAGTTTACACAGTAAATTCTGAAGGATACTTGAGTACAGGTAAGTTACCATGAAAACCTCCCTTAAGAGAACTATTTATTATGCATCTTTAATTCATTAATAATGTTCCAAGTTGCAGTTTCAAATATTGTTTGCCATTTTTTTTAAAGTCTTTTTTTTTCAATTGAATTTTAAAAAAATATTTTTTTATGTTCTTTAAATTTAAAGCAATAAGGTGAGGAAATCTTAACAAAAACTTATGGATACCAAGTAACATGAATGGTTTAAAAAATATTTTCACATTCTGTGATTTTATGTTGCTATTGCTAGCAAACAAAAAATAACTGAAAATGTGTCCCTCTAACTACAGAAAATGAACTTTAACATATGATGATATATACTAATTTCATCACTTGTGCTTTGCTGTGGCAAAACTGCTCATGCGAAAAGGAAAACAATTTTGTTTTCAATGCCTTTTTTTCTCCCCCCCCTCCCAGACAACCAGAATAAGGTGCCTTTCTTCCCTTTTTCAAAAAAGACAAATTTAAAAAGAATAATGCACAGGTTTTATATCAACTTTTAATGGATATTGTCAGGGGGAAAAAACTATCCAAGAAAAAAATATGAAGAGTTAAAACAAGACATTCTAATTTCTGAACTTGACAGCTGTTTTTATAAGAAAATGTTATCATTCAAAATTTTTCCTTAGCAAAAATTGATAATTTCTGAAAAATATGGATGTTATAAAAAGAATTGTAGTACATCAATAGCAGATATTGTAATCTTTAATTCATTCATCTCCCACTAAATTAAAACTTAATGGGTCCAAGTCTTCTACTAATCTAAAACTAAACAATATTTAAATTGAAATTTTTCCTTTAACATAACCTTAATTGCATTTTGATATATAATGACATTTCTTAAAAAAAATTAATAATTTATAGAATACAAAACCTACACAAAAGGCAAAAACTTTCCATGAAATTTTTCACAAAACACTGTTTCTTCATACAAGATGTTTATAACAGATTTACATTACATTAAACAAAATAAAATATTAACTGAGACTTAATATACTAGAAAGAGAAACCCATAATTATTAACTATTTATTACATAATCTTATACATCTCCAACATTTTTGCCTACAATATTTGATTGAAAATAATACAGTAAGAATTTATTTTGGTGGTGGAGGATATATAATTTTGTAGACAGTAGTCAGGGCATCTACTACGCAAATTCCAAGTCCAACACAAACAAAACTGAAGAATAGTTTATCTTTGGTACCTCTTTTCAAGAAAACAGGAACACCATCATCAACCTAAAAAACACAAAACTAAAACTTTGAAAATTCAATTCAAGTATATTAAAAGAAGAACTATACATACAATTCAAATTCAAATATTCATTCAACACAGATCAGATCAGAGCTAAAATTTTACAGTACAACTAGTAATTAAAAAAAAATTTATCAAACAGTTCCTGTTTGATGAGCAATGATAGTGTGATAACTTTCTCTATACTTTTAAAACTCACTAAAACATTTACAGATAATTTTTGTCTGAAATTAGAAGCCCCATCAACTCTGCACAATTGTTCATGATATTAACTTATATAAAGGAGACAGCAAGTAATAGAATTTTTTAAACTGTAACAGATATCAATTTAAAAATTTCCCTTTTTTTGAATCAAAAAGCAATGCAAATAATCATACAATTCACGTAAGAAATGCTGGACATTTTTAGAAAAATCTAAATATCTCCACACAATTTTTTTAAAAGAATTTTACTCTAAGCAGAAATATGTTTTAGAAAAACTATAAAAAAGCACACATGTGTGTGAAATAGGAATACACCTCTCCATTTATTGAAACCCTATCTTTGGATTGCAACATAAATTACCCTTTTCATAATTCAAATAGAACTAAAGGTATTCCTTGAGATTAGTTAAATATTAACATCTTGTAGCTGACTCATAACAGAAAAACAGACCCAAAACTAAAGATAAACATTGAGCACACAAAAAGATTACAAATTAAATGTGAAACTAAACTTTTCAAATTATACATTTAATAGCATATTAGTAAATATGTAACAGTGAAAAAATTACAATTCAAGAATATTCAAATGAATAAAATATTCACAATAAATTAAATTAACACTGCTGAACAAAAATTATGATTCCTTTTAATATTAAAATCAGATTTTCAAATATATTATATGAAGTTATATGAATGAGTAGAACATTTACCAAGTACTTAAATTCAAAATAAATAAAAAAGAAATTTCCTTGCCACTTGCAACATAGATTTCTTTTCTCCAAACAAAAAACAAGACTTCCTTTTTTTACAATATATACCCATACCTACCTTGCTTGCAGAGATAGTTTTGGCACAGCCGGCCTTATAATGAAAAAATCATTTTGATACAATAATTAATCTAACAATGTTTGTTTTCTGTTTTTTTTAGTGTTATAACATTATTATTTTTTTAGCTCTTAAATGAAACACTGTGGGCTGTAAATGGAAGAAGTGTTTTAAAAAAGCTGTAATAGAGCAAAATGCAATATAATGAAATATTTGTGTATTTTAATGAACACCATCAAAATATTGAAAACAAGCTCAAATAATAACTTCAATAATTTGCACTAAAATAATATTTTAATGAAGTCATTAAATAAATCTCAAAAATTGACAAACCTTTAAAAAGTTCATCAATTTTGAGAATATTAATGAGCACATAAGATCTTAAAAATTAAATATGCATTCAGAAGTCTGGGAATATTACAAAATTAGCCACTTACATATTATACAATTGACCAATTGTGTCAAATAAAAAAATGTAGTCAAATGCTGCAATATACAACCAATTGAACAGTAGTACAATATGCAAGAATAAAAAATTGGAAACCCAGTGGCTGAGGGGTAGTGCATCACGCTTCCCTGCCACAGGTCTAAGGTCCAAACCTCGGGCTGAGCAAGGTCAACTCAACCTTTCATCCCTTCACTGGGTCAATAAATGAGTACCAAGCTTGCTTGGGAACTTAACACTGGGGTTTTTACTTCAGATTGACTACCTGATCAGAATATCTGCTCATGCAGCTCAGGGCACAAGGTCACATACTGATATGGGCATAGTTAAGTATAAAAAATTTACATATTATTTTGAAACATTCTGAGAGATATTGATCTCAGTCATAAAGCAAATAGATAAAAATAAAATCTGCAAAGTACTCCATTCTCTGCTCCAATTTACAGTAATGTTCAAAACTTTTATTTGGATTTTCACCAAATTGATAAGTAATTTCATTTGATCACAAGAAATTAAAATAATCAACTTAATTCATTATCTTCATGACAAAATCTACTTAAATGGAACGGTTTATCAAATGAATTATTTTTACCTGGAATTGTCTCTGTAATTCTTTAAATTCAGCCCTGTCTCTCATGTTCTTACTAGAAGTACCAAAATTACGGCATAATCGGATAGAACATTGCTGTAATAGAAAGTATAAGCAAAACTAAATAAGAAAATGTATCAAAAAATGCATTATATAGTTTAATGAATTTCCATTATAAGTAGCTCAAACAATTCACCAATGAAAAAAATTAGTCAAAACATTATTATAATATCAAAAAAGCACACAATTTCTTAAAAAGTTATATGAAATTTTGTTTTCAACTAGTATTAAAGCAAAGCTATTAGTTTATAACATCTCTTGGAAGTCATTTAAAGTAATTTTTAGGTCCCTGGTACCTATTTTTTTTATTATTTCACATTTTATAACAAGAACAATCTCATATTTGATTAACTCCAGATGTCAGTAAAATGATTTGAAATTTAAAAGCCCTAAAAAATTAACTGTGCCTTTTTGTCCTTTTTTTAAGCAATTAAAATATTATAATCAAACTTTCATAATTGCTTTCATTCACATTTAAAATACTTTACAGAAATTTTAAAATTAGTAATTGCCAATACAAACATGCATTCCTACAAAGGAACTACGCTGCAATTGAAAACTGATTTTTAAGAATTATATACTGTACAGATAAAAAAATACAACTTTTACATTTTGTAGAACATTCAATCCTGAAAAAAAAAATCAATATCTATTCAAATTAAGAGACTTTGCCACACGACCTCTCCCTTCGGAATCTAGTTTTAGTCTAACATAAAAAATAGTGATTACACTGATCAGAGCAATAAATTAAAAGTGATGTGCTGACTGGCGCCAATGTAGACAAAACAAAAAGGAATGTTTTGCTTCACCGCACCTGAATTCTCCAAAGAGTTCACTTATAAATCACATCATTCAATAAATACAAATATATATAATAAATTATACAACAGAGAATTCGAAAATACAATAAAAGGCTAAGCTAATCACAAAAACACTTTAAAAATACAAAATTCTTTTTCAAAGGGAAATTAATTAACGTTGAAAATTATGATTATAAATGGGTGAAAATGATAGGGGTTAAATATAAATGATAATTAGACTAAATGAAACAGTAAATATAAAAGGAATAAAAATTTAAAGTTCTAAATTTTTTTTCAATATGTTTAAAATACAGTTTATAGTTCAAGTGGATAAAGATGTTGAACAGTTTGTTTTAACAGTCCACCACTAATCTTTAGTTCGTAACAGCATGTATTGTTATCACGCCCTGGTAGGCTTCTTTCAATTTTACCTAGCTTCCAAAGAAGCTTGTTTTTAGTGTTTTCTTCAATCAATACAACATCACCTACCTTTAGTACAGGATGTGTTTCCGGTTTTTTCACTGAATGGGCAGTTTGCAAATGTAATAAGTATTGTTTTTTCTAACTATGCCATAGTTGTTTTAGGAGTTAACTGTTGGTATTTCTTTCTTTTTAAAAGAGATGATTTTTTTAGAAGCATTTTCTAGGATCTCCACAAACATAACAGGATATGTTGGCTGATTTTGCCCAAAGTTTAAAAAATGAATAGGGGTGAGAGGTCTTGGTCCATCATTTTTTCATGTATGTAGCTCAGATTGAGAACAGCTTTTATTTCAGTAAGTATAGTTGTCATTCTTCAAAACTTAAAAGGGCCTTCCCAAGTACCTATTTTATGCAGGCTTTCTTTGACGGATCTCACCAGACGTTCATAAAATCCTCCCCACCATGGGGATCTCTCGATGATATTTTCCCAAATAATTCCTGAAATTCTGAACCATGCTTTGGGATAAGTTTTCAATTTCTTTTTTACTTTTCAGGAATGTCTTGGCATTGTCACTGTATATTACTTTACAACTCCCTCTTCTTGCGAAGAATCTTCGGAAGGCAAGTAGAAATGAGTTAGTAGTCATATCAGACACCAGTCCCAAGTGAAGAGCTCTGATAACTCCACAAGTAAATAAAACGACATAGGAGTTTTGCAGCTCTCCCAAGTTATTGAAATAGAGAGGTCCAGCAAAATCCAAGCCACAGACTGAAAAGGCTGACGTTTGGTACATATGATCACTAGATAATGGTGATGTGAGCTGATCAATAGGTTTGGCTAAATATTTTCTACAAACAAAGCAATTTTTTATAACTTTTTTTAACTAATTGGCGTCCTTTGGGAATCCAGTAATTTGATCTAACTTGTGCCAATGTAGATGCTGTTCCTCCATGCATTACTTTATTATGCTCTCTGCGTACTATAAATGTAGTCAACCAGAAATTTTTGGGTAATATCAAAAGATGCTTCTCATCAATGGACAAATTACAAAATTCTAGCCTTCCTCCTAATCTTATGTGTCCATTTTCCTCTAAAAAAGGCATGTAATCATATAAAGGGGATTTCTTTTCTATTTTATTATCTTTTAAAGATTTAAGTTCTTCAGGGAAGAATTTTTCTTGTTCAATTTGTATCCAAAATCTTTCAGCTTCTGATAACTCTTCACTTGTTAGGGGACCATGTAATACATTGGATTTTTTCAAAATCTTAATAAATCATTGCTGCCATGAGGTTTTTTTAAATTGCTATATTTGGAGATGTCAAATAGACTTTTTCGTTCTTCTATAATACATTTATGCTGAACAAAATCGTTTGATTTTCTTTATTTTAAATAAAGTGAATTACAGCTATTTTCATTCTTAGATTTGGGCCAAAATTTTAGAGGAAGTCTGAGTCATTCTGGACCTTGTAACCAAGAGGTGTCATTTAACAATCTGGAACTTTTCACTTCTCTTGATAGAATGTCAGCCAGATTTTGAATTCCAGGGCAATGATGATGATTAGAAGGGGAGGTCAATTTCTGAATTCAATTTTTGATGAATGGCTAAATTTTTCAGTTTGCCCTCGAACCCAAAAATATGCTATTTTTTAATCTGTCCAAAAGAAACAAGGAATATCGAGTTTTAGAGCTTTCAAAATATTACTGCTTAATCTAGCTGACAGTAAGGCACCCATTAATTCCAATCTTGGGAGCTAGGTTATTCTCAATCAGGAACTTTTCACTTCTCTCGATAGAATGTCAGCCAGATTTTGAATTCCAGGGCAATGATGATGATTTGAAGGGGAGGTCAATTTCTGAATTTCTTGAATTCGATTTTTGATGAATAGCTAAATTTTTCAGTTTGCCCTCGAACCCAAAAATATGTTATTTTTTAATCTGTCCAAAAGAAACAAGGAATATCGAGTTTTAGAGCTTTCAAAATATTATTGCTTAATCTAGCTGACAGTAAGGCACCCATTAATTCCAATCTTGGGAGCGTCAAAGTTTTCAAAGGAGCTATTTTGTTCTTAGAAGCAACGAATGATGTTAGAATTTTTTTTATTAGATGTCACACTGAGAAATGCTACTGTTCCATATGCCTTTGTGCTGGCATCAGAATAGAGGTGAAGTTCCAGTGTTTCAAAATTATTCACTAAAGTGTCAGAAAAATAACAGAGTGGTATTGAGAAGTCAGTTAATTGGGGAAATGTAGTCTTCAAATGTAGTTTTAAAGTAGTAAGATTTTCTACTGTAGTTATGTAGGTAAGTACACATATTCTGCATTTAATATTGTTATAATAAAAATATTATTGAGCTTTTTTTTGCTCATCACACCTACGTCACAAGGTGGAACGCAACACCTTGAAAAAATTAAAAGTAGACAGTGCCATGTAAAAGTTTGCCCACCCCTGATCTAGGTGGTTATTCACAATCTCTTCCTATATCGTTTATTTGAAATATATTTCAATGTACTTCAAAACAATTCTTTAAAATTATTGTGTATCATTAAATTACCGCTAGGCTACCATATTGAATTCTAATCCAACAACAAGAAGCGCAGCTTGGCGCAATTACCCCGATATTAAATTAGTTCTGAAAACACATGTTAATTAAATTAAAATTCAACTAATTCATAAAATAACAGAACAACAAACAAATGCTTTTAGTGGGAGGGATGAATATGGGGATGCAATAACAAATTTTCAACATTTGACATCAATCTTGTCAGGTTTAAACCCTAAATATCTCCTCGGTTGATAGTGTCCAATCTTTTCTTTCTTTTTTTGTTTTGGAGTTTGGCAAGCACACTGTAACTCCTTCTCAATCGGAAAAACAATTAAAAACTTTCTCAAGATGTTTCATAATATAGAATAAATAACAGGTGTATCTTTTTAAAGCCAAAATTATTGACATCCACTTCTAAACTTTAAGATCTTCGTTAGTGCATATTCCTAGTGTCTAATTCTTGTAATCTGACATTTTTTTTTTCAAAGTGAACATATGAATTCATTGGCTACTGTGGTATTATGTTAGTCAAAACATTCTCAAGCCTACTTTCAAAATCTAAAAAAAGGGCATTTAAATGTTAAACATAGGTTAAAACGTTTTTTCCTGGTATATTGTCTGTGACAATTGAGAAACTGGGAAAATTTATGAAGTCCATTATTATACTTCTTTAGCTTTATTCTGGAAAGAAAGGCTTAAATGTAGTCTTTGTTTTAATGAAATTCATGCTGTCACCCTGTAACTGCAAATTAACCTTATTCAATTTAGTAAATAAATCTTTTAAATATAGGTAAGTCTTGTCTCCACTAAGTTAAATTTCCTTGTAAAATTAAAATAACGATCTGGTTTAATGACAGCCACTATTGTAGACTTCCATTTACACCTCATGGACCCCCAAATTATTTTTTCGCTGACGTGGACCCTTTGCAGATCATCATAGGCCTCTGGGGGGTCTATTTAGACCACTTTGGGAATCACTGCTTTACAAGAAAAAGATTCAACAGTTTCGAGAAATGCACGTTAGCTACTATTTCTTCTCTTCCAAATCTTTCCTTTAATAATATCAAAGCATTGTCATAATTATCAGATAAAGCGAAACCGCTTACTATATACATTACCAGCTACTACTCCTAGTAATGACTTTAAATACAAAAATTTATCTACTTTTGTTAATGTTTCATTTTTGTTTATGGAGTTTTGGAATTTATTCCAGAATTCTATCCATAAACATGGATCACTGAAATATTTATCGATTTGTAATTTGGGTAGATGAACAGAATTAACATTTCTGTTAGAATTTACAGAAGATCCATTAATTGAATTGTTAAACAAATCATTTTGAACATTCAATGTTATTTGCGATGATACACTAGGATCATTTTTAGATAGATTCTTAATTTGAACTTCAATTTTAGAACACAACACAGAAATTTTCTCATTATACCTGAATGCAGATTGTATTTCTGCATAGAATTCTTCTTCTACTTGAATATTTTGGATCTTATCTAGTTCTCCGAATTCTTTTAAATGTTCATTTAAATAATCAAAATGTTCATGTAAAATATCAACAGATTGAGAATCAAGTTCTTTTTCTAATTTATTCATTATTTTAGGTACTGCTGTACGAATGACAGCTCTAGTTTTTTTTCAATTTCTTTATATCATTCATTTTCTATTCAGATTATAAAAGGTATTTCTCACCTTTAGCAGGCTTTATGCTCTTCAAAGCGTTATTCCAAAACAGAATTAACAAAAATAAATTTCAAGAAGAAAATTTCCAATTTTTATAAATCTATAATTAATCCAATTTTTGCCGATGCGCCATGAAACAGAATAAATAATATCTGTTCAAATAGAGAGACTTTGCCACATAACCTCTCCCTTCAAAATATAGTTTTATTCTGACATAAAATATATATATAGTGATTACACTGATCAAAGCAATAAATTATAAGTAATGCGCTGGCTGGCGCCAATGTAGACAAAACAAAAAGGAAAGTTTTGCCTCACTCCATTCTAATCAATGAAAATTAAACATCAATAAGTAAATGTTTCAAACAAGTTAACTAAACCATATTATATTTTCTTCCAAAAAGTTAAAAATAATTTTTTCCCTAATTCTTGATTGTAATACACAAATTATTTCATGTAAATCATGTAAGTTATTTTTTTAAAAAAGTTTCAAAAATGCTGAATAATTTTCTATACAGGGAATAGTTATCTACATATTTTTTTGAGACTATTCAGAATCTTAAGCTATTTGCAGTTACCTTAAAATATTTAATTCCTCTTAATTCTATATTTTAAATAAAAAAGAAGGTTGATTGGAATGTTTAAATATAATGCATATGAATTTAATATTTCAGCCATGAGCTTATGTTTTCATTTACTTCAAAATTTTATTTACTTAGCATCAGTGGTGCACACAAGGGGGGGAGGGGGGGGTCCTAGGGCTCCGGATCCCAACCCCCAAAGCCCTTGATTTTTTCCTATTGTTTATAATTCTAAGTATATAGTACTTAAAATTTAATTAATTACTTGTTATTAAAGATTAATTTTATTAATTAATGCTAATTATTTATTCAAAAATTAGTTTTTTATAGTGTTTTGTTCCCCAAAATTGACAAAATCAAAAGGAGCATGATACAAGAATGGTGAACTTTCGACCCCGAACCCCCCCCTTGAAAAATTCCTGTCTGCGCCACTGATCCTATGTATGTATTATGTAAAATTTAATCGTGTATTTGGTAGTAATAATTAATTTTATTAATTAATGCTAATCATTTATTCAATAATTAATTTTGTATTGTTTTTGTTTCCAAAAATCAACAAAATCAAAAGAATATGTAGGGAGGCCTATTGGAGTATGATACCAAAATGGTGGACTTTCGACCCTGGACCCCTTCCTTGAAAAATTTTTGTGTGCGCTACTGCTTAGCATACATATAATGGTATGTACGTATCATTATCTCACACACAACAATCGCCAACTCGAAAAATAACTCTCCACATTGGCAACCTCAATATAGTACGCCTTGGTACCGAATTGGCTACATTTTTCCACTTACCAGCCTCTTCAGCCTAACCCCAATTCGCTTCATGTTTCTCTGCTTATCGATCTCATAAGCCTAACAGTTTGTAAATCTGGTCTTAAATCCTTTGGTCTCTAAAGAGTTAAAATTTATTGAATTCTTGGTTAATAAAAGTAAGAACTAAAATGTAAATATATATAATCAGTACTATTATCAGAATATACTAATTATATATAATAACAACAATACTATAATAATAATATGCAAGACTACAATAACAATATAATATAAAAAAAATTTCTCGTGTTGCACATTTTTATAGTTTTACTTGAACATGATGATCATGGATTAACATTTTTTAAGCTTTTTGCCATTTTAAATGCAATATTACATTGATATGGTGAGCTCCAACATGAAAATATTTCTCTGGGAATTATCGAATTTTGAAAAAGATGCTGTTTCCTTTTTACAGAAAAATAACATTTTACCTCAGTCAATGGAATGTTCCAATTGTCATCCAATGGAGTTTTATTATGGAAAAAATGTTTTGGAAATGTAGTCTTTCAAAATGTACTCAACTTAAAGGAATAAGATCTGGTAATTTGTTTGAAGAAAGTCTTATTCCGTTGGTAACATCAGTAAGATTTGTTCATTACTGGAGCTTCAAAATTCT
The DNA here is from genome assembly GCA_019973935.1 of Trichonephila clavipes. Taxonomy (NCBI): domain Eukaryota; kingdom Metazoa; phylum Arthropoda; class Arachnida; order Araneae; family Nephilidae; genus Trichonephila; species Trichonephila clavipes. The sequence continues at coordinate 141,425 of BMAU01001178.1, forward strand.
TAAACTAAAAATTACTTGTTCCTTTCCTCTTATATCGTTTATTATTTACTTATATTCTGCATTTTTGCATGCTTTTTCCCTTTAATAGAATTTGTGCAATTTTATTCAATATTTTGTAATTGGATATATTTATCATATTTAAGTTCGAAACAAACTTTGAAATTCTAAAACTAAAAATTACTCTTGTTTTTCTCTTATATTGCTTATTATTTACTCATATTCTGTGTTTTCGATAGCATATTCCTTTTTGTTGAATCTGTGCAATTTTATTTAATTTCCCCAAAATGTTTACGATAGTTAGAGAAGGTTGCCAAGGTAGCCAAACAGGTTGCAATAATACGTAAGTACTCATATAACAAATATATAAATATAATACAAAATTAGTTCATAAAAACAGAATAAAAAATCAAATATTCAGATACAAGACAATACCAATAAACAATAAAATATCATCAATCAGCAGAAAGATATTGAAGTAATATAGCCACTTTTCAGCAAATCACTGCTGAAATAACAATCTATGCATACAACTGGTTGAACTGATTTACTCATACATTAGGATATTCAGCAAAAAATGTAAAATATACACCAAAAAATCACAAAATATGTAACATAAGCATTTCATTAGTTTGTTTTCATTGTCTAATTTAAAAATTGAAGCAATTATTGACCTGTTTAATTAAGCAACGGTGGCGAAATAGCGTTGTAATAGTTTTAAGATTTGTTACAGCTGCAAAAGATCAATCAATATTTCAAATTAGACAAACGGACTCAATAATTCTTTCCATATGAAAAAATAACATACAATTTTGTAAGTTATTTTTTATATTTACATACAATTTAGTATATCCTTCTAAAATTCTTTTATACATCTAGAACTCAAATACATTTATTTATAGTCAACCGCTCGAACTGTGATAAAATTTAAATTAATATACAAGTGAAGATTGAAATAATTATTTACCCTCAATACGCTCATTTTGCTCAGTAGGTGTAAGAATCAATTACCTAAATAAATACAACTACTAAAATTTATCAACAGAGCGACAGTAACTATGTCCTCCAGAAGATAAAGTCACGAATCTATGTTACATGGTTACGATTTACTTTCAAGAATTCGAAGCAGTGCTTAAAAATTTTCTAACAAGAGTTTTTATTTTAAAATCTCAGAAATTTCAAAAAATGTCTTCGTCAAATAAATCAAAACTTTTAAAAATTAATTTTAGAGGCAACCGAGTATAAATTTTTAAGAAAATTATATAAAACAGAATTTTTACGAATAACTGTGATGGATTTTAACTGTTAACTGTAAACCGTTGCGTCATCGCATTGCAAAAAAAAAAAAAAAAATTACCAAATCGTAAATTACAATCATGGGAAGTATATGAGTTTGGAATTACGTTACATGTGATATTGATTTAGTTTTAAGGCAAATAATTCCAGAACTGTATAGTGTTTTTTTTCTTCTCAAGTGATAGAATAAAAAATGAGTTCTGAAGAAAGTGCAGTAGTAGCATCTGTTTCGGAAAATGCAAATGCTCCTGAAGTTCGGGTAAGTTGGACTTTCACTTGATAATTTCTTTTAAACCGCTAGTAGTAAAATGTAGGTTAGTGGTGAAATCAAGCGAAAGTATGTTTTTATGGTTTCTAAGCATTTACTTAATTGAGAAAACGTTTATTTTGAAGACGTTAATGTTTAATTTTATGTGCTGCAAGATTTTTTTTTTCTTTTGGCGATAGATTGATTAGAATCGCAATAATAAAGTATTACGTTTAATAATTATTTCTCAATATTTTAATTTTTATTTAAATGAATAAACAAACACTGTTCAAATTCCGATTGATCTTTTCATTTTAAGTACTTTTATTTTAAACATTACTACATAACATTTAAAATGTTAATTTCTCAATCATATTAATTTGCCGATAAGGAATAATAAATGCCTGTGAGAGGAAGAATTTATAAAAACTCATGAAGAAAAGAATTCTTAAAACAAATGCTTAAAATTTGATAATGGCTTTTGTCGTGCTTATATTAACCTATATAATCGCTCTTTAAATGTAAATTTTTAATATAGAATAATGAGCGTGTTCATAATTCGACACATCGAGGGCTTATTGAGGCTGAAATATTTTGCAGGTTCAATTTTTGTAGAACCTGTAGCATTTTTTATATTAAATAGTTTGGAATAGTGGGTTTTTATCACTTTTTGTGATGTTCAAAATTACTGTAAATCATTGGCAAACGTAATAGTAGCAAAAGAATGTAACAAATTTTCTGTTTTTGCTTTTATTTGAATGCAAAAATCCCATTAATTTTATTTTACCAAATTAAAAATAAAAAGTAAATTGTGTTGTATTTCTTTTGAGATTGAACAGTTCTTTCTTGAAGTAATTAGTGTTGGCTAGACTTTGTTTAATTTTTTATGCTGCTGCAGTAGATTTTTCTTTAAGATTTTGATAAATGTAGATGTTTTTTGGGGGAGGGAAGTTAAAGAGAAACATATTTAAAAACTTGTTGATAATAAACAAATACATCAAAATATAAAACAGACTATTGTATACTTTTGTATTTTAATTGAAATTTTGGTCAATCTCATCCCTTTGTGCGAAATAATTCCTGATTTTTTTTTTTTTTTTTGGTTGTTGAATCTATTTAGAAAGTAAGTTAAATTATGTTTTTATTGTATAGTTTAAAATAACATTATTAAATTAATCAAATATTCTATTCAGTTCATAATCAAATGGGATTGCATCCATTTTCTATTATTTGTTTAGTGATTGTAGCCAAATATTCAACGTATGGATATGAAGAGTTGGATACTTTAGATTTACAACAGAAAAAGAAGGGGAAAGAAACTTAAAAAAGAAACAAGTTTAAATGCATAAAGAAATTGACTTTTAGAAAGTTCTGCAATTAACTTGACACTTTAATCTAATTGAATTATCTAATTTGAAAGCCTCCCGTCTCCTTCCAACTAAGGGGAAAAAATGAATTTAACAATTGCTCTAGAAAGGGACGATAAAATCCTATTATAGTTCCCCCAGGCGAAGATTTTTTTATATGCTCCAAAATGCAATTTTAAAACTCTGACTGATGGAACTGGGAAGAACATGACGTTATGGCCAGAAGAGTAAAGAATGGTAAATTTCGATAACCATATGAATAAAAACAACTGAAATTGGTTTGCCATGAAATTCATGTCTAACAATATATACAGTTGTGTGAAAAGTTGACTAAATTAGTATATCTATTATAAAAAGTGAAAAGTGTACAAATTCATTATTGACTCGTCAGACTGGGTGGGCTTTGGCCTTCTCCAGAGCAGTTTTCAAAGCAGCTCTCCTTGTTGCCAGTTCCATATCCTTATGCTCTTGAAATTAATGTTAATAGAGTCCAGCCATCAAAGTCTTGGTCATTCTCTAACTCGACCACCCATAGGGTTATGTTTGAAGATCTTTATGTTAAACTAGTAGTATCCAAGCAGCCAGTATGCCCCGCTAATCTAATTCTTAGTTTGAGGAATTCTTGTTACATCAATGTCCTTATAATTTTTGTAAATTTTAACATTTGTTCTTCTATAAAAATCATCCATTTCAATTTCACCAAAAATGGTTGTTAGTATCTTTCTCTCACTGATGGCAATATTGGCCTCATCTTTCTTTGAAAGGCTCCAAGTCTAAGAAACATAAGTAGTTTATAAATTATATGAGAAATTCAATCATAAATTTTTCATTTGAGGCAGTATAAAGTTATTTTTAAAATAAGTTTTTGGCAAACTTTTTATTTTAAATAAGGTATCAAATCTGCCATATCTTTGATCAAAAAGTACTGTCAATATTTTTATGATATGATAGTGATTTATGATCAATAATTTTAAATCAATAATTTTATTGATTAGAGTAATTAATTTTAGTTTATTCCTGATTATATTTATGTATAAAAAACTCTTCATTTGTATATATGTTATCCCATATAAATTTATAACTGCATTTTGATCTCATACTCGAATAAAACTGGTGTTCAGTCATTCTCATTGACCACCTGACATTCTGCTCCAATTTGTTATTTACTGATATCCCACTCCTGACTACAAATAAATTTAAATACCTGGGAGTAATTTTTAACAATAAGCTTAATTAAAGGCTCCACTTGGTTGAGAGAGAGCAGTATCTGATACTTTTTAATATCTTAAAATGATTGGTATGATCTCTCTGGGGGTGTGCCACATCTACGCTAAAAACTTATAAAACTATGCCCTTGATTTCCTATTTTAGAGAACCACTCATAACATGTAATGAAAGTTATTTTAAAAAATTGGAGTCAGTGCAAAATAAGACATAACTGGAAAAGTCAACCCCAATTGAGGCTATGTTATGACTAACAAATAACAGACCTTTCCTAGACATTATTGAAAGAGCCTTGCTCTTATTTGAAAATTAATGTGGGGCAAAGACACTTTCTGGATGAATTATCCACTAAAAATGAGAAAAATCTAAAGACAGAGTTGAGGTTTATCCATAAGATTTAAGACTGTGAGGGAAAACTACAATTTCCTCAGCAACTCTGAGAAAAAACATAAAGCCACTAAACCCTGTTAAGTGTAACTGGATTGAATCAAACTTAAACCTTAAAAGCTTTATTAAGAAACAGACAGCCCCAAAGGTCCTGAGAGGTATTGCACTGGAAATCATTCATACTGAGTACCCTCAGCATAATTGACTGCATGATTTTACAGATAGTGCCTATTCTGATTTATATATGACATCAGTAGCAGGGTCCATTCAGATTTATTTTCATTTTGTGTCTGCTGGAAAGTATACAACAGCCTTTGATGGCAAGGTGCATGTAATTTGCCTTGCTGTAAAACAACTTTTAGTTCTATATGAAAAATTCAGCTAGGTTTTTCTGCTCTCTAATTTGGAAGCATCATTTCAGGCATTAAGCTCTCTGCAGAACATCTTTTCAGAAGAAGTACTTCGCTGTAAAAATCCTGGAGTCACTGACTACAAATTAGTTTTGCAGTGGATACTTAGCTACTGTGATGTCTATGGAAACAAGCAGGCTGGAAAGGGAACCCAACTGCTACAGCCAAGTAACCCTAGAATATCCTGCCACTCTATAAAGCTCTATATTTAATTATGAACATTATCTCCCAATCAAAGATATGGGACAAATAAAAGGCAAGCGGGTTGAAAAGGACTTGGATACAATACCAGATAAACCACACCAAAATGCAGTATCTCTTTTTCATTTAGTGACAGGCCATGGCTATGTGTGAGAACATTTACATCACATAGAAGTTTATGACCATCTTTACTGCTGGCTCTGTAACAGAGCCAATGAACATCTCCAATGCTGCAAAGTACTTCACAGAATTGACTCGGAAATTGCTGGATATTAACGGGCTAGGGAGTGGATGTGATAATTTCAATCTATTGGTTTTCTTTTTCTCTCTTTCTCTTGTTTATCTTTTTCCCTTTGTATTGTATTTTTGCTGATATCCCACCATCAAAAATAAAAAAAAAATTTTATCTTGGAAGTTTTTCATAATTTGACCTTCAAAACGAGGAATACTTCTGTCTAATTGAAATTTTGAAAAAAAAAATCACCTATATAAATCCCACAATTGGGCATTTTATTCTTATATTTTAGGAACTACTCCATCATTTTGGTAGTTCTTACTGATGACCTGTATCAGAATTATATCAATCCTTGCAGTCAATTTTTCTACCAATTTTTAGTATTTCTAAAATGCTGATTTGTAGTAATTTTTCTTTTCGATTTTTTTTTTCTTTGTTAAACATAATGGACATTTCTACCATTAAAGAGGTTTTATATATTCATCAGTTGAATTGTTTATTTTCTATGCAGGTTGAACATACTGATAGAGTACAATATTCTCTAACATATTACTTTGGAGATCAGTATCGAGTACTATAAATTGAGAAATAATTGAGAGGATCCAAGTTTTCATCCAAAGATACTCTTTAGGGGTCATTCATCTTAATGATGTGATTTCACCTTTCACACACATTCAACAACACTCACCCACCCTTCCATTATATCATATATTTCTCTTCTTCCCCTCCCCCTTTTATAAACAGAAGAAACCCCTTTTGCCTAACTCTTACTTTCTTACCATTGCAGTTGAAAATAGGTTTTTCACATGGCAAACTATATGTTGCTTAAAGCTTATCAAAAATAAAAATAACTAATTTAAGACTTATGACTAAATATTTGTATAAATATCAAAACTAAATATATCAATTTTGAATTTGACTAACTACTCAAGTATATTAAGACAAAGAAAATAAAAAAAATGCTAAGATTACTTCGCATCTAATATATGTTCTAGAGCAGTGATGGTGAACCTATGACTTGTGGACCAAATACTGACCCACACAAGCTTCTTTATTGACTCACAATTGCTAGGCAACCGTTTGTTTATATGGGTTTATTTGGATTTTCTAATTTGTGTGGATTATTTATATTCTATTTGTATTTTTCAAGCACTGCATTGACTCAAAATCAATTTAAATGCCATCTATAACCTTCAGTTTTATCATTACAGTTCCAAAGCTACGCAAATGACGACAAATGTGTATAAAAGTATGTAGTATTTAAAATAAAGCAAAAGTGTTTACAAAATATCAAGTAAAGTGTATAATTTCCTCACATTTTATTTTTCAAAAAAAATCTACAAACCAGAGCATATTTAAAGCACTTTTTTTGGACAAAATGCACTTCTGTAAGATTTTGTTCAGTTATGTTTGTAGAAAGAGACTTCTATAGCACTGTAACGTCACGTCTCGAAAAACAACAACAACATCTGGTGTCGGTTTCTTTGTAGATTCGACGCCCACACGTGCAATTTCCGATCCAGCGCAACCCCTATTTGACCCCCGAGGAATCTAGCGACCCGACCCGGAAGATGAGAGAGGAGAGATGCTTTGAACACACGGGAGGCGGTAACCAACGAAACCTCCTCTCACAAAATAGTGGACTCTAACAATCTAATTAATTTTAATAACTTTAATGTATCATTTTGTAAATAATTTTCCATAGTTGTGACGTAATAAATTCCATATTTTAATTCACCAAGAATACGCTACCGTTATTCTTTCAAACGTTACAGCACTTGTATCATCCCCTCTCTGTTTTATCTTGTGAGGCGCCATGCACATGTCTGTAATTCTCGATACTAGCAATTTTTTGCTTGCAATTTAAAGCACATGTACCAGTCAGTACCAGTGTTGAACTTAATGGCATCCATTTCGAACACATTTATAAGTAATGTGTATTGATGTATATGTATATTAGGTATGTCAATATAAAATTTCTTCTTAAATTATTGTATTCTAAATATGAATATTATTAATTGTAGCCCTGTACAATGTCAGGGTTAAAAAAATTAAACTATCCATACAAGTTCCAGGCCATATCAAGTTAAGTGGTTTGATAAATAAGGTGTGATTGAAAGGAATAAAATGGTTATATGCGTAATTTGTTAAGATAAAGTGACTGCACGTACATATAATGTAAAAAGACATTTTGAAATGTTGTATTTTAATCTCAGCATGTCAATAAATGAAGAAAGAAAAAAGATTTTTCTCAAAGTAGTGTTTTAAAAAGTTTTTTGGTTTCAAAATAGCTTTACAGCTGCTAGTTTCCAAGTTGCCCATTGCATTGCTCACCACGGGGAACTTTAAGAAGAATTTGTAAAAAAAGCGTTTTTAGAATGTAGTTCTACATTGTTTGCTGATTTTAAAGAAAAAGACTTGATTATAAAGCGTATATGAGTTACCTATAAGTCGCAACATAATTAAAGATAGAGTAACACACACACACAGAATTAGAAAAAAAGATATTTTTTTTTTGTAAATACATAACTATTTAAATTATACAGAAATGTATTCAATTGTTTTTAGATGAGAGTAATGATGTAAATGTGGTTATGCACAATTAGCAGTTTTTACTTGGTATTAGTGTGAAAATACAATGAAAGAAGAGTTAATGAAACTAATAACGTTGAAAGGAAGTGTACTGGACTTGATATTTTTTAAGAAATTGTTATTGCATTCAAAGAAATGGATATTGACCTTCAGAAAATAGTTGCTGTAACAATAAATGGTGCACATAGTATGAAAGGGAAAAACCTAGGATTTATTCAGTATCTTAAGCAAAATATTTCACATTATCTGATTGAATTTCATAGTATAATACACCAGCAAGTTTTATGTGTGAAGCACGGTTTAAAAACATTTTCCAGTGTAATAAAAATAATCAACTTTATAAAAGCAAAATTCTTTATAAACGGCAATTTGCACAATTCTTAAAGGAAATTGAGTGCCAATATTCAGGGATTTCCACCTACAACAACATGCAATGGCTTAGTTTCAGTCAAGTCCTTAATCGCTTTATTGTGTTATTAGAAGAAATTAAGCTCTTTTTAATTGAAAAAGACAATAGTTTTTTAAAGAATTATCCAATATACATTGGTTGAATGATTTTTGATTTTATGCAGCATCACTCAGCATTTAAATGAAGTGAATAAAAAACTTCTAGGGCATTTACTGATTGTCTTAACGTAGTGCTTCTCAAACTTTCAATACCGGAGCCCCTTTTCGATCACAATTTTTATCGCACCCCCCTTATACATTAATTATGTACTGAATGCAATAATAATGCACTTTGATGCTAAAGCTACAATAGGCGATCTTAATTGTAAACCATACAAATTAGTAACATAATTTTTAAATTCTGTATACTACTTTTAAGCAAGAATTAATAAATAAATAAGTAAAATAATAGGAAAATTATTATGTTAATTTTCCTTTCTCTAATTTTTAAATTGAACATATTGCAAAATCCGGTGGCTGCTTAGAAGACAAAATATAGATATCTGCTAAATATAGAAAAAGAATTTAGAGGGTCAATTTTTCTAATCATAAGCATTCCTTATAAAAACTTTGCTTTGCAAGACAAGCCCATGGAAGTCGTTAATCCTTATTAAACTTGTTCTTAATTTAGTATTAATTAATTAGTTATAAAATACTCTGTGCAGTACTGATACATTTAAAGTATACCGGCTGAAGTGCCTGCTCTTTGCCCGAGTTCATTTGTAAGAAAATAAAACATTATTGATATAATAGCTGAATTGTAAGGAGAGCAAAGCCAAGTGCTCGACAATGTTTACAAAAATGTAAAATGATCTTTTTAAAATGGTTGCTCAAATTATAATTAGTTTTAAGCGAACTGTAATTTTAAGCCTAACAGAATTAGCATTTATAATTGATGTTAAATAATGAACAATAATATAAATCTCCGATGAAGAATAATTGTATTATTTTTAATATTTAAAGCGAAAAGACTTCAACATGTTTTAACCCGGGTAGCAGGCGCGCACTCGATACGGTCGAGCGGGGTTCTTGAGTCACCCCAATCCTTTTTTATATATAATTATTTTATTGTATACGATACAAATCGTGATTCCAGTGAATAATTTAACTAAGAGAAAGTTTATACTAACCTACTTTCAAGAACTTTTCAATTTTTCTTTGGTAACAAATAAACAGTTTTGTCAGAATTAACGATTTCGTAATTTGTGTGTCCAGCGCGACCACTTCCGGGAAAAAATTGTATTCATTATGATAATATGTATGTTACTGCTAAAAAAATTGTGCAAAATGTATTTTTGCATGGAAAAAAGTGCAACAGAGAAATACATTACTTACAACTTTCCTAAATGATTAACAAACACGTAAGAGAGGGGTCATAACTAACTGTACCAATAACTTAGAAGGTCATACAGATTACAGCTATAATGTGCAGTATTTCAAAAATAATGACAGTGATGAATTTTTTATGTACCTCAATTTCTTCGATTCTGGGATCTGTTTTTCCTCTGAGTTATATGTTAGGCTTAAAAATAAAGCGTATTAAAAAAATCTCTCATCATGGGATTACAGCAAATCAAATAAAAGGTTTTTTTTAATTTGGTTTTCGGATCAAAGATAGCTAATTAGGTATTTAATTTTAAGCTGTTTAGTTTTAAAAATTCTCAGTTAAAAAATTTTAAACTTAACTCTGGTGCTAATGGGATTAGTGACCCACTACCTAGCATTAAAAAAATATGAACAAAATTTGACCCACATCTCAGAAAGGTTCGCCATCCCTGTTCTAGAGTAAGGTAAAAAAAAAATTAAATTTTTTCTAACAAAAATAAAACTGAAGCATACACTATCAATAGTTGATTTAAAGAAATTTTCTACACTTTGCGTGTTTTTTTGGGTGTCAAGTGATCCTTACTTGGCACCACCTGTCGTTATATTGAGTACATTCTCTTTTGAACAAAATCCTACCGTTCGTTGATGTTTACACTTATTTTATTTAAAAATCTTGTATAATTTCTGCTTATATATTTATCATGGTCTTAAAATGTATGTTAAGGAAGTAAAGTTGCCTTTCAATAATTGGAGTAATTGGGCTCTTGGTATAGTTGTACAATTTTTCATTTCACTCATATTGTATGTATTGCGATAGTCATTGTTGTATTTTGTTCCATATATCAATCACTTTCTAGAAGGAAACAAGGTCTCTTAATGAGGACCACTGCTCATTAAATTGAATTTCGATTCAAAGCTCTAAAAAAATATAGTGTAAAAGTTAAGAGAACAAAATTCTAATTTGGATGTTATTGCATAATCAGAGTGTAACAATTTCTATACATTTATTTTATTCATTAATATTAATGACATAATCAAAATAATCATATCTTGAGCAAGCTCTTAAAGATTTTTAATGAAGCAAAAACACATTACTTACAGTACATGGAAATAGACATTGAGTGTGTGCTACCTGAAAATAATCTGATATTAAAGTATAGATGAAATAAGCTAAGACGACATTTTGTTTCAAGTGTTGAATAGGTGGAAGTCAATTTTTTGGCAACAGGAATCGGTCGCCAAGCATTTTTTTTTATAAATTTTTAAATAATTTTTTTATGAATATATTGTCTTTTATTTCTAATTAATATTTCATTGATTTTATTGTTAAATTCCACTTTGTAAATTCTCGGAACTACCGTCACTAAATTAAGTTCCTTGGCGACCAGTTTTGATCACCAGAAAATTGACTTTGTCCCGGAATTGTTTGTTTTATGAAAAAATTATTTATTCATTAGAAAACAGAAACAAATTTCAGTGCTAGAATATATTTTTTTCCTAAACTTTTAACATTTTTTAAAATACAGAATAGAGCATTTGAATCATTTTGTAATTGAGGATTGATACATATTTTAGCTAAAGGTTTTATTGGTTGTTTGGAAAGACAGTTTTATATGGAACTATTGATTTGAAAACTGAAATTCAAAAAATAAAAATTCACTTTATGCTATTAAAACAGTTATTTTATCAAAATAATTTGTATAACCAATGTTTATTTTAGGTTTATAAGCAAACAGTGCATATATATAAATTGGTTACTGAATAAATAAATAAAAATACATGTATACTATTTTATTAAATATAACAGAATAACTAAAAATGTCGGAAATGTGTGTCAAATATTTATATAGTGTGTTAAATGTAGAAAATAAAATATAAATTAATATGAAAAAAAAAAAGAAACTGTAAATTTCTTTTACAAAAAGGATAACCATTGTAAATACTATGTGAATGCTTTCAAAATATTGTAATAATTGATTTATCCAATATTTTATTACTTGTGCAATAATATGAAGTCATTTTTTTTAAAAAAATTATTTGTTTTTATGATCAATACAATTTTTAATTTTAAAAATTCAACTTACAGGAAGGTGATGGACAAAATACCCAGTCAACTCCAGCTCAGAATCCTCCTGCTCAGCACACTATTTGGTCAATTTTAAAAGGAATAATTCTGAGAGCAGTAATAATTTATTTTATCACTAGTTTCTTCAGGCGTCCACAAACTCCAGCTCCTCAGAATGTTGGCATGCCCACTAAGACATCACAAAATCTTTTTGAAAATGGCACAATTATGGTAAATATTAATCAATTCGTATGTGTTTTATCTACCTTATGTCTTTTTGGAGTAATTTTTTACATATTTCTTTCATATTATGTCATAATAATGTTTTATTAAATTTTTTTCATCTTAAAAGAATAGATATAATTATATCTGTGATAAAGTAAGTAAATTCATTAAACTAGAAAAATTGATGAAAAATTATGTTTATCAATAATGTTATTAATCAGATTATGTGCAGATTTTGTTTTCATCAATTATTTTACTATATAGAAGTACAATACTTATTGGTTAAAGCGATCATAAATTGACTGCTGTTTTTCAGAGTTGTCATCAATATGAACATTGGCAATATAATTAAACTATAGTTTATTCTTGGCTAAAATCTATTTGCCTTTGACACTGTAACACAGAATTAAGATTGTCAGTCCAGCAATAAATAAAGTGTAAATATTCTGATTCTTCCTGGACTCATAGAATCAATTAATCACACAAAAGCTGATGTGACCCCAATACACACTTCCAGTGGCTTTTGTATGTCATGAACTGTTTGGTCCCCATCCCTTTCTCCCCCAAAACTGCCACAGTGAAATTTCTTTCTATAGGGGAAAAAACTTATTGCATCTTTGTTTATCGTCTAACATTGATTTTCTTCATTTTAACAAAATGGTTGAAAAATCTAGCTAATAATAAAACAAAGAATAAAAAAAGTGACAATATTTTCAAACAGTTCTTCCTATCACGACCAATTAACCTATAATATTTTAAAACAGCCTTCTCTATTTCTAATACTAGCAACTAGTATAAGCTACAATTTTGGTGTATTTTTTATCCCTGTAATTGATATAAATACCAGAAATACTATGTTTTAGAAAATATTTTCTAGTATATATAAAAAGGTAGAGGTTTTCTTTTATTCTAGTCATCTTTTTCAGCACATGAAGCATTCTACAAGATATTAAAGGTTAAAATGTTTCTCTGATTAATTTAATCTGAAATTTATCATTTATTGCTATAATATTTTTATTATGTTAGGATAACAATGTTGAATTCTTTTTTTTTTAATGTATGTGTGGAATAATTATTTTGTTATGATCTTTTCTTTTTCAGGATTTATTTGTTTATTTATCTGAAGAAGAAAAACTGTCATTCAAAAAAGATTCTTTGATATGGTATCAACCAAATATTATCTATGGAGATTGGTATGGTGGACCAAATGGGGATGGTACATATACATTGGAAACACAGATTGATACCACTGAAGTTTGTTTTCATGAATATTCATTATTGTTTTATATCAACAGATATAATGAATTTCCACATTTTGTTTTTGATATTCCTGTGTTTTCAATTTTTTAAAAATAGTAGCCTTGTATCTTTTTTAATGAATTGCATCTGGTTAAATACTTTTATTTTATCTATGAATGTATCCCCCCCACTTCTGCAAATGTGTTACCTGGAGCCTTATGTATAATTAGAATTTCATATTGTAATTGTCAAAGTTGTGAAATGTGTTAGAAATGTTAAAATTCTAACCCAACTCCATTGTTTTGGGGCAACCACACAGGATTTCCAGTTTTATTTTCAATACAACTGGAAATTTGTATTGGTCGATTCATGTTTGATTTTTAGGTTTCAATATGTTTTTCTTCTGCCTATTTTTATCTTAACCTAAATTTCTAAGAAAGAGGTTATAGGATTTGGGGCAACAGAAACAATAAGCAAATGTTATAAATTTGTTTATAATTATATTTGTTTAAGATTTATAATGTTTTATTTTAGAAACAAACAAGTTCAAATTCATATGCTATGAAATTATATTTTGTTAAACTGGCATTTTGCAAGTACAGTATTACATGCTGTAATCAGCACAGTTGGAACTAAACAGAACAGAAGTTAGAATTGTTGAATGCCAGTGTAAAGCGCTTATACTCAGAATGAAAGAGAAACAACCATGAAAGAAAAATGAAAATCAATAACCCCACTGCGAAAGGGGGGGAGGGGGAGGAGTTGGAACTAAAAACAGCAATTACTTTTGAAATTGTTGTCTTTTACCACAATTGTAGGATTTAATATATATGGTACTTAAACAATTCTCAAATTTATTGTGTTAAAATTTCTACCTGAAAAAGAAATAACAGAACTTTACTTTAGTCTATAACTTTAAAAACTTAAACTAAAAGGTAATTTTAAAAAAATAAATAATTAATGCAAACATGTATTGTATTCTTTATTCTTTTACATTAGATTTTTTCTCACAGTGCCCTACTTGCTATCCTTCAATTGATTTACATATTAGATGTGTCTTCTTGCTTCATGTGTCAACTAATACAATAAAATAATATAGATGGAACATTTTTTGGAAATCTTTCGGAAGACAATGCCTGCCTTTAATTTCTTTAGAACATATTGAAAGAAACATTAACAAGGCTGCATTTAAAGAACTTTAATTAGATCTATGCATTCTGTAAATATCTTGCTGTAGTAATTTCAAACTTTGTAATTTTAATGATGTTTAAATAAAAGATGTGCATGTAATAAAATTAGCATTCTCTTATCAGTGATATAATAGTGAATGGAGTATGTATTAACAATAATATAATGAAAGATTTTATTATAGTGTTAACAGCTAAATAAAATCAGCTATTTTGTGAAATTAAATATAAACAAAAATGCAGTTATATAAAAAGGATTTTTTTTAAAAAAAATAGTCGTTGAAAAGATTAATTTTCAGCTATTTACTTTTAACTCATTAACTGTCGGTCATATGAGGCTGTGTCAATAGTTATTGATCATAATGTAGAAATAGATTGTCCCAAGAAACTGACTTATGATATACAATTAAAAAATGATTTTATGTGTTATACTGATTGCTTTATATTATAAAACTCTTTCATCATGGAATATTGTGATAACACAATAAGTACTAGATGTAAAATTATTTCTCAAATGCTACATAACACTCAGGTGTGCATACCAAAGAATAAGAAAAGTAACCAAATATACTGTTTTTATTAAGTATTTATCAAAAAATATTTCACAAATTACAATATTAGCATAAATTTTATATTCCATAACTCATCACGGCTGTAACTGCATAACTTGGATGCTAGACTGATAGTTCATCTAACAAATTCATTTCATCACTCATTTGAGGCTCTTATTATTTTGCACTCTTTTCTTTAGATGTGAAATTCATGTTGAAATTTTTTTAATAAATTATATAACAACATGTAGTGTTAATTAAGCTGGTGAATTAAACGTTAAAGGGTACTTTTTGTATGTTATTGTGTGATTGGCACTAGAAATATCTTGCACCATGCACCAATGTGTGATTATCTCCTCACAGAGCAATAACAGCACTTCATATGCTGGCATGAGATTAGTTGTCAATTTTTTAATGTAGAAAATGTAGTCATTTCTTGTATATCAGAAATGCCATTAAAATTCTCTTTAGAAACAGTAGGGCTATTGTTTAGAAAAGTTTTCATATGAGCCTTTTCCTTGTGTGCATGCCTTTTCATTATTTGTTATATTATACAGTCTTGCAATTAGTGGTTTATGTCGAATGAAGAGCATCCCTGTGTAACCTCTAGCCATTAGTTAGTAACCATGTTGAATGCTTATGTGCATTCTGTCACCCTTTAAGTTTTCTAGTTATTAATTTGAATTTGTTCTGTATTTCTGTTCACATTTTAATTCAGTTGTAGATACAAACATTTTGTATAAACATTTAATTTTATATGCATTTATCAAATTCCATTCAGTCTATTTTTTGACATATTTATACCTTTTGTTTTAATACATATTGATGGCAGGACACGGTTATTAAATTTTAACATATTAAAAACATTAGACAAAAAACTTTTTAAAAAGTTATTCCTTTATTTAATTAAATAAACAAAGTATATATGTTTCTAGTTACAAATTTAGAGTAATTCATGAATAATCCCCTATTTCTTGTTACAGAATATGCAAAAAAATTGTAGCATATGGCTACATACATGTATTGTGAGGCACGGTAGATCTCCTAATCCAAAAGATAAGAAAAAACATTCATGGGGTGATGGTGTATGCAAAAGTAAAAGTAAGTAATTATGTGACAGAACTATTTTTGTTCTTTAATTTTCTTCCTATTTTAAATTTATGTAAATGTATTCTTTCAATTTCATTTAAATTTAAAGCATTTCATGGTGCTGAAACAAATATAAATAAAATATATTATGAACCTTATCTTACTCATATAACTTAAATAGTTTTTCTTGTATTTTGCATTTGCAATGAAGAGATTGACACAAAATTAAAAATATAATGTTGCTTGTTGTATCTCTTAATTTTTATGTAATGGACAAGAATTGTCTTCTTGAAGTCTTATAGAAAGGTTGCTTGATAACACATATATTGATAAAAATGGATTGTTAATGCTTATATTTTTTAGTTTCTAAATTTTTTTAGTCATGAAAGTAAGACTAAAATTTTGGCTGTTATATATGTGATACATGTTAAAATCACAGTCTTAAGTTTATTCCTAAGGTTTTAGTATATCTTTAAAATAAAGATTTTCCTCTAAGAAATAACTGTGTATAATTTCATTTGGTATGTTGGTTTAATAAAGACGGATAAAGTTTTTAAAAATTTTCAAATTATCCATCTTGATTTTATTGTAAAATTAAATGCCTGTTCTTATTTTTAAAAATTATTTTAAGAACTAAGTATCTATTAAAAAATCTTTTTCTAAATGTCATTTTTAATTTTAGAAATATAAAAGTATTCAACAATTATTTATCTTGTAATTAAATCGTTAAATTGTAAAGTAATTACTCTGTTTTTTCTCAGGAATGAATAAATACAAAAAACTTCGTTATCAACGCACTCATAATTTATTGACTGGGGAAACATCTGCAAGTGCTGAAGACATAAAGGTATGATGCTTTATGAAATTAATATTTTTTTATCATATTTGGATGAGTTTGCAGCATAGATTGAATTTCATGAGATCTTCCAACTTAATTTTAGTTACGTTAAAGCATTTATATATTCAGGTCTTAAAATTTCTTTTGGGACTGATATGTTAACTGTTTCTATGTGTTTTAAATAACTGATATGTAAATATCAGTTTTGTGAAAAATTATTTTCATAAGCAAACATTGAATGTTATTATTCTATTATGTTATAATTTAAGACTTTTGAAAATTTTGAAATATTTTAAGAAATTGGAGGGGGAGTTCCTTGGTATTCTCTTGCTTTATTCAAAGAAGTTCATTGTACTCTTAATGAATATCTTCTTCTTTATAAGCGTAACAACCTGTTACAGGTCTTGGCTGCCTCCACAGCTCGCTTCCTCCCAATTCCAACGATACACAGCAACTCTCTGCTCGTTTTTAATGTTTAGAGTTTTTAAGTCATTTTCAACATCATCTATCCATCTTGTTGGTGGTGTTCCTCTTGTTCGAGATCCCATAGGATTCTTAAATGTGTAAGCTCTGGTCTGGTTGTTTTCAGGGCTTCTCCAGATGTGGCCAAGCCATCTCAATCTGTTACTTCGGATGACTTGAGTAACTTGAGATTCTTTGTAAAGCCTATATAGCTTGAAATTATATCTAGTACGCCAACATCCTTGCTCTTTAACAGGCCCAAATATAGTTCTCAGTGCTTTTCTTTCTAAAGTTTCCAGAGCTTGTATAGTCTCCAAATTCAGCGTCCAGGTTTCGCTAGCATATAGCAACACAGGTAAAATTAATGTCTTATATAATCTTAACTTTGTTTTTCCGCTGATAAATTTCGATCTTAATTGCTTCTTTAGTTCAATAAAACATTTGTTAGCCGATTTTATATGGTTGTTTATTTCAGCTTATTTTGGTCATTAATAATGGTTTTGAGGTATTTGAACTCACTAACCCTTTCAAAAGAATGACCGTTTACATAAAAAGAGGTGTTGTTTACAGAAAAGGGCAGTGTTTCCATGAACTTTGTCTTATCATCATTGATAGTGAGGCCCATGTTTGTGGCTGAGATTTTAAGGGCTTGAAAAGCCTCTTTCACTGCTTTTTCAGATCTTCCAATTATGTCAATGTCGTCTGCGTAAGCCAGTAATTGTAGTGACCTATTCACAGGGTGCCGCTTTGGTCCAAGCCATTGTCTCGGATACATTTCTCCAATACCAGATTGAAGAGCAAGCAGGCAAGCGAGTCTCCCTGGCGCAGGCCTCTTTCAGTAGTGAAGGGCTCAGACAGATATTTTTGTATTTTAATCCTGCAGTGTGCATTTTTTAAAGTAGCTTTCATGAGATTGACAAGTTTTTTGGGTAGTTTAAACTCAGTCATTGCTTCAATCATCTTATCTCTATTAATGCTGCCATAAGCAGCTTTGAAGTCGACAAATAAATTAAATGTTTTGATGCTATACTCCTTAGTTTTCTCCAAGATTTGTCTCAATGTATGAATCTGGTCTATGGTAGATCTCTGTGGTCTAAAACCACATCGGTAGTTTCCGATTACTTTGTCAGTATAAGGCTGAAGTCTTGCAAACAGCAAGTTGGAGAATATTTTATATGCCATGTTAAGGAGAGTAATTCCCCTATAGTTACTACATTCAAGTTGGTCTTCTTTTTTAAAAATGGGGCAGGCAGAGCCTTCTTCCCATTCAATGGGAATTTTCTCAGTCTCCCATATTTTAACCATCATTTTTATGCAAGGCATTAACAAGTTCTGGTTCATCAACCTTTAAAAGCTCGGATGGAATGCTATCAGGTCCTGTTGATCTATTATTTTTTAATAGCAAGGATTACTTCGGTGATGGAAGGTGGTGGGTTTTCCTCATCTGCTATGATGTCCTGTTCAGTATGGACATTCTGGAGGACAATAGGTTCATCTCTTCCCTCAAGCAGATCTTGAAAGTAGTCTTTCCACACTTTAGTTACTTCATGTGTATTAATTGATTTATAAAACGTTCAGCACTCATTTTGGCTGTTGTAGTTTTCCAGGTTCTTTAATGAATTCTCGAAAAAGATTTCTTTTTTTCTTCTGAGTAGTTTTTTCTCTGCTTTTCTCAGTTCCCTATATTTCTCTTCATGAGTTCTTGTGCAGTGCTTTTGCAACAACTGTAAATATGCTTTATTCTTCATTTCTGTCGCTTTTCTGCAGTCCTCATCATACTATTCATTTCTGGCACGACGTTCTAGACCAGGCACAGTCTCATTTGCAGATTTCAGGATTATTTCCTTTACAGATTTCCAATTGAAATCGTTGCCTGATGAATCCAATTCTGATATGGTTCCCGCTGATAGCTTTAATTTATATTCTTTGAGAATATTCTTCTCCATTAGCTTAGAGGTGTCAGGTTTATAGTTGCTGTTCTCCCTCTTTCGGAAAAAATTCTTGCACAATCTAAATCTGACTTTAGACCTGACGAGTATGTGGTCAGTGTCAACATTTGCGCCTCTGTAGCTTCTTACATCCATAATGTTGTTCCGATGTCTCCTATCTATAAGTACATGGTCAATCTGGTTGTGAGTTTGACCATCAGGGGATATCCATGTGTATTTGTGTATTTCCTTATGTGGGAAAGCTGTACTAATGATGAATAGGTTTTCTGATACAGCAAAATCCGAAAGTCTCTGTCTGTTCTCATTGGTTTCTTTGTGTAGGCTATGAAGGCCAGCATTGGAGCTAATAAAAAGTTCTCTCCCGATTTTAGCATTAAAGTCTCCGATAACAAGTTTCATATCTTGAGCAGGACGTGAATTTAACTTTTCATGAGTAAGTCATAGAAAAGATCCTTCTCTGTTTCGTCTTTATCATCAGTCGGTGCATGGACACAGATTAAGGTGGTATTGTAATGTCTTCCTCAGTCGGATTTTACAAAGTCTCATGCTTATGGCCTGAAAGTCAATGACAGTATTTCTCAATCTTTTATTCACAATGAAACCTACACCAAAATGGTGAGCTTTCTCCTGACAGCTGTAATATAGTGTACAGTCTTTTTTATCCAGTATTCCAGTTCCCAGCTATCTAATTTCCTGAATAGCTAGAACACACATCAATGTGGTAGTCCACAAAAACATCAATTAAGTTTTGCAAAGCTCCACCCTTATATAGGGTACGAATATTCCATGTTCCAATACTCAAGTCCTTTTTCATGCCGAGTCGTCTGGGTATATTAGAGCCGGTTTTAGCAATCTGTTGAGGTTTCGTAACAATAGTTTTTTTATGGGGTAGGGCTGTTAACCCTGCACTCAACCCTATTTTAGTCGCCTCTTACGACATGCATTGGGATACATTGGGACTATTCTTACCCCCTTGGTTACCACATGGTAACTTTTGAGGAACCCCGGTCACCACACGGGGTCTTGATGCATATCATCTTGGGAAAATTTGCTTCAAATTAGCTTCCAAGCTAGAAGAGGAAAATTGCTGGATGAAATTTTCAATAGTAAAAAAGGGCTTTAGATGAAGGAGTTGGGGATCTCTTTAGTACAATGTTTTTCTCAGAAGGAGTACAGTTACTTATGCACTGTTGTGAGAACTTGCTCTGTTTTATCAGAGATCTATGAACGAGTGAAGTTGTAATTTATTGGTTATTAAATTTAAAATTAACCTTCAATAGTTTGTCATCAATAAAATGTTTGTGAACACTACACTGAACCACCACAGATATCTGAACATTTTGTTGAATGTATATTACTTGAAAAGCAAAATTTGTATTGGTCTTATTGAGCTTCCATAATGATGAATTTCAACCAGATACAGGGCTTCAGAATGTTTATGAGAATTGTTTTACTATAAGCAAAATCAGTATGTTGAGATTTATCGTAGAAATTGCTGCAAAACATTTATTAAAATTTTGACTTGTTATGTTATTGCTCATGAACTATTCTTGATTGGCAACACAAAATAGAAATGTTGCTTTGACTTTTAAAAAATGATACTATTAATCTATTAATGATAATACAGATTTGCTGCATCATGTATTATGATTTTTGATCAAAAACTCTATTTTGGGTTCAAAATATTTCATATTTCTTTATCCTTGGATCCCTTCATATATCAACCTGGCACAGTTTCTCATTTTCTAGAATAAAAATAAAGCAAAAGTTATGTATTTGAGATAGTGGAGAAAATTCAGACAACTTTTGAATTTATTGTAGAAAATGACCTTTTAGAGTACATTAAAAAAGTCAATGTTGCTGAGAATATCATCAAGACTAAGTAAAAAGTTCTCTGATGGTGATAATAATTATTAATATTTTAAATGGAACTTTCTGTTTTTTTTTTAAAAAAAAACTTTTTGAAGTCATGTAAATTTACAGAAAAATTACTTTTTTGAAGGAAAATCTTTAAATTTGTCAAGGTGAGTTCTTTGTTTTGTTTAATTTAATGCATTATTTTGTAATGTGAGCTAAAAATGTTTTTTTATTGATTATACTGGGTGTTTCTATATGAATATCGGAGTTTTAACGCTTTGTAGTTTTTATTACATATAACTTACTAGTACAATTCATATATCGATGAAAGATTAATTGAAACAGTTCTATATCCAGACTTACAAATGTTCCATGTGAGCCCCATTCGTCACAATATACACATCAAGTCGATAGGCGAGTTCATTCCAAACTTTGTTCGGTGTGTCTGAGGTAATTCTTGCAACAGCTGCTTCAATCCTGTGTCTTAAGTCTGGAAGGTCAGCTGGTTGCAGAGGTATATACACACAATCCTTAATGAGCCCCACAGATAAAAATCACATGGTGTCAGATTGGTTGAACGTGAAAGTCTTGCGAAACATGCTTTATTCTGAGGCTCTTTGCGGAAAATCCATTTGTCGAGTATAATAATGTTCAACCAGTCGCGTACTGCGAGATGCCTGTGAGGCAGTGCATCATCTTGCTGCCAAATGAAGTTACTTGATTCACTTCCTTTCAATTGAGGAAATAACCATAGTTGTAGAGCATGAAGATAGGCATAACCAGTACAGTTGGTTCTCTGAAAACGAAAGGCTTTCATACACTTTCTGCCGAGATATGGCACAAAAAATATTCAATTTAGGTGAGTCTCGTAACAATTCTAGCACTTCATGAGGATTTTCTAAGCTCCAGATGCATGCCTTATGAGTATTCACATGACCACCTGAATGCTCATTGCACAGTAATAGCAGTTCACTATTCACCATTTTTCTACTAGCGTGTTGATTGGCGGGGAAGGGGGAAATATTAATATATGTTTCACGTGCATGTGCACATATGCCAGCAAAGAAATCTGTTCCAGCTGGTCTTTCATTTGATGTATGAGTTATATTAATAAGTTAAATGTAATAAATACTATAAAGCATCACAACTCGGATATTCGTTTATAAACACTCTATACCAGGGGTGCCCAACCCAAATTGGTTGGTGGGCCACGTAAAAATTTACTAAACTGAGGTGGGCCGCACATATCAAAATAAAAAAAAATATTCAAAATATTTTACTATCGTACAGCATTCAAAATATGATATGTTCACCATTCAATTATTGATATGATAAAAAAACAATAAGTTTACCTTTTACTGGATCACAATCACAACAAAGTTGAAAGTCGACTGATTGCACTTGTTGGTGGAAGAATATCTCTTAACCTACAAGGTTCTTACCTACAGTAGATTTATGCTGCCATCTGAAGTTACGTAGTATAACAACTATGTGCATAACATCTTCACATTTTATACTTGTGTTACAGTATGTTTGCATAAAATTGATTTAGATTTTCAAAATTTTTATTTCAAATGCGAAAAAGGAATTAAGTAAAGAAGAACAGCTTTGTAATTATTACACTGTTTGTCAAAAAAAGTTTTTTTTTTCTCGATAGCCAAATGTTTAGTTTCTTTTTGTAGGATATTAATTATTGCAATAAATAATTTGTAGGATATTAATTATTAAATATATATCATAAAATGAAAAAGTTACATAATTTCAGAAGGTTAAAATATTAAACATTTTTATTCTGCTGCTGTAATTATCTTACATTTCTATACATTTCTACTAGCTGGTCCGACAGTCCTGAGGCAACTCATTAAATCCATCATCGGATTCTTTCATTGTCAAATAAAACAAGAAAAAGACTACTAATCTGAACTTAAAAATATAGACATAAATTATTTCTCTGACAAATAGAACTAAATACACTACTCACTCTCAACGAAGTTCTCGTTGAAAGAATAACACACCCAAGCTCATCTGCTTTCCTTCATCCATCAACACCTGTTATTACAATTGCTTGGAAGTCAAATGAAGGGGAAAAAATATTTCGGTAAAAACTGTATGGGGAGAGGTGGGGGTGGGTCAAAACACGATATTTTGTCTATAACAGTCTATAGTTCAAATGTCTAAAATAATATAGACAGAAACTTTAATTGGCCCATGGGCTGTGCTTTGGGCATGCCTGCTCTATACTATAACTTATAATTTGAAAAGTTTTTTTCTGCAGTTTATCAAGTAGTACTTTATTAAATCAGTTATGTGTTAATATAAGTACACTCTATATTTTAATAAAGCATATTTCAGCAGTTGTACACAAGCTGCTTACATTATTTGGAATCTTTAAGGCTGATGCCATATAAAAACACTAGAAATAACTTCATAATTATTGGTGATTTCTTTTAAAATAATATTTATTTATTCTTTTAGAAAGCAGAAGAGAATCCTCTTGAAATCTTATCCCACTGGCATCCAAATTTGACTATAAACATAATTGATGATCATACTGCTTGGGTACAAGGACATGTTCCTCCACCTTTAGATGAATGTAAATAATACTTTGATATTTAGATTTAAAATGACATTGGTACCAGTAAGAAATCACAAATATTATTTATTGTCTTTATAGTCTGTTTTTTTTTACAACAATAACAAATTTTAATAAAATTATTTACATTTATTTTTGTATATCTATCAATGTCTCATTTGTATTTTTAATGCCTTTTATTTTCAAAATGTATTTTTCAAATTTTAATTCAAATAGTTTCTTTAATAGTTTGGAAGGGAATTCTCATTTCACAATAACAAAATTGTCATTTCACCAATATTCTGGAGGTTATGGTAGCCTAGTGATCAAGGTAACAGGCTTGTGGCTGTCATGTCATGAATTTGAGTTTAATACCGCTGAAGACCTCTGAGCAAAGGAGGCCAATGCACATTAAATATGTTGGCTCAAACTTTCTCCCATTGGAATGGTGCCAGCTCAGGTGTCGTCCTTGTCACTTGACCATGGGTCAAAATTATGAGGTCTGTCGCCAGTAGCCTTTGTGCCTCTTTATAGTGTGATTATTACTCTCACTCACTTGCACACCATTATTCTATAGGTTATTACGATTATTTTCAATTAGATAGAATATTACTAATTTCTCCTCTGTTTATCAAAATTGTTTTTATGGAGTGTTTAAAGAATAAAGCCCAGAATATTGGAATATTTTTTTTCAGATAAAAAGTTCTCTGACATAAATACTTTATCCTTTTAAAGGCAAACACATTTTGTTGCTCATTTTTTTCACATATGTCAAAAAATGTTAAAGAAGGCTTGTTTACTAGAGGAAGAAAGTGATTATATAGAGAAAATTTTAAGATTTTAAAAACACTGTATTAGAATTGTAATTTACAATGACAAATTTTCATGAAAATGCAGAAATTTTTCTATTTGAAAATGTGTACCTAGTTTAGGACATGTAGCAAATACATATGAGGATTGTGTAAGTTGTAAGAGTTTCATCTTTAAAATTAGTACTATTTAACCAAACATTTTTATTTATATTTTTTTGACTGTAATATCACTGTTTAAATAATACTGTAAACTTTCAAAAGTAATGAGATACATATGTATTAATATTTCTTTTTGTTTACAGTTGTTGAGTTTGAACCTGTTTCTGGTGATTACTTCCCTATTTTATATGTAAATGATTATTGGAATTTAATTCGAGATTACATTCCCATAAATGAAACTGTTAAGTAAGTTAACTTTTTATATTTGTCATAATTTATATTAATAGGACTTTATTTAAAAGATATTTACAATTATTAATTATTTTTAAAAACATACAAATGTGCACTGATAAATTATACAAATGTAAAAAAATAAATGTTGAATAAGTTACGTTAAAATATAACCGCGATACATTTATTTACTTTGAATGATTAAATAACAATAGTGATTTTAATTATTTTTTAAATGATTGATACTGTATTTTGTTTTAAAGTGTAATTGCTGCAATTGTAGTTAATGGTGATTGTCCCTAGTTTTTAATTTTGACCTAAGATGTGTGAAAATATTTTTTTTAAAAAAAATGTTCAATGAACAGTTAAATTTTAAAAGTATTCAAATGCATTACACTTATTGTAATTCAATTGCTTGATAATCTAACAAAGCTGTATTATATACTAGAGTAATGTAAGAACTCTTTAACATTTCTTGTAAATTAGTATTATGATTCTATATTTCATATTAATTTTGAATAAAAGTATAATAAAAGGGCAAAAAATCTTATAATTTTAGATTTTACGTGTGGGTATTGTTCATATTTAAAAAATACCTCATTCTCCATTTTAACAATTGGAGTAAAATATTTGCTAAAACAAATGTTATTATTTACAGGAGTCTGCCAATACATTTGACATTTCAACCACTTTCTCTGTTCCGTTGGCAGCTGTATACTGCGCAAGCAATGAGGTCTCGATGGACTTCATTCTTAGGTCAAGATCTCATGGAAGAAAGTGACGAGGATCAGGATTATATGAAAGAAGCATTGTTAGAAACATCACCTATTCTCTTAGGATTGACCTTTGTTGTATCTATTGTTCATAGTATTTTTGAATTCCTTGCATTTAAAAATGGTAAGCATAAAATTAAAGTGCATTGATAACTGTTTTTCTATTCTACTATTTTTGAATTAATTTTATTTCATGTTATGTATTAAGAAAAGCACTGAGAGGCCCCCATTTAACAAACCCCTATTTAATGAATTTTGTGATTTAACAAATTTTTCTCTTTCCCTAATTAAATTGAAAGGAAAAAACCTATTTAATGAATAATAAACCCCAATTTACCAAATTATTTCAATAGCTCATTTTTTTTTTAGTTTTTATTAAAACTAAATTGATTTTCTTTAAAAATGGCATTCTTTTTGACCGAATAGGTTTTTTGTGTTATCGGCTAATTTCAACAAAAAAGGATACAAACCATTATTAGACTTAACGGGTGCAGATGAGGTATGAGTGTAACCTATTATGTGAGTTTTGAATAGGACAGAAAATTCCTTTCTTATCTCATCCCATTCCACAACTCGGGGAATATTTTCAGATTGCTTATCTGTGCAACTGAATTTAAGGAAATTGTTCACTTTTGGGAGTCCATTAATAGGGATATATTCTGATGTAGAAATTGATGATAAAACTTGTATTAAAATTGTTACATTTTCCAATGTGTTACATTGTTTGAAAACTGGGAAAATATACCTTATGCAGTAGGATGTAAATGATACTGTATTTCCTTCTCTGCATAAGTTGAAAATAACTTTTGCTCGGAAATAAAAAAAATTATCAAAAATCTATTAATCAGTATTTTAAAATTTCCAATTAAATGGTACGTAATAATTCACTAATAGCATTTTTAGCTGTTAATAAAAAATGTACAATTTCTAACTATGTATATTTTTGTGTAGTAGCTTATTATAGAATTTTCAAAAGGGAAATGTAAAAAAATTGTATTTTGTTTGGACCCTTGACCCCGATCTAATGAATGACCCGGAATTAACGAACGGAATGTTCGGTCCCGATGAATTTGTTAAATCGGGGTCCGACTGTATTCATTATATAATATCTAAAATAAATGCTTTATGTATTCTAGATATTCAGTTTTGGAATAACAGAAAATCACTTGAAGGATTGTCTGTTCGATCTGTCTTTTTCAATGTATTCCAGTCAATTGTAGTCTTGTTGTATGTGTTGGACAATGACACTAATATGGTAGTCAGAATATCAGTATTTGTTGGACTTTTGATTGAAATTTGGAAAATACATAAGGTTACTAATGTAGAAATCAACAGAGAACAAAAAATATTTGGCATTATTCCTAGAATAAGACTAACAGATAAAGGTTCTTATGTTGAATCTTCAACAAAGCAGTTTGATATTGTGAGTAATGTTTTTATTTCATTATCTTTCAAATATTGTAAATTAAAATGGTAAATGTTTGAGTTAATAGTAAGTCTATAGAAAAGATTAAAAATGAATATTTTTTTAAATCTAAAACAGTGGTTCTTAAACTGTTTTATGTATATCTGTTAGCACATAAATATTTTTCAATGCATATACAGGATATTAAAATGAAGGTAACATTTCAAAAAACAAATTCTGTTACTTGTACCCCCACCTTATTCAATTAGTGATGAAAGTAACAAATATCAATGAGATTACCTTAATTTTGACAATGTTAAAAGGGCAATACATTTCTAATTATTTCTACTTAGAATAATATATGAATTGAAATTGGTTTTGAACCGATGAAGAATAATAACCTTCCACTGCTAAACCAATTGTGAATTATTAAATATAAGGATTGACAAATTTCTAGGAGAGAGTTGTTTTATCTAATTGTATCTTTTCTTTAGAAGAGATTAAAAGCAAGTAATTAGCTACCTTATTCCCTCTCCTAAACATTTCTTCGATAAGTTGGACTTGCAGTCCTAGAACTTATCTTGGATACATCCATTGAAATAAAACTGTCTTTAAAATGATTATTTAAAAATATACTAATAAAATAGTAATAAATCATAATATCTTGAGCTATAATATTCATACTATCTAATAAAGGCATCTTTTATTGTAAATGTAATGCAATAAATCTTATGAATCCTTTCAAACATATTTTCATGTAAATACCACTTTGTGTATTGTAATACTTAATTCAATTTTTTGCCGTAATTTTTGTTTAATCATATTTACTTATTTCTTTGTACTATTTTTGTTATTTTTTAATAGCATGAGGAGGAGGGATTTATTGTTTTTAAAAACAAAAATTAAGGTTTTTATTTATGTATAATATATTTAACTTATTTCATTGAGGTATAAAATCTATTTAATCAAAGATTAGTCCTTCACAGCTATTTATACAAGACAAAATAAAATGTGTAGTTCTTTCATGTTGTTTTGCTTTTCCTATAAAGAAAGTAAATCATAATTTTAAATTTCTTATAATTGAAATGCTTGAAATAAAGATATTTAATGACATAATTTTTTAATTTACTGTTTCAACTGTTATTTAAAACTAATTTTATTACATGTGGTTTTATAAAGTTCTTCTCTCTTGAAGTTAGATTTCATCTTAAAATAGTTTTCTTCTGATATTTGTTATTTATTCTGTTCCCTTTTCCGATCTTTTAATCTCTAGTTGGCATTCCGATACTTGTCTTGGGCTCTTTTCCCTTTGTTAGGGTGTTATGCAGTGTACTCACTTCTTTACTTGGAACATAAAGGATGGTATTCCTGGGTCTTAGGCATGCTATATGGATTCTTATTAACTTTTGGTATGTAATATTTCTTATAGAACTTTTCTCACTGATTGCACAAATATCTGTGTATATTAAAGGTATTTTTTTCTTTCAGTTTTAAAATTTATTTTTTTGATTATGCATATGTTTTCCTATATTTCTTTTTAAATTAGTTTTTTTTTCTTATAGTAACAGAATAAAACCCCAATTTTATACTTATATACTAATTAAAAAATATTATAAGAATATTTTGACTTCACTATTTAGAGTGGCTTAGTTTATACCAGACATCGGCAACCTACACCACTCTACAAATTTATTAATGTTTGAGTAGATAGAAGTTGATAATTTTAAAGTGGTGCTTATTGAATTAACATTTTCTAAATTATTGAAAACAAAATTTAAATTACAGAAAAAGTCAAAAGATAATTATCTATAAATCAACAGCTGTTTTAAACTATTGGCTGTTCATCCTAAAGAGATTCAGTTGTGTGAAGAAAAATGCATATTCTGTTTTCTGCTTTGGGTTATATTTATGCAAAAAAAAAAAAAAAAAAAAAAAAAATTCGTATAAAAAATAGTTTGAGTCTGCAATGTTGTTTAGCAAGTAGACATTGTAAATCATGTCAAATTAAAAGTCACTAACTCAAACTCAGTGGCACAACAGCCCATGAGGGCCAGGCCCTACTGTGCCCATCCCAGTATACATGACCAATGGGCGCTGAGGTGGATGAGAAAATGTCCCGATCAGGTGGTCAATCTGAAGCAAGACCCCCAGTGTTCATGTCCCCAAGCAAACTTGATACTCATTTATCGACCCACTGCAGTAGGGATGAAAGGCTGAGAAAAGTCACTAATTCTACCCTTAATATTGCAATAAGAAGTGAGTGGTGCAGGGACAAAGCTTGTAAAACATTTTTTAAAATTATTTTGAAGAGAAATACTTATATTTTGCATTTATTTCTTATTTTAATAAATGTTTAAAATATACATAATATACGAGGTGTGGCTATTAAATAACGAGACTGACGCTGCAGAGGCAAAAGTGCGCATGCATAGTCCGCCATTGACTGTCAGCTGTTTAGTGTGAAGCTTTCTCTTCAAAATGCCCTAAGCCTCATTTGCGTAAGTAGCACGGTTTAGTCATAACCTTCATTTCTGTTAACATCGTTATTTTATTTTGGCGAAAAAATGGTTAGTGTAATAATAGAGCAACGAATCGTTGTTAAATTTCACTTCAAACTTGGAAAAACCGCTACTGAAACTTATAATTAACTGAAAGAAGTGTACAGCAGTGAATGTTCATCCTGTGCACGAGTTTTTGAATGGTTCAAACGTTTTAAAGATGACCGACAAGACGTTGAAGATGATTCGCGGCCAGGTCGCCCTTCAACGTCAAAAATGGATGAAAACGTTGATTTGGTCTGATCGTCGATTGAGTATTCGTGCAATAGCTGAAACTGTAAACATTGATAAAGAATGTGTACGGCAAATTTTACATGACAATTTGAATATACAAAAAGTGTGCGCCAAAATGGTGCCAAAAATTCTCACGTTTGAACAACAAGCAACTCGCAAAAATGTTTGTACTGACATTTTGGATGCCATTAAAAATGACCCAAATGTATTGGAAAAGGTAATAACATGTGATGAATCCTGGTTTTTTACGTATGATCCGGAAACAAAGCGCCAATCCATGCATTGGAAGACTCCAACTTCACCAAGAGGAAAAAAAGCAAGAATGAGCAAGTCAAAATTTAAAGCAATGATGATTGGTTTTTTTTTCGATATTCATGGGATTGTGTACCTTCACTGGGTTCCTGAAGGTCAAACAATCAATCAACATTACTATCTTGAGGTACTTAGCAATCTGCGAGAAAGAATAAGAAAAAAACGACCCGAAATGTGGAAGGAAAAATCATGGATTTTCCACCAAGACAATGCGCCAGCTCATTCTGCGTTATCTGTCAAGAGATTCCTGGCCAAACACAGCATCCCAGTGTTAGAGCATCCACCTTACTCGCCATACCTGGCACCATGTGACTTCTATCTGTTCCCTAAGGTGAAATCTGCATTAAAAGTAACAAGATTTGAGTCCATGGAAGCTGTTAAAGAGAAAGCGGCAAGAGTACTGAAGGAGTTGACAAAAGATGACTTCCAGCACTGTTTCCAACAATGGAAAATTAGCATGGAGCGTTGCAGGGATAGAGAAGGGGTGTACATTGAAGGCGATAATAAATAATTATGTATAAAATATAAGAAAACTTTTTACAACGACAGTCTCGTTATTTAATAGCCACACCTCGTATGGACAATTTTAATTTTTTATTTATGTTAAAGGAATAGTTATATTTTATGTTATTTGAATGATGCACAATTAATAAATAATAAAATTCTAAATCTGTATTCTTGACCTCCATTCCCTAACTCTGCATACATTGTCGTGGAAATCGAATTGTTTGAAATATTTCCTACTCCATGGCACTCTGATTCATATTGGTAGATTGATTTGACACACCACAGCTACAAGGTTGTCAATCCCTAGTTTATACTATGTTACTTTTGTGTATCCATCAATTCTTTTTACTATATTTCATGGCATAATTCTTGTCATTAAAGGTTTTTGTCTAATGCCAAAAGGCGTGATCAAAACTTGGAATACATATTAAGGTAGAAAACTGTATGAATTTTCATGTAAATTTATGAGACTTTTTTGCTGGTATATTATTCTTAAAATTTAAAAGCATTCCAAAAATATTAATTTTTTTTTACTTGGACACATAGAAGATTTAAAATAAATTTATCTGTTCACAAATAAGTTGTATTATAAAATATATTCTCTTTAAATGGTAATGAAGTCAGAATATAACATTTAGGTTCGAGTGTTTTTTGAATAAGTGTTCTTATTTTGGATCCTATCTTTTAAGCATTTGCATTGTGTTGGTTACTAGGCGAAATTGCAAACTCATGAATTTTTTCTACAAAACTTACAAAATTGTAGCCATTTAACTCTTTTAAAATGGTGGACTTTTTATGTTCTTTTGAAACTTTGTAATTTACATTTTGTTTAAACATGACAAAAGCAGGAGAAATTATCGTGTAAAACTTATGGTTTGTATTTTGAATAATGAAAGAAAGTCTTTAGTTTATAAAATTGGGCTCAAAGCTTTTTCATTTTTTTCCATTTTGGCTGTTTCACCTTGCAGTCACTGTCCACTTATGACATATTATCTTCACATTGATCTTTACCAGTTAGAAGTGGCTGCGGTAGCAGATGGTATAGGTATCGGATTGTGGCTTGCCTTGTCACGAGTTCGAGCGCAGTACCACTAAAGACCCGCCGTGTAGGGCAGCGATGCACCCTAAATCTGTCGAGAGCTGAAACATCCTCCCGTTGGTGTGGTAGTTAGGAGGGGGGTGCCAGCTCAGGTGTTGTCCACGTCACTTGACCATGGTTCAAAATTACGTGGTCTGTCGCCAAAAGCCCTTGTGTAGCTAAACAGTGCAACATTAATATTCCATCAATCAATCAATTACCAGCTAGAAATATGTATGCCATGCTACTTTATAATCACACAAGAAATGCATGCAGATAATTACAAGTAATTCAACAAAAGATGTGTTTCTGTTCAGTTTATAAGAGCCAATTAAAGTAACATCAATTGAACAAAAACAGAAAAGTGGAGAAAAACTCAGCTGAGTTACCTCAAAGCAATGAGAGATTATAATAAAAAGTATGGACTTTGCAGATTATTTCAATTAAAGGAAAAATTTATATATATATAATCCAAAACCTAAAAATACACAGATAGTTAGAACCTAAGATAACTATACTAAATAGGAAGAAATAGGCACAGTAGTACTATAACAAACTCCTGGCCTTAGGAACCAAGATTGCAGGTTTAAATTTGTTTTAGGGCTAGCCAACCTTCACCTGTAGTTTGTCATACTATGTACCAAGAGGAAAGGAAAGAATAACATTCGGAGGAATTTAAACATTATAATAAAATCACTAAACTAATAAAATACAATTATAAAATTATAGCCTACTAGTATTCACATTATAGATTTAAATTCGACGCAAAACGTAGATAGTAAGACTTATATATATATATATATATATATATGCCAGAATCGGAATTAATTTTAAAAAGAATCTTTATTTAATGAAATCTATACAAGTTCTGATGGTGAGAGAGAGAAAAAGAACACCAAAGCTTAATCTAAGTGTTTTACCACTTAAGCCAGCTGTGTGAAGTAATTCGTATTTTATTATATGTACTTGCAAGTTAATGCTGACATATAGGGCTGTTAAATATAATGATCTGGGATCAGAAATGTTTAGTGGTTAAGCCATATGTTTTGGAGGAATAATGGGGGATTAATTTAATATTTGAAGAGATGTAATGAAAAATAAAAGTTAAGTGCTATATAGGGAATTTAATTTTAAATGTAATTTAATTATCCTTACATATATATAAAATACTTTTTATAATATTTCTGGAGAATAACTATAATCCTGTGGCGAGTGGATGATACTGAAACAATGAGAGGAGCGGGCGGGGCCGGTGGTGAGTGATTACTGTAGGTAGATGCATTTTCTATAATGGGTGATGTTACATACTGATGTGATTGATGAGGCAGTCTTTTAAGTTAATCCAGTTTATTGCATTGAACATGTAAAGACACACAAACATATATTAACAGCATCACAAAGAAAACACACATGACAACTGCAACCGTCTACATGTTGAAGACAGAGAAGAGAGCGCAGGATTTCCAGATCTCAGTATTTATAGCTAGTAGGACATCACATGATTTGGGGGTGGATGGGTGTAGTTTCAAAACTCCCCGTTAGGCTGGTAACTAATTAAAATAATTAAATGGTTGTCCTGAAGGACTGGACCATAAATAAATTAAGAGTTATTAAAGTTTAAATTAATTGGAATAGTAGAAAATGATAGATTACAAATATATAGAATTTTCTTTCATTTTCTCAATTTGACAATAGCAAATTATTTTTCTACTAGCTGCACGGGCTTTCTCTTTCCCTCATGACGGCAGCAATTATGTGTGTGTGTGTTTGTACGCACGCAATGTGAGTGATTTCTAAAATTATTTCATTAAATTTCCCTTTTTCGAATAGATGTTATAAGATGCTTCATAATTAACCATGAGAAAGAAGGAAGTTACAGAAAAAAATTAATTCTTTAATACCATTATAACTTGTTCCTCAGGAAGGGTATCTGAAAAATGTGGAACACTTTGTAATAAAATGCAAGCCAAGACGAAGTGCATATTATGGCACAACCCTATAGAATTAGGTAGATGTGCCAGACTTTCATTAAAGGATGTTGAATGTTTCAAGAAAGATATAATATGCTTTCTCTAAATTTCATTCAAAAAGAGAAATTTGTAAGCATATCAGAAAATTATGTCTATATTTCAAAATTATTTGTTGAGAAACTTTTCTAAGCATTATATCCTCATTCTTGTATCTGCATAAATTAATGAATAGAAAACTATTTTATTTAGTATCATTTTCAAGCATTATGTGAAATAAAAGATAAATTTTTTTCGTCCTTCCAACTGCACACAAAATCTATGATATTTGTGTGATGTAAAGTCAACTGAATAAAATGCTAAATTTTAATGTAATCATTTATGTCTTGAAATTTTTTTTGGTACTCAATATATGTAAATTTAAAGGACTATTTTCAATTTATCAAATAAACTCAGTATTTCTCTTTATAAATTGTGCATCTTATAACAAGCTCCCTTAGTTAATGGGTAAGCATTTTTTTTTTCAAATTAACTTTTTTTACCCTGTGTATGGGTCAATTTGACCCTTTTCTGAAATAGATCTTAAAATATCTTCTACAGATTTTAATTCTGATTGTTCAGTTGATCTTATGTGTTCTTCAAAAATGTGCATTTCTTTATAATGTGATACTTTCATATTTTTACATTTTTTAAATCATCAAGGAAAAAGAAATATTTTACCTGTCTGGGTTAAATCAACCTATATTATTAACATACATAAAAATACATGTAAAACCAATTTACTCTTAAGCGACCATTTTAATGATTAGTCAATAAATGTTTGTGTACTGAATTAAAGAAACAATGCTGTTATAAAGTAGTCTGCTACATGTATAATATGTAACCAACCTTTGACATAGAATAACGTTACCTTGGTCTCGGGATGCAAGAAAACATTGATTATATACAATTGCAAAGTTAAACTGTGAATTGATTCTATAGTGTATTGTGTTCTGGATGCATTTTATTTTTTTATGTGTAATATAACATCTCTCATGTATCACAAATATGGTTTTATTAAAGAGAAGATAAAACAAGAATTCGTTTATCATATCAGATGAAATAAGTGACAGTGAATTAAATTAAACCAAAGAATCAGATCACTTATCCTATGCAGAAATGTCTGACATTAAGACAGATATTTTAGAACCAGAAAGAGAAACTATTCATTGATTGAGATGTTTGCTACTCAATTTCTAAAGATAGTCATTCCTTACAAAAATTGAACTGATGAATAGCTTGTACCTTTGCATGTTTTATGTCCATTTAGACAATATTTACCATCAAAGCTTAAGGGGAGATTCAGAATTAAATTATGATTTGATGTCGAAATATCTTGCATTTACTCTGCTCAAATGTATACTGGAAAGCTTACCAATGGTGAGTTTGAGTAAAATCAAGGAAGAAATGTTTTGCTCTTAGGTAAATCAATTTAGAACACTGCTTTTGATAATTTGATCACAGATTATATCCTTACTAACAAATTATTGAAAAGAAATCTTTTATGAAAAAAAGAGAAGTAACATGAGAGTAAGAGCTAAAATAATTTATTAATAATAGATAAAATGAACCACATAGAAAATATTTCTGCAGGCCTAGAATAAGTCTACCCCCTGGTCAATGGGCTCAATTCATGTGATGTCATAGTCACATGATAGTGAAAGCCACGTGATTCTAGCCAACCAATTTAAAAACTCATGCGATGTCATAATACAATAAAAAAACTATCTAGTGTTTCTAGCTAATCAGTTCATGCGCTCCAGTGTTGCCAAGCTTTGCTCTTTGTAGAAACTTTCTCTTAAAAGTACATATTTGTTTTCAAAATGCATTTTATTTAAAAGTATAAACATAAAATATGATTTCTTTTTTAATTTAATTTTTTATTTTTTTTTTTTTTTTTTGAAGAAATTTTTCCCCCCTAACATTTAAACATCTTTACCCAAATATAAAATTTGAAATTTTATCTGAGTTTTACAAATAGAACAACAAGTACAATAAGTTTAATGTTTGTTTTGAACTCAATGGAAAACATGTGTTTGTTTTTATCATGCGACTTCATGAATTGAGCCCATTAGACTCACACAGGTAAAACATGACATTTTTTTCAAAAGGGTAGAAAGGTATAATCCGTAATATTGAATTATGTATACAATTTCATTAAAAACCTTAATTCTTTAACAAAAATGCACCTTTCAAAAGGCTAATATTATATGAAGACATCCTTCTTTCATATCAAATAAATTTTTCATCCCATATATAAAACTGAGATACTTGAAATTAAGTGTGAAGTATGAAAATTATGCTATAATTTTCTTAAAAATGTAGTGTATTGTTATTAAACATTTTCTATATCAGTATCATTTGCATGTCACAAAAGTAAATAAAAGGTTATTCAATCATTTTAATTGATGTGTACCAGATAAGCCCGGTATTCTCTAAACTAGTTTAAGATAGTCATGGAGAGCATAAAAGTGTGGTATGAAAGAGAGAACACCTTGGCAATGTTTACAAACCGGGAATAATGTGTAACAGATCTGTTAGACATTTAAAAAGTCTGATCCAAATTTTTATGATCTCCTTGTGTTGTTTTTCCAATCCCGTTCCATGATCTCAATGAAAGTAAGCACACCGATTCGAACCCGATCTTTTTGAGTTTCGTGATTTGTGGTTGGCAGCAACTGCCATGCAAATCGAGCGAGTATTTAAACTCGGCTCATGTTAGTTTTTCAAAAAAAAAAGGAGAAACAGAAATATAAGAAGTGTGTGTGAGTGGTTTAACTCTTAGAGGGAGAGAACGGCTGGTTGGCAATGCAACTGCAGGTTGCATCACCATTTTAGATTAGAAATTCATTTTACAATATTAGAAGACGGTTCGAATCGGATGTCTCTGGTAATGTTGCTTTTTGAACTTATTGGTTTTTTTTATCGCTCCAGTAACGAGCGCAGTGATGATTGATTATTAAAGGCCAATTTTAAGAAACTGTTTTTCGTCTTCATGCCTCCTCGACACATAAATTTCACTGCTAGCTTTGAAAAATTTAAATTAGTTTACCAATAAGTGTAACAAATTTGGTTATGGGCCCAGTCCATGTACTGTGTCAAGGCAGGCTAAGCAGTTGAACCAGGCCATGAACTTTGTCTATTTAAATACTGTTCCAGTCTAGAACTATTTTTTATGAACTCTGTTGCTAGTACGCTAAATCGAGTAACAGGTATGGAGTTTAACAACAAGATATCGGTGTTGACTCCAAATAACTGGAACACATGGAAGCATGATATGCAAGTACTCTTAATGCATTATGGTTGCTGGCAGTTTATAATACAGACCAAGCCAGAGCAACCTGATGAAGAAGCAACATACAAGGAAAAATTAGATCTACAACTTCGTAAGGATAGATGTTATACGTTGATCTATACTAACATCAGTTCAGATTTGAAAAATCTGATAACAGAAACAACTGATGGAGTAGCGGCATGGGAGATATTAAAAGATCACTTCGAACCAGTCACAAAAGCAAGAGTAATTCAACTTATAGATCAATTTTTTGGAACAAAATACCAACCAGGGGAAGATGTTGGAATCTTCATATCTCGTCTAAAGACAGCGGCAACCAGACTACAAGAAGCGGGTCATAAATTGGACGACCTGTACATAGGATTTCAATTAATAAGGTGGCTTCCTCAGGAATTCCAGTCTACCATGCAACAAATCTACAGATGGAAAGAAGAGGACTTCAGAGTTGTCAAAATTGAAGCAGAGCTGATATTAGAAGCCAATTGTCTTCAGTTGATGAAACAAGATTTGGAGAAAGCGGAGAATGCTTACTTGAGCAGTTTCACTTCGAAGAAGTCGAAGACGTTTCCTGGTGCTACGGCTGCAGCTCATGGAGATCCAAATGGCAAGAAAGATTACCAAAAAAAAGGTGGTAAGGTATTTAACTGTAAAACTATTAAAAATGTTAAACAATCTATTAAGACTATAGGTCCGTGTTATGTATGTAATAAGTACGGGCATCTTAAAGTAAACTGTAAAGAGAAAAAACTCTCTACAAAAATCTCCTTCAACTGTAAATGAAACTTTTAACACAAAGTTTAATATAAATTTAAGATTTTGTGAAGCTGAATGTAGTCTTTTAGAACTAGATAAACAACTCGTAACTAGTTGTATCTTATTTGAGGAAAACTCTGATAAAGGTGTTTGGGTAATAGATACTGCTGCCACGAGTCATTTTTGTAATGACAAGAGTTTATTTCTAGATCTTAAACCGATAACTAACATGAAAATGTCGTTAGCAACGGAGGATAAAAGTTGTCCCGTAGAAGGAATCGTACACTTAGATTTCGGGTAAAAATATAAGGGGAGTTTTCATGAAATAACTTTGACTGATGTTTTATTTAATCCTAAGTTGAGGGAGAAATTTATTATCCGGTTCCAGATTAGAAAGTAAAGGTGCGCATTTTGTGGGTACTAAAGACAAAATTAATGTTTTTAATAAAGACTGGATAAAATTGTTCTCGGCAACACGCCATGAAAATTTGTATTTTTAAGCCGGATCATTATATTATACCAAAGAGTAAAGAAATTAGTTTTTAGTGATGTGACCGCTAAAACAAAAAAACGGATCAATAGAAATATGGCATCAACGCTTTTGTCATGTTAATAACGATTACTTGGTAAAAACGATAGTGTAAAAGGTCTCCCACGCTTAACTGATAATGGTAAGACTCATTGTGTATACCGTGTAAATTAGCAAAATCCAAGAGAGTTTCATTCAAAAAGACGGGGGCCGTAAGATCAAAACGTCCATTGGAATTGTTGCATATGGACCTCAGTGGTCCAATGCACACTGAAAGCCAAGGCGGTAATAAATATTTCTTGAGTATAATTGACGATTATTGAAGAAAGGTGACTGTATTTCCCATCCGAAATAAATCTGACGTATTTCATACGTTTATAAGATTTCAGAAACGAGCAGAACGTTTTCTAAGTAAAAAGGTAATAGCAGTTAGAACTGATGGCGGACTAGAATTTTGTAATAAGGATATGGATAATTTCTTGACAGAACTGGGTATAAAGCATGAGGTAACAAATTCATATACGCCAGAAATGAATGGGGTCGCGGAGAGATTCAATTTAACCTCTCTAGATGGCATCAAAACATTGCTTAATTCTAGTGAAGTTCCCCATAAGTTTTGGGGAGAAGCATTACTTTGTTTCACTTATGCGTGGAATCGAATTTGTCACAAAGACAGTAACAAAGCGCCTTTCGAAAAATATTCAGGTAGAAAACCATCAGTATTGCATCCAAAACCTTTTGGATGTTTGGCATATGCTGGTGTGCCAAAACAAATTAGAAAAAAATTCGATATGCGTGCGAAAATGGGAATTATGATGGGATACGCACAACGTACTAAGGGTTATAGAATATGGTTAATAGATGAAAATAAATTAGTCGAGACTATTAATGCAAGATTCGATGAAAATAAGAGGGGAATTAATTTTAAACAGAAAGTTAATAGTAACCTTGGATATAATTTAAACCTTCCTGATTATTATGATGAGGATGATTTTGATAGAGTAAAAGATTCATTAACAAGTCGTTTAGTTTCAAAGACAAGTACGGAAATGCCCTCGACATCTGAAAAACCAGATGTATCTTCCGATAATCATAGCTTGATCCCATGTACAGAGGTTAAGTGGATTCGAAATATAGGTAGGAAAGTAACTGGATCTAACGTATATTATAGTATAGAAGGGGAAGCAACCCAATTGAAATCTTTTAACGAAATAGAGAGATACTGTAAGAGGCATAATATTGAGTATGATCCTAGTTTATTTAATTTTAGAAAAGATAATACCTAATCCCAGGGATTTTCAGATTTGTCAGAGCAACAAGAAGCTCTTATGGTTGAAGTAACTATTCCTAACGGTTACAAACAGGCAATAAGATCCAGAGACGCATCTAAATGGCATGATGCAATGAATAAAGAAATTAATGTAATGATGGAACGTAAAGTTTGGGATTTAGTTGATCATCCGGATAATATAAAAATTTTAGAAAACCGTTGGGTTTATACCATTAAATATGATGAAAAATAATAAAATTGTTAGATACAAGACCCGATATTATGTATGCAGTAAATGTATTATCTCAATTCCAAGCAAACCCTGGAATAAAACATTGGAATTGCTTATTGAGATTATTAGGTTATTTAAAAATACACTCAAGAATATAAATTAGAACTTTCAAAAGTTAAATCATTAAAACTAAGATGTTATTCAGACTCAGATTTTGCTACAAATAGGGATGATCGAGTGTCAGTGGGAGGGTTCATAACTTTTATAGACGAAACTCCAATTTCATGGCGAACTTTCAAGCAAAAATCCGTTAGTCTGTCGACCATGGAAGCTGAGTATGTTAGTTTAACAGAAGCAGCTGTTGCGACGCCATTAATTTATTCATGTACTTTCCCTGATCACGCCGTGGCATCATAAGTATGACGTAAGGATTGAAGTGATGTCATGCGCCGGTCAGAGATTGGTTCTTGATTACATCACAAGATGTCAGATGTAGAATCAAGTGTATATGTGTAGCTCTTTCCTTGAAACTGTAGGTTTTGTGTGTCTCTGTGCTGTAAATAAAGATTTTTGTTCCAGTAACCGTCTTAAAAGTATTATTTGCAGAACCTTGAGTAGTAACATTTGGCGTCCGTGACAGGACGTGTTATTGGAAAGTAGATAAATAGAATTAGATATGGATCTTAAAGCACAAAAGGCACAGAGACGATTACTTAGGACTGCAGTTACCTTAAGCGCAAAAAATAAGATAGAAAGTGAGCTAAAGAATGATGTAGTAGATTTACAGAAGATTTCGCTATTGCTGCAAGTGCAATTGAAAGACAAATATTTGAGATTAGAAGCGGCCCAAGAAGCAGTATCTGGAACTTTGCTACAATTAGAAGATAATGGAGAAGAATTCGAGACTGATTTCATTGATGCGGAAAGCTACCGTGAAAAATATTTAGAATGTTACACTCGCATCGATAAGAAGTTGGGAGAGACTGTTATTTCTGAAGTTCCAGACACACCAAGAAAGTTTAAGCTACCGAAACTCGAACTGAGAAAATTCGGCGGAGACCCGAAGGAGTTTCCTTTCGTTTTGGAGCCAATTCCAAAAAATCCATGACGAATGGAGCATCCCAGATGAAGACAAGATGCAGTATCTTGTGGCTTCAGTTGAACCCAAATCGAAAGCGGAAAAGACTCATTCTTAGTTTTCCGGCTACTGCAGCGAATTACCCGAAGGCAGTGGACCAATTGAAAGAGCGATTTGGAAGAGAAGATCTACTTGTCCAAATTTATGTTCGGGATCTTCTGACAATGGTTATGAAGAATGCTGTGTCCGGTAGAGCAAAACGGACCTTTCAAGACTCTATGACGAGTTGGAGGGAAAGCTGAGAGCCCTGGAGAGCCTAGACGAACGCAGGAAAGGTTTGGAGATTTCCTAGCTCCTCTGGTTGAGAGCTGCCTGCCCGAAGAAGTGCTAATGACGTGGGAACGGAACAGAAATCACCACGAACTATCCGACAACACTGCCGGAAAGAACATTCGCCTCCTTAGAGAATCTAATGACTTTTCTCCGTCAAGAAGTGCAGGGTGAAGAGATGGTTGTGTTATCAAGAACTGGATTTGCATCAATAACGTTACCCGTAAGAAGGAATATGTTTGTACCCCCTAAACGAGATTAGTGGAGATCCGGCAACTGCGGCAGCCCTGGTAAGTTTCAAATCCACTGACAATAAAGTTGCTTGTATTTTTTTTTGTGATAAACCCCATCCCAGCCATAAATGTTTTTTTAGCAAAGAAAATGTCTTTAGATGAGAAGTTAAAAATATTGTCTAAAAAGGGAGCTTGTTATTCATGTTTAACTAAATCAAATCATATCAGTAGGCAGTGTGACTTAAAATCTAAACTGAGGTGCAATTTCTGCTCTTTATCTCATTATAATATTATGTGTAGTAAAAACTTGATAAACATTTAAGTGTTAAGAATTCTCCTTCCACTATTTCTCTTTCTAATCAATGTAGCAGAGATCGAACGGTTTTTATTTGCAGACTCTCTGTGTAATTGCGCGAGGTCGAGGTCGAGAAAGGCGCATAAGGATTATTTTAGATTCAGCTAGCCAGTATTCTCACGTGAGTGAAAGATTAATTACGCACTTGGGATTAATACCGCATAGATATGAAAACATAATTCACTCCCTGTTTGAGTGAACGCAAACGAAGCCCAAGAAACATGGAGTTTATTCTATCGAGCTGACGGCTTTGAATGGAGATTACTCTTGTTGTTTAGAAGTTCTCTCAGAGGAAAAGATATGCGACAGTATCCCGAAAATAACAGATGAGCAAATTCTAAATAATTTAAGAGAACTGAACATAGAGTTTTCAGATTCATTTAGCGAAGATTTAGAAATTTATTTGTTAGTGGGTTCGAATGTGTTAGGTCGCATTTTAATGAAGAAATGTTGTGAGTTAGATTCCGGTTTAAGTGTGGTCGAGACTA
This sequence comes from Trichonephila clavipes, assembly GCA_019973935.1. Taxonomy (NCBI): domain Eukaryota; kingdom Metazoa; phylum Arthropoda; class Arachnida; order Araneae; family Nephilidae; genus Trichonephila; species Trichonephila clavipes. Next base: position 183,826 of record BMAU01001178.1, read on the forward strand.
AACTCGGAAATACAGTTATAGGAATGCAGGATGATGTATGCCATATTGATAGAAATGTTATGACAACACTTTCAATGTATGTAAGAAATTTTAAATTAACTGATCTCTGGAGTCTCGAAAGTTTAGGCATTTCTAATCCAACACTAGAGGAAAGCAAACAAAAATTCTTATGAAGACGCTTTAAATGATTTTCAGCAGAAGCTAGCGATTCTTCCTAACGGAAGGTATGAGTTACAGCTTCCGTGGAAACATGATCCAGTTAATTTACCTGATAATAAAGGTTTAACTTGGGCTAGACATGAGAAAGTTATCAAAAAGGGGCTGAAAGTAATGGCTTTCTCAGAGAGTATCAAAAAGTTTTTGAGGATTGGGAAAATTTGGGGATTATTGAAATTGTACCGGAAGAGGAAGTGAAAGCGGTTAAATGTCATTATTTGGCACATAGGCCTGTAATAAAACTGCAAAGTGAAAAACCACAAAGTACCGTCCCTGTTTTTGACGGGTCGGCTTGTGAAAATGGTAAACCTTCATTAAACCAATGCTTATATAAAGGCATAAATCTTTTAGAAGTAATACCCGATATTTTAGATAGGTTTAGACTTTACCCTATAGGATTAAGTGCAGATAGAGAAAGCGTTTTTAATGTTATCAGTTCATCCAAAAGATAGAGACTATCTATCTTCGATTCTTTTTATCCTAGTAAAGAAGAATTGGTGTATAGGCATTGTCTAATTGTTTTTGGTTTAAATTCTTCCCCTTTCCTATTAAACGCATCCATAAAACATCTATTAGATAACGCACCTCTTGAATACTGTAATGTTGTAGAGAAATTAAAAAGTTCATTTTATGTTGACAATTGTTTATCTGGTGTAAATAATGTAAAGGAACAAGAGAATTTTATTGATATAGCTTCAAAATTATTGTCAAAAGGCTGTTTTAACTTGCGAGGTTGGCAAAGCAATGTAGCAAGTAAATATGTTTCTCAGCATACAGAGAGGCGTCAGTTTTAGGCATGTTATGGAATTTAGACAAAGATACTCTGAGATGTAATATAAATTTTGAAATCTTAACGTGTGAAACAAAAAATTACGAAAAAAAGGTTCATTTTATCAACGGTGCAAAAGGTTTTTGACGCAAACGGGTTGTTATCTCCAGCTACATTGCCTCCCAAATTATTATTGCAAGAAACTGGAAGTTAAAACTGCCTTGGGATTCAGAATTACCTAAAAATATTGTTAATAAATTTATGAAATGGTCAAATGAAATGTATTTGTTAAAAGAAGTTACTGTGCCCTCGATATATTGCCATAAATGAAACCTCTCAACTCCATATTTTTGTTGATTCATCTAAAAGCTCGTATGGTAAATGTGTTTGTTCGAACTGTTGTAGAAAATGATGTAAAAGTTACACTTTTACGTTCTAAGGCTAGAGTAGCCCCCTTGAAATCTCTTACCATTCCTAGATTAGAATTAATGTCATGTTGCCTCGGAGCTAGGCTTGCAAATTCAATTATCGTGCTTTAAATCTACCAGGAATAAAAGGTAATTTACTGGTCTGATTCAGAAGTGGCTCTTTGGTGGATAAGAGAACGAGGAAATTGGTCCGTGTTTGTGGCCAACCGGGTAAAAGAAATAAGAGAACTTACCCAATTTCAGTCGTGGAGGCATGTTCCAAGTAATATGAATATAGCAGATTTGTTAAATGCCCCCAAAAGATGTTAGATTCTAAATGGTGGGAGGGACCTCGATGGTTAAAAAACAATAGGGAACAGTGGCCTGCCAATGAAATTAATTGTGAACCTAAGGATGTTATTTTGGAAAAAGGAAGTCTGAATTAGTTAATGTAAATATTTCTGAGGAATTGGTTCCGTGGTATGCTGTACGATTTTCTAAATACAATTCAATACGTTTAATGGGCTGGATTTTAAGATTTATTAATAATTCTAGGGTTCATGTTGAGAAAGAGAACTTTCCGAACTATCGTCGGATGATATAGAAAATGCTGAAAGGGTGTTAATTCGGTTAGTACAAGATAAGATGTTTCCTAATTTGAAATCAATACCCATTGTAAATGTCTTTAAAGATAATGAAGGAATCATTAGAGTTAAAACTAAAATAACTGGAGAGAAAAGATGATCCAAATTTTATTGCTCCTATTTTGATGCCTAGTAAATGCCTTTTAACCACAAGATTAATTGAGTATTACCATGTAAAACATTGCCACGCTGGGGGTTCAAATTCTTATGTCTATACTGCGTGAAAATTCTGGATAATGAAAACACGAAAAACGGTCAGGGAAGTAGTTATGAAGTGTGTGCCCTGTCGTCGGTATAGCTCTAACTCTCTATGAGTGAACCTGTGAGTCTGCCTGCGGATCGTGTTAAAGATGCTAACGCGTTCGACATTACAGGTATTGATTTGGCTGGACCCTTTTACTAGAGATGGAGGTAAGGTGTGGATAGTGCTTTACACTTGTGCCATTTATCGAGCGATACATCTAGAGCTAGTGAGTTCATTGTCTACTGAGTGTTTCATGCTTTCTTTTAAGACGGTTTATTGCACGTCGTACTAGACCAGAAACTATATATACAGATAACGGAACTAATTTTGTCGGCACTAATAGTGAATTGAAAAATCTAGATTGGGATAAAAATAATGAAAGAGACCGATATTAAACCTATTAAATGGAAGTTCAATCCCCCAACTGCCGCTTGGTGGGGAGGTTGGTGGGGGAGAGATTAGTACGTAATTAAAGAACTATTGAAGCGTACTTTAAAGGCAATTTTAACATATGAAGAACTTTTAACTGTTCTATGTGATTGTGAAGCGGTGGTTAATTCTCGTCCATTAACCTATGTCTCGGAAGATCCGAATGATTTAATACCATTGACACCTAGTTTGTTTTTAAACGGGAAGTCTTCATATGACACCGTAGATTTAGATTTAAGTGAATTCTCCAAGTTTCAGAGAAGAATAAAATATCGTAGAAAACTGATCCATGATTTTAGATCACGTTTTGAAAGAATATCTTGGTCAACTACGACAAAAACAACCAGGAAAGCCAGGTCATGATTTCAAAGTTGGTGATGTCGTGATGATTGAAGAGCCATCCAAAAGGGTGTATTGGCCTTTAGGAAAAGTAATAATCTGCTTCCAGGTAGAGATGGTAAAGTCTTCAGTACCTTTGAAATTAAAATGTAAGAACTCTGAACTGATTCGTCCAATTCAAAGAGTTTATCCACTTTCGAGAAGTGCCATTTATAAATAATGAAATTGTAAAAATTGATGGCGTTCCGACATCTAGTGTTAATGAAGATAAATTAACCAGTAATGCTGTCATAAAAATAAAGTCACTAGATCAGGTAGATTAGTTAAGATACCTGAAAGACTTGGATTATTTAATGAAGTTTTATATGCTTTTGAGTGATATCAATACACTCAAAAGGGTGGGAGGATGTTGCGCCGCCATTAATTTATTCATGTACTTTCCTGATCACGCTCGTGGCATCATAAGTATGACGAAGGATTGAAGTGATGTCATGCGCGCCGGTCAGATTGTCTTGATTACATCACAAGATGTCAGATGTAGAATCAAGTGTATATATATGTGTAGCTCTTTTTCCTTGAAACTGTAGGTTTTTTGTGTGTCTCTGTGCTGTAAATAAAGATTTTTGTTCCAGTAACGTCGCAAAGTATTATTTGCAGAACCTTGAGTAGTAACAGCAGCTAAGGAATTAATTTGGCTAAAAAGAATGTAATTGATAATAAAAGTTTAAATTTGGAATTAAGTGAAAATGTAATGTTTTGTGATAATCAAGCTGCTATAAGTTTTTCAAAGTCACCGGTAGAAAATTATAGAACAAAACATATCGATGTTCGTTATCATTTTCTAAGGAATTTGATATACGACAAGGTTTTCCAAATTAAATATATAGGTACCAAAAATAATTTGGCGGACATTTTTACCAAACCCTTGGTAAAGGAAAAATTGTTAGAATTTTGTAGAAAATTATTTCTTTTTAGAGAATAATATATATACTTTGTTTCTTTAATATTAAAATATTAGTTTGTTTATTACAATAAAGATTGTGAATAAAATGTATTTTTTTTGTGTTAAATTGTATAACATGTGATTATAGATTAAAATTAATTTACTGATTTGTAAGAGATAATGGTGCGAGAGAGATTGGAAAAAGGGGACCGATTGTTAGACATTTAAAAAGTCGGATCCAAATTTTTATGATCTCCTTGTGTTGTTTTTCCAATCCCGTTCCATGATCTCAATGAAAGTAAGCACACCGATTCGAACCCGATCTTTTTGAGTTTCGTGATTTGTGGTTGGCAGCAACTGCCATGCAAATCGAGCGAGTATTTAAACTCGGCTCATGTTAGTTTTTCAAAAAAAAGGAAGGAGAAACAGAAATATAAGAAGTGTGTGTGAGTGGTTTAACTCTTAGAGGGAGAGAACGGCTGGTTGGCAATGCAACTGCAGGTTGTATCACCATTTTAGATTAGAAATTCATTTTACAATATTAGAAGACGGTTCGAATATCGGATGTCTCTGGTAATGTTGCTTTTTGAACTTATTGGTTTTTTTATCGCTCCAGTAACGAGCGCAGTGACTTTATGATTGATTATTAAAGGCCAATTTTAAGAAACTGTTTTTCGTCTTCATGCCTCCTCGACACATAAATTTCACTGCTAGCTTTGAAAAATTTAAATTAGTTTACCAATAAGTGTAACAAGATCTTTATGCGATCTTCTCACTAATCCTCTTGGGGAATCTTTGGGCTAGCATTCGTGTTGAATTCATAGCCATCCCTCTCAAGAAGAAACCTTGATGTGTAGATTAGTTTGACTGTATAAAGTCAGAGTTTTGTAATTGTAGGAAGAAGGAGCTGCAAAGCTGTTACAGTCGCCACGAAGGTAAGATAGAATAAAGTTGATTTCCGCAGCTTAAATTTAAGAGCGGTGTTTGCCACTGTATTAAATTAGTGAATTGGGGATTTGTAGTCAATGATAGATGAGGTTAAGTTAAATTGGTTACTTGCGCTTGTTCGCTTTATCTTTATTGCTTTCTCCCTATCACTCCTAGGACATTCACTTAAAGGTTAAACTGTTGTCGATTAGTGTGCTTGAGTAAAATAAATAATTGTTATAATGGAAGTGTCTGGTTCTGCTTTTACTCCTCCCGCACTCTTAGGTAGGCAAGATGGTGAGGGAGCAACTTCGGGGTAAGTTGCTTTTGAATAAAAATTTAAATTGCGTTAGGCCATAATATATACACAAGTGTTATATACCAAGGCCTGCCGAATGCATGTGGTAATGATGTTTTTCTATATTGTACAATAGCATAATAGGTGAAAATGTTTTGTGAAAGGTGTTATAAAAACCACATATTTGTCTTAAAAAATTCTTTTTTTCCTAATGTTATTTCACTTAACGTACCCACAGAAAATGTGCACACACTATATCATCTGAAGTTGATATTTGTTATTGCATATGACATCCGCAGAGTGATACTGTGCCGCACTGTATCTCGAGGACAGAATGTTAATGCTGCCAACTGCTATGAATTCCTGAGATTATCTGCACTCAGGAGAAAGCAAAACCATTTATGGCCTTCAAATGAACCATACTTCATAACAATATCGAATATCATATTGCAAATGCTGTCACAGATCTCCAAGATGGCATTGAAAGATACTGAAACATCCTCCATATTCATCCATAATGAATTTGTATAACTATGACCTCTTTGCCAAAAGGGGGAAGGGACACTACAAGGGATCCATTTTAACAGTAGGCAGGAGGTTATCTGTGCTATATATATAGGGCAATTGTTAAAGGACATCACCAGAAGTGAACATGCTGATAACATGCGGCACTTTTTCATCATATGGCAGTAGGTGTTAGACATAGAGGTGATTATATTCAGAAAATATAAATTTTTGTACTTAAGATAATAAAGTGATTTCATATCTATTGCTGTGTGGCTTCTACTTTGTATCTAACCTTTTTAATATTTGACAACACATTAGAAATTTATGCAATTCCTTTTTACTGTAAAATTCTTATTTTACTAATATTGTATTGGTCTGAAAATGTATCATTTGATTTGTCAATCTGTTTATTTTTTAAAGTAGATATTTTTGGGTTACTTGAGATTTAGAATAAAATCCAAGTAACATTTTATTTATTACTATTTGTTAGAATTAGATTTTTATTGATTTTTGTATTGAAAAATAATTCATAAATATTTTCTAAAGTTATTGTTAATGAAAAAAGTTTTAAATATTGTGTTGTTCTGTCCCAACATTCTATTTTTGTTTTTATTACATAATGATTAAATTTATTAATATAAATATTTCATATTTTTCTTCTGAATAGGTTTTATAATGATGACTCCTCAACTTTTCATTAATTACAAATTGAAATCAGTTGCTCATCTTCCTTGGCGAATGTTGTCTTATAAGTTCCTCAATACGTTTATTGATGACATATTTGCTTTTGTGATCAAGATGCCAACCATGTACAGATTAGGTTGCTTTAGAGATGGTATGCATTTTTGTTTAATGTATCTTCCAATTTTTATTATTTTAGTGTAATTAATCACACCACTCTTTCTTGTTCCCTTCTACTAACTCTTCAACATCACTTACTTGCAGTCCTTTTTAAGCACTGCTTCTGGCCTCAAATTCGAACAAATTCAGTTGGATGTTCTGTAGGAAAGTTCCTGCCAGGCTTTTGTCAATGAGAGATGCATATCACCGTTCTTAAACTCTCAAGTTTCAAGTCTGATCCAATAAATCAAAGACATAAGCAAGCATCATTTGGGGCATGAGTTTTATTCCAAACATAAATCGCTTAGTTATAGTAGGAATTGATTAGTGGATATTATTAAAGCTTATAAACAGCTATGACAAAATGTCAAGTCTCTCCCTCCCTTTTTTACAAAAACCAAGTTTAATGTACTAAGGGTATAAGCATGTACTGTTATTTATTTAGGTCCCTTAAAAGAGTGAAGCTGTTATATTGTAAAATGTTAGCAATGACTGCTAATTTGACATCCACTCCTTTATTAGGAGAGTGAGATTATCCACTTTCGGGTTTCAGTGTCGATAAATCTTGAATCTTAACTTGCTTATTACTTGTGATGATTATTCAGTCTTCCATTTAATGATTGCTAGTAATTCTTATGAAAGTATTAAAAAACTCAAAATTTAATTCTGAGGGAATTGTTCCTTATGCATCATTTAAGTTAATTCCAAATAATGATATATCACAAGGGGTTATTCTGAAGTGGATTATTGCTGTGTTATCTTTCTACACTGTATGTGTGTATTAGGGTGGGCTGAAAATCCTCCCCCTTTTCTCTATTACTGTACCATAGAAAAGTTACTTAAAGAGGCCTCCCCCACCCCAAATTTTTTTTGATAGTACATTGCATTTGAAGTTTTGAAAAATAGAAACATTTCTGATTTATACTGTTAATTTGTAGTTTGAGATCAGTTCAAAGATGGGGATCTTACACACTTTTAATTATAAAAATATTTACAGTTTACACTTCATTTCATGTACTAAAATGTGGATTGAGAAACAAAGCATACCTTTGAAGATGCTATAAATATATATGGCCTAAAAGTTCTCAACTGTAGTTGCCTTTTGATGAAGGGGAACAGACATCGCGCCTCTGATGCATCTTCTGTTTGCGGTAATTATGCCTCAGTCCACTAGGTTGTAAGAAGGTTGGGATAAGAAGCGTACTCCCTTTGTTGTATATTCATTGTACCATTTTATAATAGTGATCGCAGAATATTTCTTTATCTAATTTTAAGATCCTAATCAATTCGAAGCTCTTACATTTGAATTTCAAGTAATTTTTTAATTGTCTCATAATGCTGTTTTAAAACAGATTATTAATCACCATACTTGATTCTAATTATTACTATTGCAGATATTGTATTCTTCATTTATTTATACCAAAGATGGATATATCGTGTTGATCCAAAAAGAATGAATGAATTTGGAACTAGTGGTGAAACTGAAATCCAGCGTTCAGAAGCCAATGGTACAGTTTGCACTACTACGGAAAAGCCATTAGAAGAAAAGAAGCAAGATTAATTATTTATTGTATAAGTTGTTTTTTTAAAGAAAGGGTTGTTGTGTGATTGTAAATTATGTACTGTTTTTTGGTACTACATTGCTTGTAAAAAGAAGTACCTATTTTTTCTTTGTTTGTATAAAACAATACACTTGATAGGAAATTGTCTAATTCAGTGTTCTGTAAAATCTGTGTATTACAATTGCTGTTAGGCAGTTTAGCTTGTGTCCTTGTCCATAACTCATGAATAGATGGGGTCCATATTTTTCTTCTAATATTTGAAATTCTATGTAGAGCAACCTATTTCTGTAAAAGTGCGAAAAAATTAGTAAAAATAAAAACGTCTGAATTTTCTTCATTTTAAATAAAATTTTAAATATTTCTTCCAGTTATTTTGGTGATTTGGTTTCCTAGTTTCGGTTTTTCAAGGCCATTGAATAGGTATCATTATTTGCATGTTTTATTGCAAAAATATTTATTTTAAAAAGTCATTCATTTTTAGTTTTATTCTTATAATACTACAGTTTAGTGTATTAATGGTTGAAGTTTGATGTTTTATTTTTCTTTCTGTATTATCATTTTTTTAAATTTTGGATTATGCCAAAGAGTATTGCTGATGGGGGAAAAATCACTTAGCTGTGATATGTTTCATAATGTACCATTATACATTATTTCTTCCAAAACTAAGAAAATTTCAGTTAATTCTCTTTTTTAATACTAGTGACTAAGTCAAGTTTTCTGTGTCATATTAATATGAAATGTAGATTTGTTCTTATTTATAAGAATTATTTTAATTACAACTTTGAGTAAAAAAGAAATGTTTTTTGTTATAAGCTTGGTTTTGAACCTTTCTCATTTACTTCATATTTTTACTCGGAAAAAACACATCTGATGTAATAGTTATATTAATAAATAGTGTTTGTGTGAAAAGTTGTTATATTTTATTACCTTTTTGCACATATATTTCTTACATCTTAATATATTCATTAAATGAAATGCATTTTATTCCATAATTTATTTTATTTGAATAAATGCAAAATTAAATTAATCTATCTGAAGTTGTGTTTTTATTTATAAGATGTTTTTTTTTTTGTTGTTGCTGTTAATGCATATTAATATTTGTGGTTATTTTAAACATATTCCAAGTATAATTGTTAAATTCTAAGGCCCATGTTACAATATTTTTAAAGAGACTAATAATTTTTTTTAAATTGTCAAATTTTCATATGGTAAAACAGTTGAGTATCATAAAGAGGTAGTTTATATTTTTAATATTAAGAATTTCTTCAGATTGTTTGCTTCTCAAATTCAATATAGTGTAATACATTTTTATAATATTACTTGTTTATCTTGTACTTAAGTGTTTTAAATTATATAGTAGGTTCTGTTTTTTTTCCCCTCCCAATACATTAATTTATATTTCTGTAACTCATTAAATTTTTACCATTTATGTTGGAATATAACAGAATTATTTCTGGAAAATTAATTATGAAGTTTTGATTACCTATTCATATTTAAAATAAAGTTTTTATAATCTAAAACTAGACTAGTTGCTTGTTTTTTCTTCTGAAACCTTTTCTGCTTAAAGATTAAATCACATTTTTTTTTAGTTTTTTCAAAAACTTTTTCATTTCATGCTCTTTTTAAAGATTGTAAAAAATTATTCTTTTGCTTCATTTTGATAAAAAAAAATTATAATGAATAGAATAACTCATATTTTATTGAAATATGCTTGGTAATATAAATTTTATTGCAATTATATATGTAATTACATGACTGAAAACAGTATCAGCATATTATGTAAACTAAGTGAAATGCAGTTATCAAAGTCTAATCGAAAATTTTATTATTCTTTGTATGGAAAATTAAGATTCCTCTTAATTACAATCTTTTTAGACCAAGAGTTTTGTTGCTTTGTTACAAATTAGTGTCAGTTAATAGAACTCAAAAGCTGGAAAATTTTTATTTTAAATTTATTCCCTCCATTTTTTTAAAAAAAATGAGTCATGTATCATCAATATCATTTTAAAAATATGGAAATATTGAATGGGATATCAAAGTGTTACAATTTAACTCATTTGGATAGTTGTGTTATGACTGTAAATTATTTTTACTCGTGATACAAGGTTACCTTTTTCAAAAAATAGATTTTTGGGGGAAATGCATTATAGGTATCATAAAAAGCTCTGTGTGAGTATTATTTTCCATGATGCAATGTTTTAAATAAAAAAAAAATTTTTATCAATTCATTAGTTGTATTAAAATGTTGATTTTCTACAAAAAATTATTTTGATAGTAAGCTTTCTAATTAATAAAATTTGGAAACCTGTACTCTGATTTATGCATCTGCATATTTAAAAATGCTATTCTCTTTCCTGATGTGTGACCAACAAAATATATTTTAAATACCTTTATATATGTGTTTATTAGTGTAAATTCAATTTTCTTTTTACTTTTATAAGTTGATATATTAATTTATATTTTCTTAGCTTTCTTTTGTGTTTCAGTTCTTGTATTCCTTCTCCACCTCTGTAGGAAGTAATTATAAATTTAAGAGTATTGTGTATTGCATATTGTTTAATATAAAAATATATTTAAATAATTTTGTTAAGTTATTAACAAAATATATTGAGGGGGCAATGCTTTTTAAATAGAGGCATAAATGGGAGTAGTTCAAGTGGGTTTATAAGTTAGAATGAATACTTGTTAAATCTTTAATTTTCTATCATGTGTAAAATTTATTTTGCTACTTTCTGTAAAATTCAACAAAGGTAGACTCAATAAATGTTCACAAGAGAAATTAAGGAAACTAAAGAATCTCACTGAAAAATATTTTTCTTTTGTGTGCATTGTAAAGAAAAGGAATAATTGTCTTATGTTACAACAAAGGGAAAAAATTATTTATAATTTTCGAATATATACATAAAGTTTATTTGTTCGGGTTTTTTTTTGCTGAGGTATGTGACTCTGCGCTTTAACTTTGTTTAAATATTTCTTCCTTAAAACATACAATTTTGTTTTTCCTCAAGATATTAGGTCTATTAACATTATATAGAAAAATCTTCATGAAAATTTTGCACTCTAAATTTATGTACAAGCATATTTTATAATATTTACGTTCTCAAGAATTATGATTTTTAAATACGTTTAATGCTAAAATGAATATAACTGTTATTTTTAATAAATTTTTATCATGAGTATATTTATATATTCATTTGAAACATGCTTTATGAGGTATTGCATTTTCAAAATGCTTTTTTAAGTGGGAAGGATTAGGGGGGATATGTGATAAAAGAATTTATAACAGTTGCTTTTAATGTATTTTTGTTATCCATACCAATAAAAAAAATTCTTAGCACTCTTTGCATGATTTCTTTCTCTTTTTTTTCTGTATAAAATGAATTAATTTTTATATAGATTTTGCTTTTGAAAATTTTATATTTTGTATGTTTCAAACTGCATTCATACAAATATTACTACTTTTGAACACAAAGCATATATGGCCAAAATGTTTTGAAGATACTATAATTTTTTTTTTTTTACTTTTATCTCATAATTATTTAAATCTTAGTTGATAGAAATCTATTGATTTAAATGGGAAGATTTTTTTTTTGAGAAATGTTTCATTTTCCATTATTGAAATAATTTAAAACTAATAACTTAATTGTATTTGTGAAATCAGTTTAATATTTTTTTAAGATTATATTACAATATATAAATATTAGAAATTTAAGTAGAATAAGATGGGCAGTGCTATTTAGTAAGAATGAGCCCAGAATGAACAGCATTGAAAATTTTTTAATGCAACTCCATTTAATAAAAAAAGTGTAGGCCCAAAAGTAGATGGAAAGAATATGTGGATGAGGACTTTTCCATTCTAAAAGTGGAGATCAATTACTGGGAGAAGGACAGAATGGGGGAAAAACTTATGAGGAAGGCTCAAGCCCACAAAGGGCTGTCATGCCAATGCTGATGATGAAATATTAGAAATTTATGTCTGTTATAGTTATTTAAGGTTCTGAGTTATACAAGTTTACTTTACAGATTTTATTGGGTGTTAAAATTAATATTCTATTTTTTAAAAAATTTAATCACTTAATTCAAATGAAAAACGTAATTTTCATTCTAAGTGTTTTTAAATATTCTCATGTGATTATACACCTTTTTCTCCAAAAAAGAAAATGAACCATAACCTGTTTATACCCCATACCTTTAAATAACCTGTTTATTTTGAAATTTCATCTGTAAATTCCAGTATGCCAATTATGCATTTGATTAAATGTTAACTTCGATCATGGTGCGTTTTTCTTCAATGCAGTTACCGTTATAGTAAACAGGCAACTATTACAGGGCAGCTTTTCTTCTCATTGCCAGCATTAGTTTCCTGGAGATAAACAATACCGTTACAGCATTATCGAGGACTATCTCAAAGGTTACCAATTTTGTTTATGAACCTTTTGAATTCTTGAATTGAATTTTAGTATATGGACCTTTACATGAGCATATGTAATATTTCTAAATGAAATGTTTAGCTGTAAAATATTAAAATCTAATCATTGAACGATTATATGTATTGTATAAATTTTGATTCTCATTTAACTGAAAAATATCTTTTATGGAAATAGTATAAATATACTATTTCACACACATATACAAGTTTATTCCTAAGATATTCAATAATGACATCCTTGTAGTTGATGTCTTGCTATTAGTATGTTAATTTGTGGGTTCACTTTTTAATTTTGCCATTTTAAGTCCATTATAATTTTTTTTAACAGTTCTTGCATGACTAAAACGACATTTTGCAAAATAAGATGTATAAACGATCTACAAAATGCGAGTATCTTCTAGTAAAGAATTCCTAGACTTTTCTATATCGATTAATATTTTTTATCAGGAACTCTGGTTGTTGTCCTAAAATCTGAAATTACCGTGCTCTGCTGCGTGAATTCCACACAACGAGGATATATATAATCCCATATAGGCGCAGTTTCCATACTAGTTGAACAGGATACGGATAAATTATTCACCCGTCATGTTTTGTGGGATACACGTATTTTTCATGTGGAGTGTGATTCATGTTATTGCCTAACCAATGCTGGTGTACTTGGCTGATCAAATACCACATCCAGAATAGCTTCTTCCACAACTAACGTTCCGTCCATCTTTGCACGACAGGGAAGCGAGGAAAAATACCGTCTCATACAATTGTCGGTGCAAGCACCTATGTTTAACGATTGAAAAAACGCTCTCCATACATTCGTTAGCCATTTCCAGTTCTGAAGATAAAATGCATATCGGAGCCTTTTACTAAACGGTAACATCTTCTGATACGTTTCTACTACGATTGACAATTGCACATTCGGATCAGCGACTTTTATGCATTGATTTAGACGTAATTTTGTATGCGAATTCTTCATCCCATATCAAATTTGCATGTTAGTGTCATTCTTCCGATATTTGTAACAAGAATGAAGCTTTAACGTTTGCATATGTATGGACCAAGTTTTCAAATGAGCCAGCACCTTTGCGCTTTAATTCCAACCATTCACATTCTTGAATGAAAGTTTGTTTTGAAGTACACTCTCTCCTCTTCAAGTGGCTGCGGTAGCCTACTGGTCAAGGTATCGGATCGTGGCTGGCTTGTCACGAGTTCGAGCCCTGTACCCCTAAAGACCCGCCGTGTAGGGGAGCAATGCACGTTAAATCTGTCGAGAGCTCAAACGTCCTCCCTTTGGTGTGGTAGTTAGAAGAGGAGGGTATCAGCTCAGGTATGGTCCTCTTCACTTGACCATGGTTCAAAATTATACGAGGTCCGTCGCCAAAAACCCACGTGTAGCTGAGCAGTGCGACGTTAATATTCACTCACTCTCACTCTCCTTCAAATTTTACCCAACTTTTATGAACCACAACCTGCATAATCCCTCCTCCCCTAATTTTTGTAAATATACATACATACATAACACTAACCTAGAACTAGCACCATATGTGTGAGTACATCACACGCTATAAATGGCCACGGTAGCCAATTGGTCATGATCATGATTTCAAGGCCGAAATTATTTCTTGTTAGTTCGAATCCTGATGGCATTAGATACCTCATGTAGAGAGTCTGATGCTCATAAATCTGTCGACGCTAAATTTTCTTATGTTGGCGTAGTGGAGAAATTTGGTGAATACAGTGCTAATTCAAAACTGATCAAATTTGCGAGATCTGTCACCGATAGCCTTCGTGTTGCTTCAGAGAACCACATTAATAAACAATCAGTCACATGCAGATTAGGTATAAGCGTTATGTGGCTTTTTTACTCCTCTTTTATATACATAAATAAAAATACACTGCAATTCTATTTTGGCTCAGCTCCTGGAGAGTATTTTAAAAATTAGGTCAAAAGGTGCCAAAAGCGTATTTTTTAAGATCGATATCGCTGCGATGTTGTGTTATAAAGACAATAATGAACTCAGTGTTCCGCAACCCGCAGACCGGTACCGATCCGTGGATCAAATGGTGCCAGGCCGCCTAAAGAACATTAAACTATTGCCATTTTATTTAAAATGGTGCATATCTCTCTCTCTCTCTCTCGGATTTGTGCAACTTTCCACGGAATTTACTTTATATTCCACGTTAAATCGCTTTTCTTCATTTTTGGTGTAACTATATTTATTCTGAAGGCATATTTAAATGTAACTAAATCAAAATTGTTAAATCAAAACAATCTAAAATATAAACAATCAACGTGTCCACTTTCAGCGGGCCGTGGTAAAATTATCAAGCGTTGACCGGTCCGCAGCGATAAAAAGGTTGCGGAGCACTGCTGTAACTGACCGGGCCACAGGCATGTAAAGTACTTTTCGCAAGTGATCAAATGTAATTAAGAGTATTGATGCAATTAATAGAATATTTTAATTTAATCATTATTAACTGCATAAAAGAAATAAAAAAGTTACTCACTTCAAAGTTTTTAAAAATTGTTTATCTTATACCCAGCATCGCGTAAAAATTTTGTATCTTTAAATCAAATATTCTTCAACGGATCCCTTATGAATATCATGAATTATATATTTATAACGATGAACTCCTTTTTCAAATTAAAATCTTCCAAACATCATGACGAAAAATATGTTAGTTTATTGAGATAATATTGAAAGGAAATTTAATAACAGTATTGTTTTTGCACAACAAAGTAATTTCTAAGACTATAACAAACATCAATAGGAATTTTGATCCCTAAGAAAGGTATACGTCAAAATGTTTTACTGAGATACTTTTTAATTCAATTTTTGCAACCGAAGCTGTAGTTATTTGGACTACTGAATTACGGAAGCAGAAAAACATGTTTTCTTACCGACAGTTTATCCTATTGTAAAAAAGTTTCCAAAATGTCAATGGAAAATTAAATACAGTAAGTCTACATTTAAGTTTCGCCTTACAAGAATTCCTTCAAATTGTTTATTTTGTAAAAATAAACGAGTCCGTGCATGCAAAATAAAGAAAATTAATGAAGTAGATAAATTTAGCTAAAGCTGTGTGTTTTGAAGATACTTAAAATGTCATCCCTTGGATTCAAATGGATGACCTCTTCTCGCATTTCTAAAAATTAACAAATAAAAATAAGAGAGAGAGAGAGAGAGTGAGTATTAACGTCACACTGTTCAGCAACACAAAGGCTTTTGGCGACGGATCTCGTAATTTTGAACCATGATCTAGTGACGAGGACGGCACCTAAGCTGGCACCCCCTCTCCTAACTACCACGCCAACGGGAGGACGTTTGAGCACTCGACAAATTTAACGTCCATCGCTTCCCTACCCGGCGGGTCTTTAGTGGTACTGGGCGCGAACTTATGACACGCCAGCTATGATCCTATACTTTGACCGATTGGCTACCGTGGCCACAGGGAGAGCAACGAACGCACAAAGAGTAAAAGTACAAAATTTTTCATTACGTATCAAATCTTTAAAATTTGGACAATCAAGCGGAAATTAATCGATATATTTTATCAATAAGATGCCCGATCTAAAACATTATTGTTACAAGCTTTGTAATTTCCAGTCAAGTAGATGAGCTGATATGTTCACAGATAAGCGAACATTTCATGTTAAACTACTCTAAATACAAAGTTTTAAGAGAAATCTTGAAATTTTTATTTCAAAACAAGATGAATGGTCCTACTCATGAAATGCGAGACAAATGTATATATCTGAAAAGTAGAAGAATTTTTAATATATTGACCCACTAATAATTAAACTTTCCAATTTCTTTTAAATTCACCCGGCTTTGAACAGGTCTTCAACTACCAGTATGGCCGCGGTAGTTTAGTGGTCATGGTTGGCGTGTCATATGAGTTCGAACTCTTGTTGCCTGTTGTGAATAAAAATGATTTGTGGGAATGAGTGGCTGCCTGGCGCCACGTTTTTGTAACTGTGAAGAGATTGTGTGACGTCATTATGTTCTGTATATAAAAAGGGTGAAGCAATCACGTGCTCACTCTCGCTCGGTAGTTCTGAATAAACTAAGTTACTTTAATTGACTGGCTCGAGACTGAATTTCTTCCTCCAACGCCGAGCTTCGGGTAGATGCAGCTCGCAGAATTTTAGAATTGAAAATGTTCTTTACATAAGTTTTTGGTACCCTCGGCGGGACTGGTTGTTGGTTGGAAGCGAAACTGAAACCGAATTTAAATTATTGAACTTCGAACTATTGAACTTAACTTTTTGAACTATAAAACGGAAGTGAATGCTTTGAAAGCGGCAAGAAAAGGCCTGAGAACAGCATTTTCTCTCAGTCTGAAAAAGATTGAAACCGAACTCATAAAAGAAAACATCGATATGAATCAACTTTCGATTCTGAAAACTCAATTTATCGATAAATTTCAGAGACTCGATACTTGTCAGAATCAAATTTCTGAACAACTCTTGGATACAGAAGATGCCGTGCAAGAATATTTAGATGATAGGGAAGATGCAGAAAACTACCGTGACCGCTACATCGAAATGTGTACTCGAGTAGATTTGAAAAAACGAGAAACCGTTGTTCCTACCGAAACTGAAAAGAGAAGCTTTAAATTGCCGAAAATCGAACTGAAGAAGTTCAGCGGTGAAGCTAAAGACTTTTTGGCCTTCTGGATTCAGTTTCAGAAAATTCACAATGATAAAGGCATTGCGGAAGAAGACAAAATGCAATATTTATTGCAATCCGTGCTTTGGGCAAGAAACGTCTATAAAAATTTAACAGTCCTAAAAATTTTCTCAGAGAGCCAACAGTCTCTGGTTGTTTGTAATCAAGAACTACTTGAACTTTGTCAGGCAATGGCTTAATGCCATCAGGAGTGATAAGGTGGCCAAGGAAAATGAGTTCAGTCACACCAAATACACATTTAGAGATATTTAGTTTTAAACCATATGAGCTCAGTCTTTGGAATATAGTTCTTAAGTGAGAACGATGCTCCCTCAGCATTTTCTGAGTAACACAAAATATCATCCAAGTAGACAAAACAAAAGGAAGTCCTCTTAGTACTTCATGCATGAATCGCATAAAGGTTTGTGGTGCATTCACAAGGCCAAAACACAAATCGGTATATTCGTAAAGACCCCATGGAGTTGTTACAGCTGTCTTAGGAATATCACACTCAGCTATAGGGATTTGGTGGAATGCCTTAAAAATGTCTATTTTGGAAAATATCCTCTTGCCATGTAGTGCATGAGCAAAGTCATTCAAATAAGGCATGAGGTAGCTGTCGAACTCAGTAACAGAATTCAGCTGCCTGTAATCCCCAACAGGTCTAACTGTAGAGTCAGATTTGGGCACAACATGAAGAGAACTCCAGGGACTTTTGAAGGTCTAATGATGCCTTGAGCAAGAAGAAATTCAAATTCTACCTTCACTGCATCATACAGTTTAGGGTGTAGCCTTCTAGGCCTGGCAGTGACTGGTGGGCCAGTAGTAATAATATGGTGGACTGTGCCATGTGATGCTGATTTGGAAATTAAAGAAGGGTTGCTGAGGCCTGGATATTCCGATAAGATGTTTTTAAACTAATGTTTGCATCTACAGTGAGGATTGAGGGCTGTACAATATTTGAAAAAACACAAGAAGTGAAGAGAGAAGTTTCCACATCCACCAACCTTTTTTCTTAAGGTCGATTAAAGGTTGAAGTGCTTTAGAAAATCAGCACCAATTATAGGAGATGATACATCAGCAATTATGAAAGTCCAGATAAAAGGTCGCCTCAGACCCAGGTTCAGTTCTTTACGGACCATACCATAGGCTGGAATTTTGGTATTATTAGCAGCATATAAGGAGAAGTTAGACTGAGGTGATTTATTCATAGTTGGAGAAGGTGGGATGACACAGATTTCACTTCCAGAGTCTATGAGGAATTTCTGGCCAGACTTGCGGTCTAATAAAAATAACCGGCTGGTATGTTGCGAGGGCTCTGCCATTCCAGCTATGACAGAGCTTACTCGTTTTTTTGCACAAATGCACAAGGGGAAACACACTTGCGGGCCTGCTCTTTATAACGGCGATGATAGTAGCAGATGCCACTTCCTCTATTGACACTCCTAGAGCGTGAATGTGATCTCCGGCGGTCAGAACTATATCGTTGGTGGCGAGAGGAATTGCGCTCTCTTGTCAGTTCAGCAACTTGTAGAGACAGCTCTTGGATCTGCCTGGCGAGAGAGTCCATGGTTGGCTGAACACTGCATGAAGATGACTGGGATGGTGGAGGAACAGTTGTGGCAGCACAGATAGTTGAGGATGAACCAACAACCTCAGAAACCTTATCAGCGATGATAGCCAGTTTATCCAAAGGCTCCGAGGATGCAGACAAAACAGTCTGGATATGTGGTGGCATTTTTGAAGCCACAAACTTTGCAGAAAGTCATCCTGGAGTTGGCCATTAGACAGCTTTCATTTTTCGCAACAGGTGGCTGGGCTTCTCATCTCCTAGCTGAAGGTCAGTAAGCAGTTTCTTAATTTTTTGTCTCCGAGTCGCTAAATTGGGTGATGAGCCGCTGCGAGAGAGTGTGATATTTGTCACTGTTCGGAGGGCTTAACACAATGTCCGACACGTAGGAGAGAGTTTCAGCATCCAGGTTCGCAACCAAAGCAGAATACTTAGTATCATCACTGGAGATACCACTGAATGTGAATGCATGGTCGCATTGCGCAATTCATAGACGAACGTTCGATTTCCAAAACGGCGGCAGCCGCAACGCAATACGAGCGACTTCAACGGTTTCACTAGTCATATTGTTGAATAAGCAGGAAGCGAAACGAATCTCCGAGCAGATGCTTCAAGTGGCCTTGAGGAGAAGGAGAAAAAAAAAATCTTTCGCTACGTACTGATCATCCGTAGTAGAAGAATTTGTATTGCATTCGCCAGTAGAACAGAATAGCTTACGTGTTTTTAAGTCCAAAAGGTTCACCACTGCCGCGTTGGGTGGTCAGGCATTCTTCACCACAACACGGTTGAATTAAATAACAATAAACATTTATTAACTTTAAAGATTAAATGAGTAATTAAGAGGTAAACTTCTAAAAACTACAACACATGGGACCAGGCACGCTACAATAATAACAGATCAATTCAGTTCAGTTTTGGAGTCGTTATGTTGAGTTGTAAGGTCGCTGCAACTCTTATATACATGTTGTTTTGAAGTGCTATCCGAAAAGAAAATATGTGGATTTATTTCTAAGATTGAGGATAAGCGTATTTTAAATGAGTTAAAAAATAAAGAAATTATTTTATCGGATTTAAATCGTAAAGAAACGGAAATTGGGCTTTTGATTGGGGCTGATAATATAGGAAAATTTTTGACTGGGAATTTAATTGAATTTAATTCGGGTTTAACAGCTATTGAAACTAAACAAGGATGGACGGTAATTCGAAAAGTATGTTCGAACGATAAAAACGTTATGTTAACGACATCGTCTTTGCATGTTCGGAATGTTAGCGTTAAAGAATTATGGGAACTTGATGTTTTAGGAATAACGGATCCCTTACTTAATGAGAATACGAAAGAAAATTTTGAATTAACCGATTTTTTAAGAATAAAATGAAAATTCTTCCCGATGGAAGATATGAAGTTAAACTCCCATGGAAATGTAACTCTGAAAATTTGCTCAGTAATAAAGAACTAACATGGAAAAGACATCTACGGATGATGAATAAATTAAGAAACGGTAAATTTTTTGAGGATTATAAACGTGTGTTTAGGCAATGGGAAGATTTGAATATCATTGAACGTGTGCCGGAAGTAGAATTGAACAATGAATGCCATTATTTACCGCATAGACCCGTGATTAAATTAGATAGTGCGACTACAAAAATCCGACCCGTATTCGATGCTTCGGCCCGTGAAAAAGGGAAACCATCTTTGAACGACTGTTTATATAAAGGCGTAAACCTTATTGAAATGATACCTGACCTTTTAGATCGTTTTAGAATTTATCCAGTCAGAATTGTAGCCGATATTGAAAAGGCGTTTTTGATGCTATCTGTTGCACCGAAAGATAGAGATTATCTCAGATTTTTTTCCCCATGCAATGAAAAACAATTAGTGTACAGGCATTGTCGAGTTGTGTTTGAGGTGTCTTCAAGCCCTTACTTATTGAATGCATCTTTTGGAAAACTGTAATTCAGAATGTAAGGAAGTTGCACTAAAGTTAAAATCTTCCTTTTATGTTGATAATTGTCTAACTGGTGTTTTCAGTGCTGATGAAATAGAGATATTTATTGAGAAGACTAAATTAATTATGTCGGAAGGATGTGTTAATTTACGTATTTTTGAGAGCAATGTGGCGAGTAAAAGTGCTGATAAACACTCAGGCGAAACTTTTATTTTGGGTATCATCTGGGACTTGGATAATGATGTTTTGAAATGTTGCACGAATTTCGACTCATTAACGTGCGAAGTGAAAATAACGAAACTATTAGTTTTGTCTACGGTGCAAAAAGTTTTCGATCCCATTGGAATGTTGGCGCCATCTACATTGCTCCCAAAATTACTATTGCAGGAAATATGGAAAATGAAAATAGCATGGGATCAGGAACTACCTCAGAATATTGTAAACAAATTTATGAAATGGTTTAATGAAATTCAAATTTTGAAAGATGTAAATGTACCACGTTGTATGAAAATTGATATTTTTACTGAATTACATGTATTTATTGATGCAAGCAAGGGGTCATATGTGGGATGCGTCTTTGCTCGATCAATAGTTGATTCTAGAGTTAGCGTAATTCTCGTTAGAGCGAAGTCTAGAGTAGCTCCTCTCAAACTTTTGAGTATACCGCGTCTAGAACTAATGGCTTGTTGTGTAGGTGCTCGACTTTTAAATTCTATTTTGAAAGCACTTAATATGCCGGACTTGAAAGTTACTCTTTGGTCCGATTCCACAACAGCACTTTGGTGGTATAAAGAATATGGAAATTGGTCGGTTTTTGTAGCTAATAGGGTAAAGGAAATTAGACAATTAACTCAAATTCAGTCATGGAAGTATGTTCCAGGAAACATGAATATCGCAGATTTACTATCTCGTGGTTGTTCTCCACGACAAATGCTTAATTTTAGATGGTGGGAGGGGGCCTTCCTGGTTGAAACAAAATTCGGAATATTGGCCAGATGGTGAAATCAGTTGCGAGCCTCAAGAAGTTAACGTAGAGAGAAAGAAAACTAAAAATGCGAATGTTGATCTAACAAACGATGCACCCCCTTGCTTATATGTAATGTGTCTGATTATGATAAAATGATAAGAGTATTTGCATGGATTTTAAGATTTGTAAATAATTGTCGCAAAGACTATAACAAATGTAAGGAGCATGAACTTTCTGTTGCGGAAATTGAAAATTCTGAAAAACAATTGATTCGTTTAACTCAGACATATTATTTACCTGATGTTGAATCTTTAAAATTTGTAACTTTTATTGATAATGATAATATTTTAAGAGTAAAATCTAAAATAACTGAACGAAATGATGAAAGTTCTTTTTTGTATCCTATATTGTTACCTGATAAATGTGAATTTACAAAACTTTTGATTAGATCTATACACAAAAAGAACTGTCATGCAGGAATCCAAATAATGCAATCATTAATTAGAGAAAGGTTCTGGATTATCAGAGCTAGAAAAACTATTAATAGTATTTTGAATGAATGTTTTATTTGTGCTCGTTTTAAAGTGAAATCATTGTCAAGCGGACCATCACCTTTACCACCAGACCGTGTGAATGATTGCGCGATATTTGAAGTTGTAGGAATTGACTTAGCTGGACCTCTGTTTTTAAAAACTGGCGAAAAGGTATGGATTACATTATTTACTTGCACCGTCTATCGCGCACTACATTTTGAATTAGTAAATGCTTTATCTTCCGATGCCTTTTTGCTAGCCCTTAGGCGTTTCATTGCCAGGCGCGGGAGGCCCAGGATAATTTACTGTGATAACGGTACTAATTTCCGAGGTGCTTTCAATGACCTTGCGAAATTGGATTGGCATAAAATATATCGAGAGAAACATCAACTCAAAAAATAGTTTGGAAATTTATACCACCCACCACCGCATGGTGGGGAGGCTGGTGGGAAAGGTTGGTTCGCATTATCAAGGAACTATTGAGACGTTCTCTTGGAAAATCAATATTGTCCTATGAAGAATTGTCTACAGTGATTTGTGAATGCGAATTTTTAATCAATAGTAGACCTTTAACTTATATATCTGAAAATCCACAGGAATTGATCCCTCTTACTCCAGCAATGTTTTTAATAGAGAATCGCTGTTCCGATACTACCGATATTGACGAATTGAATTCGAGAGACTTAAGAAAAAGAATGAAATATAGAATTAAACTTTTAAGTGATTTAAGACAACGTTTCAGGAAAGAATATCTAAGTGAGCTAATACAAAAACAGAATGATAATCGGGTGCGGGAACCCCGAATTGGGGAAATGGTCTTAATTGGAAACGACAATAAGAAACGTTTGTCTTGGCCTATAGCTAAGATTATAGAATTAATCCCTGGTCGAGATGGGGAAATTCGAACAGTTCGGCTAAAAACTCAACATGGAACAGTAATACGCCCCGTGCAACGTATCTTCCCTTTGGAAGTACAAGCGATTGCTAATAGCGATAAGGAGTTGAAAGAGGAATCAATTTCTGTTAAAAGTACTAAACCTGAAAAGGTCTTGAATACTAATGATGCAATTGTAAAAAAATATACTTCTTCTGGAAGATTGGTTAAAGAACCGAAGAGACTTGATCTTTTGAATTATAACTGTTATAGGTTTTAGACTCTCCCCAAGTCTCAAAGGGGGGAGTATGTTGTGAATAAAAATGATTTGTGGGAATGAGTGGCTGCCTGGCGCCACGTTTTTGTAACTGTGAAGAGATTGTGTGACGTCATTATGTTCTGTATATAAAAAGGGTGAAGCAATCACGTGCTCACTCTCACTCGGTAGTTCTGAATAAACTAAGTTACTTTAATTGACTGGCTCGAGACTGAATTTCTTCCTCCAACGCCGAGCTTCGGGTAGATGCAGCTCGCAGAATTTTAGAATTGAAAATGTTCTTTACATTGCCTATGAAGACCCTCCGTGTGAAGGGATTGATGCTCGTTAAATTTGTCGAGGTCGAAAGTCCTCCCGTCGGTGTAATGAGGTAGTTTAGATAGGGGATGCCATCTTAGATGCTGTCCTCATCACTTGACCATGGCACAAAATTACGAGTTCCGTTCCCAATAGTTCTCGTATTGCTTTATAGTGCGACGTTAATAAACACTCACTCTCACCCAACCACCCAGTATTTAAATACTGAACTGAGAGGACATTTTATGGATATTTTCGACTTCATTCATGCGTATCAATTGAATCCTTTTGCTACTTTCTTCACGGTGACGTGCAATTTTTAAAAATTATTTCACTGCTGACCTCGTATCTTTTTATTTTCTTGTCTACATCACGTGTATATTTACTTCTTTCTCTTCTTTTTTTTTTTTTTACAGCAGTATCATTCACGCATATCAGTTCAATGTAAGAAACAATTTAGTTTCCTATCAAACACCATTCAAGTAAATTTTTCTTCCAAAATCATTTATCCTTGGCCTTCTAGTGCCAAACTTAAAGGCCAAAAGAATCTGAAAGAATGGTTCTCAGTAAGAAACTTTGTCACTAAGGTGTGAAACAAAACATAGGATCTCTTAAAAAAATCCAGATAAATTTATTAACTGCGTGTTTTAATTGTATTTACAATATTATTGCTTTCCGTTCGAAATTAGTAATAAAATTCCTATTTTTTTATATCAATACTTTTATTTAAGTATCGATTCTAAAAGTTTAATTTGTATCGTTTTGGTGGGCGAATTCGAAACAATTTTAGTGACAATATTATGTTTGCGTAAACTTGCACTCTTGCCATGTTTTAATGCTAGTTCAGTTGTCAGGCGTTGTTTATGAAATTAGTATGTTTTAAATATTATTTTAACTTTCTTAGTCATTGTTTGAATTATTTTTTATCAGTCGTATATTATTTTAGCTTGTAATTTTTCTATGAAGGATTTCTACGAAGCAATTAGAAATTAAAATAATTATTACATGCTGTTTTTTTTTATAAATAAAAAATTGGAGAAAACATTAAATAATTTTTAATTGGGCACTAATATTACTTTGTGTTTGCATATTTTATTGTTTTTTTTTTATAAATATTCGTGATGAATTTTAATTATTTGACATTTTTATAAGCGGAAAAACTGCGAAAATTAAATAAAGATTGAATAACAAGCATCACTATAATCATCATAAAACATATCTTGAATTTTTATGTGAGAAATAAGTGTTTCATAACTTATTATAACACTAAAATGTTTATTTTCTCATTTTTAAAAGTACAGTGGAATTAACATTGCTCTTCTATTTAAATACTCTTAAAATTTTTTCAGTATTAAATAATTTAAGGATTTAATAACACAGTTTTTGGTGCAATTGTAATAATCACAAGCTGGAAATTATTCTCAAGATTTTGATTTTAAGCAACGTATTTTATCTAGAGGAAAGGGCAGCCTAAAAGTGTGAAATATATGTTTGATGTCATACCAGAAACAATTGCTAAATTTTTTCTGGGTCTCACAAAATTTTCTGAAATTTGCCAATGGTGTATGGTTAATATAAAAATATCTCGTGGTTATTCATTTTCTTTATCAAGTAAAATTTCTGGCAATTAATGATAATGTGTAAAGAGTTTGTAACTTGATATTATTAAAAAAGCTTTTGTAAATAGTTTATAGTTTTAAAAAGGATTCACATTAATTTTTAACATTGAAACAGCAATTATATCTGAAAATTTTGTTTTGCGAAAAAATATTAAGTTTTTATAACAAAAATGTTTTATTTTTTAATGCTTTCTTTAAACCATGGATAATTTAAAAAAATTATGATTCTTTAAAAAAAATGCTTTCAAGCTGTGTGCTGCATTTAAATTTAATAATTCTCTATTATATTTAATAAAATTTCTTCATATAGAAATATTTTAGTGTTAAATTTTTTGGATATAATGTATCTCTAAAAAAATTACGAATGTAGTTTTTTAATACTTTTGTGTTAAAAACTGCCAACATTCAAGATAACTTGCCAAGTTGACATCCCTGTTTTCACATGTGTTCATGCTGAATTGGCAACAATGATACTGAATATACTTATTATTCCAATTTTGTTAAAGTCATTTGAAAGATCAGTCAGATGCGCTTTTTGTGTTTGCTGCAATATGTGGAGTTTAAGTTTTTTTTAGTGTTAAGCTTATTTCTGTATTTTTATAATGAAATATTTTAATAAATATTCAAATTTGATTTGAAACATTTAATTTTAAATATTTTGTTATTGATTTGTAATTTAGGTTGTTACAAAATTTGAAGAAAATTTCTATGTTTGTGTCTGTGAATGTATAGAGAAATTCATTTTAAAACCCATACAATATGATTGAAAAGAGATTTTGCTGAAGAAATGTTTCTCAAATGTGAGTATCTGCTTACAATAGAGTTTGGAAATGAGTTATATTAATATTCATAAAGTTCTAAATTTTTTTAATAGAATGATAGTTATACACCTCAATACCTTTGAAAATTGAACTAGACTAGATGATAATTAAAGCATTTTAACCCTTGCTAAAGCATTTTTTAAAAAATATATAAAAAAATTATTTATATGTTTCATATATTATATTAATAAGTAACAGGAGTAAAGGAAATTATATAAATATACAGATTCATTTTCTGCTTTCTAAATAATTGTAATTAAAACTTCATTAGTGATAAGAAATTTACACACACATCTTAGAATAGAAATCAAATTGAAGCTGAGTGAAAATTTACATTTATAATAATATAACGAATTAGGCTTGTTTAATAAGTATGTAAATGCAATTATGCAAATACCATTTGAATAAAGTTATAAAAAAAGGTGACATAGTTCCAAGAATTAGTTATGTTTTATTCCTTCTCCTTATATGCAGTAATATCCCACTTTCATATACTTGACTTCAGCACTCCACTGTGTATTCTGCTGTTTTATCTTGGGGTAATTGCAGCAAATCCAACTTTCTTCAGCAGTTAAGTTTTTCCATCATCCATTGCTTTTGTTGCAAATGCATTTGGTACTTAATATTATCGCAACAATCCACAATGTTCACGATAATTCACCAAGTTCGCATCCCTGATTTTGCATGTGTGATACGCGCTGTTCGGCAATCAAGTGCTTCATTTCATGTAATCTTGTCATTAGGCTGTGATAATATATAAGTGCTATGTGTTTTAACCAGACTTTACATAGATGGATGTGTGATTTTGCTTTTAAACAATGTTAACCACAATCTAGCAAGCACACATGAAACATGGGAAATGATCATGCAAAAGTGTGTGTGCGACCTATATTAAAATATCAAGCATAACAACAACCTCTCTTACCCTTACTTGGGGTTCATTGTGTATTATCTCAAATTTCAAGTTAATAGTTTCTTCCATCAGGACAGTGACTGTGTGTGTGTTGGACTGAGACCTCTTTCTATTTCACATAATTCTGGCCACTTTAGACTGGTTTATGTCTTTTACTTATAATAGCCTCTGTACATGCTGTACACCACTCATCATAAGCTTTAAACCATGCAAGCTTGTAGCCTTTGGTAGCTATTAACTCATGTAAAACACATCTGTTGCTCATATAACACAGACATCATTAAACTTAAGAAGAGAAAATGTACATGTTTTTGCTGCCTGTTCAAGTGGTTGGCTGATGCTAATATTAAACTTCAACTGTTACTAGCAAATTCTTCCTTTCATGTGTATACCATAAAATGGCACTAATTATATTTATTTTATTCTCATGACTGTAATGTCATTCTTTATTGAATTTTATATTATATACAATTCTGGAATTTATCTTATATTGAGTGTAATATATACATATTTGTTTTCATTTCTTATATTCATCATGTTAGAAAGTGTATAACATATAGAAGGGTATTAGAGAGAGAGAGATAGATGTTTGTTAGGGTGGAAAAAATTCACGTTTTCTATCCTAAGAAATTGACTTCTTGTATGTACTCAATCAAAAATGAAATAAACAGTTTGATGACTATGTTCATTTTAATAAAAAATTTTAATAAATATTATGTCCATATTTCTTTAATTTGTTTCTCTTGATTGTATGTATTTAAAAAAATGTTTGTAGAATTCTCAAAAATGTTGGGTAGTTTAAAAATTATGGTTATAAAAGCTCAAGATAATGTAATTGGATAGTGTGACAGGGAGAGTGCTAGGATTTTGGATGTAGTTTTGATTATGGTGGTCTTACTGATGATCTTTTCCGAGTGGAGGGTACAGCATAACAATAGATTTTAAAAAAGTCTCATCGCTAAGTGAATGATCGTCTGAGCGCCGCCATTTTTATTCTGCAAGGTAATGGTCGCGAACATACCTTCGGCGGGGTTGGTGCAATTTCGAAGAAAGCGTTTTATTGTCGACCATGTTACATCATGCCGATCGTTACATTTAGGACATTCATAACTAAGCAATCAATCCTTCCTTCATACACTATTCAATCAATTCTTTCTAACTTTTCGCATTCAACAAAGTAAAAAATTCTAAGATATATTCCTTCACACATGCAACCTTTCCAGCCCGGTTCCCCCAAACAAAATGAAATTTGAAATGCCCGCCGACAAAATGCAAAAATTCCAGAAATAGTTAGGTTTACTGTGTATCTAGTGTATCAAAATAGGGTTACCAAGATGGCACAATTATCGCCAAACAAAATAATTCACGCCAAGGGTGTGGGCTCTCCTAGGACTGACTTGCCTTGTCACGAGTTCGAGCCCAGTACCACTAAAGACCCGCCGTGTAAGGCAGCGATGCACGTTAAATCTGTCGAGAGCTGAAACATCCTCCCGTTGGTGTGGTAGTTAGGAGAGGTGGTGCCAGCTCAGGTGTTGTCCATGTCACTTGACCATGGTTCAAAATTACGTGGTCTGTTGCCAAAAGCCTGTGTGTAGCTGAACAGTGCGACGTTAATATTAAATCAATCAATCAACCTAGGACTGAACCCTGAATTTGTGTCAAGATATTCTTAATATATAATATTAAAATACATTAATGTACGGTCTTGTATTTTGGTTCTAAATTACTGCAATACATGAGAAAAAACTATAAGTAGTTAAAATGTTGCTTGAAAATTTTGCATAGTTTTAATTTTAAAATTAATCAATTTCACTAATTTGTATTAAATTTTTTTAGAAAAATGTATTCAGAATGGATATCAGTTCCGGCCACTAGGAATGCAGAAGATAAGCGTTGGAGTGTACTTCATACATTACCTTCCAATGCTGGAAGAGATGTAGTGATTGCTGTAGTTAAACCACTAGCAAGTAATCTTGGCATAAGCACACCATCATGTGATCCTAGTGTACTTGTCACAGACAAGCAGGTTCACTGGTGTATGGAGGTATATTTATAAAATTTTAAAAATATGTTTGTTTAAAATATAAATTTTTTTAAGCATGATTCTTGTTAAAAATATAGTATATATTATTCATTTACAAATGATTAATCTAATTATATATAAATACATTTGCTAATATTATTTAAGGATTTATTACTACTTTTGAATGAATTTTTGCTAATTTTTTTGAGTTTTATTTCTGGCTTGATCTATATTCTAGATCAGGGGTGGGCAGACTTTTCCAGGGTACGGGCTACTTCTAATTTTTTTTTTAAGGTATTGCGGTCCACCCAGTATCAGTGGTGCCCACAAGGAGGGGGACCACAGGTCTGGCGACTCCCTTGATTTTAGTCCCATGTTTATAGAACGTAAAACTTAATTATTTGTTATTAATAAATTTTTTTATTATAATTAATGCTGATTATTTATTTAGTAATTTATTTTTTACTGTTTATTGTTCCCAACAGTCTACAAAATTAAAAAGTATGTTTGGCTGCGTATTGGGGTATGATACCAGAATGGTAGACTTTCGATCCCCCTCCCCTTGAAATATTTTGTGTGTGCCAATGTGCATTGTCGTAGGTGTGTGTGTGGTGAGGTAGGAAAAGGTCTACAATATTTATTTTATAACTTAATATAATAACTACGGTACTTATACCTACAGAACTAAAATAAAAGAACTAACAGTTTTAAAACTGCGTTTAAAGCAAAACGCAAGATACAAATAAAATGATAATAGGAAATAATGCGTTTGTTATGAAACAATTCAAAATACATGAAAAAATAAAATGTATTTATCTAAAGTTAGTTTTTGTTGTTATAGTCAGTAGAAGACTTATATAGTCTGCATACTTCAACCATCTTGAATATTTTCGTATATAATTACTAACTGCTAAAATCTTCAGGCGGTCACCCCAAAATGTTTTTGCGGTCCACTGGTTGATCGCGATCGACATAATGCCCACCCCGGTTCTAGATTATACACTATAGTTCTATATGTTTATTTTTGTAACTAGATCTTAATAGTGTTAATGGTTTTGAATTTTTGTAAAAGATTCTTCAAATTTTGAATTCTATTCCTTATGATCTTTTGATATTTTATGTATAACTTTTTTATTAATCTATTCAATGGTTTAGAATAAAATTTCCAAAATTGTCTGTTTCTAGTATTTTGCCTTCTAAAGCCATAATTAGCATCAATAGGGTTAAAGGAATAAACAGAAAAATAATTTCAGTTATCATATATACTTTATATGATCTAACTATGCTTGTAGATGAATAAGTCTGTTTATACAATAAACAATCTTTATTGATTTCTGGTTTTAAAAAGAACAATATTCTTTTTTTTTTTTTTTTTTAAAAAAACTGATCTATTATTTAGGATTTACTAATTAATACTAGTTTGTTATACTATTCATTGTTAATTTTTTAATTAATACTTCCTTACCTTAATTGTACAAATTGATTGTATTATATTGAAAATATCTGTTATAATTTAAAATTCAATGGCCTCGGTAGCCGAAAGGTCACAGTCAGTAACTCAAGACCAGGTTTGTCAAGTTGTGGATTTCAGTCCTGATGCCACTGAAGTTCTCCAAGTCAAGGAGTTAATGCATGTTATAATTCTATTTAGGTTCAAAGTGCATACATTGGATTGGTTTGGTAATCTGGAGAATGGGGTGCCAGCTCATGAAGTTATCTTTGAGACATTTTTCCTTAATTTTTTGCCATAAAGCAAAGCTTTATGTTCACATAGTTTTTATTTATTGTATCTTATTTTTAAGCCAAAGGTGATATAAATTAAATTTTCTTATTTCAGGTTATATGTTTTGGACTTGGTCTTCCCTTGTCAGAACATGAAGCAATTCGAGACTGTGTCAATGTATATTGTGAATGGATGTTGGCTTTGACAAAGCCAAAAGTTTGTGTGCCAAAATGTATTTGTGAAGATCCAAATATGTACACAAGGAACATGCTGAATCATTTATATAATCTTTTTTTACCAAGAAATGATAATAGTAAGATTTTTTTTCAATCTTCTGTATTTTTCCCTTAAAATCACATTGGCTCATTTTGTGTGGGCATTAACTCTATAAAAACTATTTAAAATCCACTATGTACTTTTTTAATATTATTCATTTTACTACTATGAAGTCTTTTATATATTTTTTTGTATATGTATTATGCATATAGTATATTAATGAGATTTTAAGTATTTATTATACATGATATTTGTGTATTTAAAATATAGGTGCAGATATCATAAATAGGCAAGCTGTATTATGTCATCGAGTACTAAGGACTATTGAAACAGTTGCTCAGGAATCAACAATTATTGAGAGAGAAACTTGGGATGCATTCTTACTTTTTCTGTTAGCTATTAATGACACACTTCTTGCTCCACCATCAGTTCCTGGTGAGTCATAATACTTTTAAATACTTTATTTGAAACTAACTTTTTAAATTTTTTGAAGTTAAATATGCAAATTTTTCTCAAATTATTTTTTAGATGATATTGGAAGTCATTTGTGTGAGAGAATTCTTGGTGTTTTAATTGAAGTATGGCTGTTAGCTTGCTATCGTTCCTTTCCATCACCATCACTGTGGAAAACATTTCGTGAATTAGCTTGCAGTTGGCGACATCGAATAGCTTTGGTTGATCAGTGGAACAAAGTGAATTTAGCTCTTACCACACAAGTATTGCATTTTATGTATGGATCTCATTTCCCAACTGCTAAAATTTGTGAGTTCTGGTTTTAATTAAATTTTTTTTTAAGAAATTGAATATGGTGTGTAAAATTTTTCATTTACAGTTAAACTTTTTTTTTGCTCCTACTTAATACTATAAGTTTATAATTAAACCTGTTTTATATTACATTACTCTATTTGCAAAATGATTACATCTTCTTACTAAAAGTATATTAAAATTATTTAATCAAATTTCCTCAAAATTGATTATACAGATTTTATTTTTCTTGAAAAATTATAAATTTTTGGCTTTTTTTTATTCAAAACTGATTATTTTTAGAACTTATTCAAGCATTTCATCATAAAATGTTATCAAGCACCACCACTTTTCATCAGAACTGCAAAATCAAAAAAGTTTAATATAGTTTATTTTATTCCTTTGATATAAATATTTTGATTTAAGAAGTAAATTTTTATAAAATCAACATATGTATTATATTTATGTAAATGTATATAAATATATATATTGTATATATATGCAGTGCATATAAGTAGTAACATTAATTTTACATGCTTTGTTTTTTTGCTATTTTGCATGCTTTTGGCTCTCTATTTTTGCCCAATTCTTAAGTCTTTTAATTGCTACCAGTACACCTCATAATTTCAAACCAGGATCAGATACTGAGGTTGTACACCCAAACTGACTCTCCACTCACAAAATGCATCCTATATCAATATTATGACTTTGATCCCTAATTAACCTATACAACAGGTTTTTAATTTAACTTTTGCAATATTTATATTGGAATAGGTAATAAATGTTTTTATGTGGCAACATTTTTTTAATGCAGCTTTTGTGAATGAAACTTGATTACATGTGTTTTATTGAATTTATGAGACAAAAGGTAAAATATTTTTAGGATATAAATGGGTTTTTTTTTCTTTTAATATTTTGACTCTCAATATAACTTTTGACATCCTTGATTTTAATTGAAAAAAAATTAGCAATAAATTTTCTTTAGTTAATGTATTATGCTATTTTTCGCTATTACTTTTTATGTATTAAGAAAATATATTTACTTAGATTATGAAGTTCATGTATTCATAATAATTTATAATTCATAATTAAATTGTTTGTAAATTTTGAAGTAGTACAATATAATATGTTGATAAATTGAAATGCATTTATATGTATTGAAGGAAACATTGGAACTAATATCTTTTCTGAGGAAATTTGTGGCAGAGAGGAAATATCAATGTTCCCTAATATTTTATTTATGTAAAATTGTTTCTGTTTTTTTTTTATTTAAAATTAAGATTTGATTTACTATATTAAATGTGTATAAACTGCAGTTGCATTATAATTACTATTTTCAATGTTGGAACATTCCTTTATTTATAGCTGATGAAGATTCCCATCTAGTTCCTGCAGATATGAGCAATGAATGCATTGCTCAAGCTTGGTTTAGGTTGTTGCATACTCTTGGTAATCCTGTGGATCTTTGTAGACCAGAAGTAATAAGTCAAACACCAAAATTTTATCATTTTGCTCTGAGCAGTGAAATGGTTATTGATCCCTGTCAACATCCTTGTTTAGCTGTTTTACCACAAATTTTTTACAAAGCAATGAAAGGGATATCAAATCTTGTAGATGTCTTTTTAGGTAATATTTTTTAGTATGTTTCCAAAAAGTTTTCTTGTAACATATTTTTTTAACCCATTCAAGACCAGGATCACACATGTGATCACTTCGGGGAACAGGATATCATATCCATCGACCTAATTATCAGAATGTGTCGCATTTCAATAATCGTCGGAATCCAAATAAGACTTTTAGTAAGACCATTTTCTTAATCACCTGGTTTGAAAATCTAAAAATAATCTTATTAAAAATAATCTTTATGAAAAATAATCTTTTTTAATAAATCTTAAATTCCTTGATAATTTTTATTATTAGATTCATAATTGCATTGAAATAATTCCCATGCATAGTAAAAATAAACAGTTTTTACTTGCTCCTGTAAAGTTCATCCAGAAGGAGTTACACATTCTGATAATTAGGCTGATGATATGCGAGATAGTTTTTTTTTTTCTATTTTGGAGCCCGTGCTTACACTGGCATGATCTGTTTGGAATGATTAAAAAATATAAATTTTGACATTTTATTACAGAAATGATTTTATATGAATTTTTTAAATGAAGGACAGGAAAAATTGCTTGGTCCTGACCAGGTTGAGAATTCAATATTTATGTGATTTTTGTATCTATATTTATTTTTTAATCATATTTTGTATATTGAGTAACATTCCTAAGCATATAAATAATTTCAATTTGCTTTTCAAGTATTACAAATTTTTGTTCTTATTTTTTATTATTCAACTTAATGTTTTTTGAATATGTTACGTGCACTCATCTTAGAAAATCATACGGGGAGAGTAAAAATGATGGACTCAATTTTAAAAAATCATATCAAAACTGCTGTAGATATTACACTACATGAATGTTTCGAGAAATATGCCAAGTTTTTTTTCTGTTACTAATGTTTGATGTGTGACCCTCTAGTTACAGGGCATGTATCCAATCTAATCCAGTTTGCTCCACATATTTTATAGAATCACTCTATTAATGGTTCATAATGCTGCACAGATGTTTAATTGTCATCCTCTGTTATTTTTTGTATCAATTAAAAATGTCACGGCTTGAATTTCAATTTTTTTTTTTTTTGTAAAATTTCCCTTGCTGTTTCCTGGGGCATTCCAAGTATACAGGCAGCAACTATCATACACTTGCTTGGACTTCTAACAAATCTGTCTTACTTTCAATGCCTTTTCCAAGATACTTGGACAACCACTGTTTTTCTTTTTAATAAGCAACCTGTTTTCTTAAATTGATGATACCATCACAGAGTGCTCTTGTTGATTGATGCTTCTTTTCGTTTACGATTTCTAAATGCACATTGCATTAAAATAATTGAAAAAACATATGTGCATATTCTAATTTGCAAAAACTCTTCTTTGTTATTGTCACCATGATTGAATTTCATTCACAGCAATATTTAATGTTCTGTTGATCATTGGTGGAAAAAAACCTTGGCATATTTCTCTTTACATTCATGCACCATTCATTGTAATATATGCAGTAATTTCGAAAATATGATTTTTTAAAATTAGGTCCATCATTTGTACTCATCCTGTATATGTTCTTTTTTATACGTAGTTATAGTTTGTGCGGTTTTTAGTTAATACTTTAAAAACTCATATAATATAAAAATATATTTAACCATGCTTTCATTAGAAATTAGGATTGGTTATGTTGATAATTATGTAATTTATTTATAAATTAGGTATAGCTCAGCTAGATGCTGAAGAGCCTGCTCACATTCCAAGAACTTATTCCCATACAGTTTCTTCAACATCAAGTACACCACCTCATAATAGAAGAGGATTTTCAAAAAATCTCCCAAAAGATCCTGTTAATAAAAGTAAGTATGTTATATATTTTTAAACATATATTGAGAAACATGTAAAAGAAATAAAACATTGATGAATTTTTATTAAAAAGCAACTTGAATGTATAATTCTTTTAAATTATTCTTTTGACATAGATAGGTATTTAAAGTAAGTTTAGTATTTTAAACTAAGTTAATTTATTAAATAATTGTATTTTAGTGATTTAATCAGATTAGATATTCAGAAATTTTTATATACTTTTGTTAGTTTTATATTTTTTAAATTCATTCTTAAATTGGTGCTTGTATATTATCACAATACCATTAGCAAAATTCATCAACTTTTATTTTACAGAAAAGAGTAATAATTTACAAAGCAAAACGTTATTTATTATGTTTGTATCAACATTGTTCAAGTTACAACTGTCTTTTTTTTAATTGTTATTTATTTGACACATGTGATTTTCTTTTAGGTAGAAATCTCATTACTATAACTTTGTGAATAGATACAAAGCAATTTTCCTTTAGTTTCTTATTATCTTGACATTCTATAAATTTAGATATATATATATATATATATATATATATATATATATATATAATGAGTCAAGGTAATGTTGGATCAATCTTTTATGCTTTTTAAAGCAATATTTTGTTGATCTGTCTTTAACTGTATTATATGTGGTTTTTTAT
Organism: Trichonephila clavipes; assembly: GCA_019973935.1. Lineage (NCBI taxonomy): Eukaryota > Metazoa > Arthropoda > Arachnida > Araneae > Nephilidae > Trichonephila > Trichonephila clavipes. Next base: position 219,734 of record BMAU01001178.1, read on the forward strand.
TATTTAAGTCATGTGCATGATGGATACTTCTGTGCTTAAAGCCTGCTTTTTAAAGTTTTTCCTTTTAAATTAATCAGTAGTCATAATAAATTATAGTCTTCAGTTTTAGGTCTCTTTTCAATTTCCATATCTTTATTTTTGAAAATTCAGAATTATAATGACAAAGTAAAGGAAAAGATGTTTTGAAATGCTAGAAACTAAATACCTTGACATGATCAAGCATCAGATAAATCATTATCAGAATAAATGTATTCAGTAATTTTGGTGACTTCTACTAAAGGTTTTTGATTTCCTGGTCTTTTACCCTTCCCGGAAATATGACAGTCATTCCTGGAAATCCTAGGAATGCATTCAAATTTCGAAAAATCTAAGAATGAGCTATTTTTAATTGGTATCAATAGTAATTATATGAAATAAGTAAATTTAAAAATTTATTTATATATTAAGCTAAAAAATATACACACAAATAAAACATGTCAAGTTTTGACTTTTTAAATAGGATTTAAAGAAACATAAGCAATATATGCTTTTATCACTCAACCCACATTTAATAGTTAATGACATAGAAAAATGTTATAATTAAAGAATTAGCAAATTAAAACCTCAAAAACATTTCACATTAAAAGAATAACTACTAAAATTAATGTTCTTTTTACTGACTCATGTACTTTACTAATTTCTCTGTTGCTAATAAGAGATAAATAATAATAAATGCTTGAAAATTTATTTGCTGCTGGAGTAACGATCACATGCATTAAAAGTACCAAACATTGTATTTAGATGATTTTATTTATATAACTGAATTTTTTGCTTACGGAATTACTACATAATTTTTTTCTTACATAAGTATAATTAAATAATTTTGTATGATGTTGTCATAAAAGTTTGGTTAGGAAAAAATAATAAAGAAAATTGGTAAGATTTTAAAAAAATTTTCTTCTTAAATAATTCGAGTTCATTTCCTTCTTCAAATTGCTGATTCAATTAAATAGCTTATAATGAAAAAAATACCAGAAGAAAAATATTAAATTAATGAATCAAAATTAATAACAATTTTAAATATTAATACTTACATTATCGTAAGACAAATAAATCTAGATACCAAATTGGATGTGCTGGTAGACTATGAAATAACGTTTCCTTAAAAACTAAATAATTTTCTTTTGTGTAGTGATGTTCTATAGATAGACAGGAACTAATCAAGGCAAATAGTTTTTTTTTTCACTTTTTCTTTCAGCAAGCTGGAAAAATTCTCACTAACTCTACGTGGGGGTTGCATTTTCTCTTATTACACTTTTACCCTCTACTGGGAATTCTCCTTCCAAGGAATTCAGGATCAATGGTTGCTAATTTCAACTGTAGGGTCAGTTAAAATTGGAGGTTAAAATTCACAGTCCACTAAAAATAAGCTACCTCACTATTTATTTCAGCTATATGTCATCCCTGGAACCAAGTATGATTCCCAAGAATACAAGAAGAATGAAAGTCTTATGATTTCCCAGGATCTCAGGAAAGAAACCATACTTCTACTTACATGGCTTGACTATGGTAGTCAAGTGGTCATAGTCACAAATTTTTGGTCTGTGTTGTTCAGTTGAGGGTTCGTCCTAGTGCCACTAAAAGCCTGCTATGTAGAGGAAATAATGCGTGTTAAATCTGTCAAACAGTGGCATGCATAAACTTCTTTTATGGGGGAGTTATATACTCAAAAGCACACAAATGAAAGTGCATTGGTGTAATCTCTGTGCTAAAAATTAAAAATCTGTTAGTGTAAGGGTGGAGTTTGAATCCCAAAGTTTGGGGTGCCACTTCAAGTATTGTCCTTGTCATTTGATCAAAAGTTCAGTGTGCAACATCAAATTATGATAATAAAGAAAAATCACACAAATTAAATACACTAACATGGTTGCAATGTATAAACATTCTTGAAGTTAGTTTTTACATACTTTTAAAATGAATTTATATCTTATTAGCTGTTACAATACAAATGCAAGTATAGGTGTAACATATAGAATACCATACACATTCTTTACAACAGATGCTTTTTTCAGATATTTATTGACCCTACTAAAAGTCCATTACAATTTTTCTGATGCATGAATATTTACAACAAATATGTGGCTTGAGCATTTAATGTAATTCCACCTTTACATATTTTAATTTCTTTTAGGTGTGCAGAAAAGCAGTCTGATTTCTAATCTGACTTCTGTCAAATCTGGAACTAATCAGAATCTTCTATTATCACAATCGCAACAACAATTAATAAATCAGCAAACACCTCAGCAATCTCCAATATCTACTCCAACAACATCAACTGCACCTCCTCTTCGTTTGCCTTTGTCCCCCTCTCGTCCAAAGTGCAGTTCAGTTCTACATCTTTTTGGCTCCTGGCTTTTTGAAGCAGCTCTTGTTGGATCAGATATGACATCTTTTACATCAAATTCAGAACGTAAGTATTTTATTATTTCATTCAATATTTCTTCATATCTCTCTGTATATATCAACTATAAATCCTTACAAAAAATGTAAATAAATACATTTTACTATCAATAAGCCTTTTTTATGCTATTTTCAGTTAAGCATGTTAAATCAATTTAATTAATATTAAATTTTAATTTTATTAAATGTTTGTCACATAATGAACTGACTTAAAATATAGTATTAAATCTTGTTAATTATTTTGAGAATTAAATAAATTTGAAATAATAAAATTTATTCCAAAATTTTTTAAAAAATCTAGTTACAAGAACAGTATGTTAAAAGAAATGTATCAAATATTAACATTTAAAAAGAATACTGAACTGAACTCAGTGGTGCAACAGCCCATGAGGGCCAAGGCCTTTGTGCCTATTTGGGTATTCATGACCTCAGGTGCTGGGGTGCATGTGCAAATGTTTCGACCAAGTAGTCAGTCTGACTCGAAACCGCAATCTTCAGCTCCCAAACAAGCTTGGTACTCATTTGTCAACCCACTGAAGCAATAAAAGGCTGAGTCGACCTTACCCAGCCCAGGATTTGAACCCCGGACCTGTGGCATAGAAGCGTGATACACTACTACTCAGCCACTGGGCTTCTTTAAAAAGAATATTAACTCTAAAAATATATCAAGAAATGAATTTTTCCTATACAATCTCATGTAAAGACAAAAAATATGAATATTTTTTAGAAATAATAGGTTTTTGGAACAAATTTTAGCACTAAATTGTAGCTTTTTTTATTCATCTCTAGAGATTTGAAAATTTTAATATTGTTTCATTTCTATATAGAAAGTGATAACAGTTTACGAAGACCCAGTTCATTGGTCCTGGATAGTAGACAAAGCTCTGCACCCATGCTTGAATCCTTTGAAATACCATCTAATTTGACCTTAGAAAACTTTGAATCTGGTCAAGCAGAAGCTGTTGGCTCTTTATGTCGAATATTTTGTGCAAAGCGTACTGGTGAAGAGATACTACCAGTGTACCTTGCTAGATTCTATTCTGCATTGCAGTATGGTCTTTCTGGTGGCACAGTAATTATATTATTTACTATATAGAAATACATTTTGAGAAATTATGATGTATAATTGTATATTAATAAAAATTAAATTTACAATTGTTTTATTAATAATATAATCATTACGTTTTTTTTTAAAATGTCATTATCATAATTGCATTTTGTAGCATAAATTTTTAAGAATGTCTATGTTGTACTTAGCATGGAAAATAATGTAACTATTTTGTATTTAAAATAATGGAATTTTTAATTTTTTAACAAAAATAACTTTTACCTCTCCTTTGAATAAAACCAATTTAGGCAAGAGGTCAAATGTTAGCAAGTATTCTTCTTAATTCAAGTGATTTGCTTCGTAAAGACCTGGATGGTGTAATGGTTTTATTACCAGATTTCCTTCAAGCTTTAGAACTAGTTTTACCTGGTGAAATGAAAATGAGGTAAATTTAGATATATTTTTGTGAGTTAATGGTTTGATTTCAAAAATATTTTTGTTTTCAGAAGTTTACTTGTCCTATTATTTGGAAAATATTTTATTAAACAGATATTTTAAAAATAATTATGAAATGTTGACAAAATTTATCTGATGAATAATTTTTTTTGTTTCTAAAATGATTAATATATGGGTTCAGTTCAGATCAAAAGGCTTGTAGAAGTAGCTGAATTTATTCTTAAAGCAACAGTGAGTAATTTATTAGATAAAATACTTCATACATTTATTTAAAATAAATTTTGTTACAGTGATCAATATCTTCTGGAAGCAAATAAAAAAAAAGTTAAAAGTTCAGATATTACAAAAAATATTGTGGCATATTCATATAGTAATTGCAATCACACACATGATAAAAAGCAATTTTGGTAATGTACTAAATTCTATAGCAAGTGAGGCTGTGATTGTCGAATCCTAATAGATGAGGAGCAAATTATGGCCAACTGATTGCTGTTTGTCTTTATGATATACTTTTGTATCAAAACAGGGGCATAGCTACCATTGTATCAGCTGTATCAATGATACGGGGCCCCCATGCTACAGGGGCCTCAACATGTATAACTATATTACCACTAACAGGGCTTTCATTTCTAAAAAAGGGCAGTGATGGAGTTTTGATACAGGGCCCATTCAGAACTAGCTATGCCAGTGTATCAAATAGTAAAGTATTTATAGTCATGCATAGTTATATTACCATATTGGCTTAAAGTTAAGTTGTTGAAAATTTGAAATATCGAAAGCAAAATGCTCAAAATATTGATAGCAAATTTGCGAGTTAATTCGAATCCACATTTTGTGGTTGGAATATTTGCATTTTCTCTTAGATAGTAATATGATATTTTTAAAACAAGAAAGAAAAAGTATTAAAATCTCAAGATACCAAAAAAAAAAAAAAATTAAATGTATATGTATTTTTATTTTGTATTTATATATATGTGTGTATTTTTTACAGGCAAAGTCCTCTGGTAGCTCATGCTGAACTTCGACATTCCGCTATTCATTTGCTACTTTCTATGTTACCCTTGCCTCTGCATTTTTTCAATTTGCCCATCAAGAGTAAATAACTTGCTTATATTTCTATGTAATATGCTAGAATTATTATGATTGAAGTAAAGGTATCAATTTCTTGTCCAGAAACAAGGATATTAATCAAACTTTGCTTTTGGGATTGAATGACTGCAGTTAAAAAGAGCAGTTTTTTTGTAAAAATTTGGGTACTTGTTTATTATTCCAGTTGAAAGGTAGGTGAATTTTGGCAACTTTTTCATTGGGGAGAAGAAAGATGATTTACAAAATAAAAAGTTATGTATTATGTACATATATTTCTGCTCTACCTTATTTTTAAGTTTTACTCTGTGATTTGTCTATGGGTGAAAAATTCAATGTGCAACTGAATTAAGAATAGCTTCAAAACTATCTCCTTTATCTTGACACCATATAAATTCAGCTAAATATGTTTCAAGATGGCTATGTGCTTTTATTTCTCCATTTTTCCAGAGTGTTGTTTTGTTCTCAAAAAATTTATTTAGTTCCCATACTTAAGAAGTCACGAGAATGATTGTTTCATATTTCAAAGCTATCTTTTTCAAACTCTTCTTTTTTATATATTGACCAACAGCAAGAATAGATTATACTCCCATATGAATATGGCATATTTCTTAGCTATGACTGTACACACATAATTTGGATTGTGTTAGTTATACATAGGTCTAAGCTTTTGGTATTCGTCAGTGTTTAGAGTCTCCTATTAAAATAAAATGTTTCAAATTTTCATTAGTTTGAAATTGTTTTAATACTGAGTTTTTCTAGTCAAATTTTTGCTATTCCTCCCTTCTTATATTATGCTTAACCTATTGCATATTGAGTTACTTCAGTTTTAGTATAAATATGCACTGCTAATAATTATGTTTTATTTTTTGTTATTGAGCTATTAATGAAATTTATTCTACTTTTCAGGTCTGTCAGGAAATGACAAAAGCACTTTCACATTTCAATCGCTTCGAATACGATTAGTGAATCTTCTCATAAATGCATTGCAAGTTGAAACTGAATCATTAAATATTCATATGTTACTAGGTAACATCTTTCTTTTCACTATCTTGTAAAACTTTTGCATTGGTTAGTAAACATATTTAATGTAAAAATTTACAAATCATATATATATAAAGTAAAACAAAAAAGGATCACATTATAATCGCATTTCTTAATCTACATAGAGTCGAAAATATTTTTTACCTTTAAATCAAGTTAAGCCAAAATGAAACAATTTCAGCAGCAAAAGGAAGTTTAAATATTTTTATCGATTTGTTAATTTAAGAATATTTTAACTATATTTTGTTTATGTTATATGTATGCTGTGCTATGTTTTGTTTATCTTTTTCAAAATCAAAATATTTTATTTGCAAATAAATATTTCATGTTCTGAATTTTTATCAAGAAAAATACTGTCAAATTTTTGAAATTTTATTGATGTTTGTGTTTTATTTTGTTAAATTTATATTAGAGATTATTGTAGCTAGTCTGTTACTTTTCTTAGGTGGTCTTTTGTTTTATATACAAGATTCTGCCGCTAGTGAAGAAGTTGAGCAAATTACTCAGCCACTTTTGAATGATAATGCTAGTGTGGAATCTGTTAGTAGTGTTTTATCCTCTGGTATGTAATTTATTGAACTGTACAATATAGTTGTAAAAGCATAGTCATTTTTATTACCATACAATTACAATATTATATTGTATAATCTTATTCTATCATACCATTTCCAAAAGCCTTGTGTGAAATTAGTGTAACATTAGTTAAATCTTTTTAAAAAAACCAAACCTGTAATATCCTATGAAAACTCCTATTCATTTTTTCTTTTTAACAAAAAATGAATAATTTATATTTGAAATTTCCTAATGTTTTGTGATAATCCTTTTTTTTTTTTGTTTTGTTACATTGTCAAATATTTAATGATAATTTTTTGTTCTTGTATTTGATATATTGAACACCTCATGATTTGTATATGGATTTAAGTTATTCCATTCCTTTTGAAATACATTTATATAAAATGAAATATAAATTTACTGAGGATTAAAATTAACTAAAATAATATAAAATTCAAAAACCTGAAACCTTTGCCATGCTTTATTATTTAATGAACTAATCAAAATTTGGTAATAAAAAAAATTCTTTTAAATGGAATTATATAGTCTCTCTCTTTAAAGCAAAAATATATCATATGCATTTCATTTTTGCTTCTCTTAATCATATTTTTTTCTTTTCTATTGAGAAAGAGTTTTTTGTTTTTAAAAAGTAAAAAAAAATATTCATTTTATATTTATATCTCTAAAACTATATCTGATACTAAAAATTTTCTTTAGTGTGAAGTTAACTTAATTTATAAAATTTATTTTCAAAATTATGGTATCTTTTTCAATTTGATGTGATGAAATTCATCAGTTTTTTCCTTTGTCCATGCAATGAAGGTGAGAAATCCCCTTTAATTATTGTTTAATGAAATACTTGGCTTAGAAAATTGTAACATTTTTGGCTATTCTGATGGTTCCCTCAGAACTACAGACAGAAGTAGCAGAAAGCTGTGATTCCCTAGGCTCATCTGAATGCAGCAGTTTGGGTCCTGATCTTGACAACCTACTTCGTACAGATTTCCCACTACTAATTGATGGTAAAATTAAGAACTTATAATGCAAATTTCAAAAGAAACTTCTACTCTTGGCCTTGGAATCTGTGGTTTTATTTTTTTTTTATTTTCTTTTTACCTCAAGCGCTATGAATTTTTTGGTGATGGATTATTGTATTGTGATTTTTTGTTTGTTTTTGTTTTGTGAAACTTTATTTTTATGGTGTATTTCTCTTATCCTTTTCTTTCTTTTATTTTCCCTGTTTGATGTTCATGCAATTCTGCTTAAGTGTGTGTGTGTTTTATTTTGGTAATTTTTATCATTTGTCAAACAAAACATCACAGTTCATGTATATGTTTTATTTGTTGATTATTCCATTAAGACATCAGTTGGTTTTCATAAGTCGTAATAAACTGTCTTGAAAAAGTAATTGAAGTATGGTATCAACCCTCTTCTATTAAAATTTAAAAATGCCCCATTGTTAATTTTTTTTAAAAAATGTTTTGAGAGATAAACTTAGATGTATGAAAACTTAATTATCAGCTTTTGCAATTAGAATAAATCAACAGTTAAACTTAGTCCACATTAATGCTTTCAATGTAGTTATGGTATCTGAGAAAAACTCATTGCTTATTTAGAATTTTTTTAGCAACATTGCATTACTTTAATATCTAATTTAAAAGGAGTTAACAAGATTTTAAAAGAAAAGTAACTTTGTCATTTCCAAAGATTTTGTTTGACGAATGCATTTGTAATCCTGTGATGTTTCAAGTGTTTTTTGATTTTGAAATACCTTGATTGTTGTTGTTACTATCCAGCATGCCCTTCATTTTGTATATTTGTTATGTTTAATGTTGTCAATGTGATAAAAAAATTGTATTGTTTTAATCTTGAATCTATGAGCTGTTTTTAAAATCTGTATTGTATGAGATGCAATTATTCTTAAGTATTTTCAACTAAAAATAACAATATTGTAAGTTAAAGTGTGATGAATTTAAAATAATTGTTATATACAAGTATAATTTTCTTTGTTTCCATACAATTATATATAATTAAATTCCTCAGCAATATTATCTTTGTTGTTTTAAAGAGTGAAGTAAAACAGCTACATCAGTAATTTTTTTTAAAAATTAAACTTTTGCTATAAATTATTTTAAACTGTCAGCAAGTATGTTTTTTGCAGTCAAATGTAAACTTGAGATCATTAAGTTACTTCTTAATTTCTTTGTTTTTTCCCCTTATTTTTTTCAATATTATTAATAAATGACCTATTTGTTCAATGTTGTAATTTTTTATTATAAAATATTATGGAAACAAATATAGAATAATATGGATACATTTTAGAACAGGGGTGGCCAACCTGTGGCACACGTACCACAGGGTGGCACGTGATGAATTTTTGAAAAATTTGAAAAGATTATTAAATAAAAGACAGGTAGACAGTTTTTTTTAACAATTTTATTGAAAAGCAGTTGCCTCTGAAAAAAATCCCCCTGAAAATATGTTTTAAATATGCCTTATTAATTGAATTACAGTGAAAAATTATTATGCACAGAATAGTCTTCATTGTTGTGCAAGCTGGCATTACAAAGAAAGTGAACTCGCGAAATTTTGGAAGAAGTAGTATATTTTAAAATCCAGTTGAAAGCAATGAATTGCCGAGTTAGTGTTTGTTATTCAAGAATGAAGGTTGTGCACATGTGTGGCTATGAGATTTAACTTTTCTTACCAATATTATTGGACACAATTTAAATTTAAGATTGCAAGGAAAAGATTTTATTTTTCCTAACCTAGTTGATCCTACATCTTTTGTGAACAAGCGCTTACTTTTTTCCCCTTGATTTTGAGGAAATAAGATTAACACCATTTCACATTAATACTGGATTTATCTGCCAAAATTAATGTTCCAAGCTATGATAGACTTAAAAATTTGATATCCATTTTGCAGGATTCATTCAGTGCTAGGCTTGATGATTTCCAAGATAAAAAAAAATGCTGATTGTTTCTGATATCCTTTTTTAATTTCTGTGCTAGACACATTAATTGTGATCGCCCTAAAATCCAAATCGAAATTGTTGACCTTCAGCTCCATGTTAAGCTGAAAAGTGAATATAAGGAACTTATTTCAACTCTAAATGATCTGAATTATGCAGATGTTTGGAAATTGGTACTAATAAACAATTTTCCAAATTTACAGGATTTTGATGTCGGATATTGTTGTAAGTTTGGATCAACAAATGCTTGTGAACAAATATTTTTTATTATAAACACATTACATAAAATCCAAATATCAACTCAAAAATATCTGATATGCACCTAAAACAAGCTAATTTTGTTAGCATCTTCAACAGAGAGACAACTAATACTAAAATATAGATTACTTAGTAAAAAAACTACAAATTTAGAAGCCATATTAAGCGAGTACTGAATGTTTAACAATTAACTTATTTATAGTTTATAACTAACATAATTGAATTGAATCTGTAAAAAGTTAATAAATAATAAAACCCAAGTTTGTACTTTTGTCTTATTTATATTATTTTTAAATTTCCACTACTTAGATTTGCATAAAAAATGTGTTATTTGAGTAAAAGTTCTATAACATGTCTATAAGTAACATTTTCCCACTTTCATATTTTTTTACTTGTTAGAAGTAACATGCATAGTTTCTTTAAATCAGATAGTGGCGCTCTTCCCAAAAAGTTGGCCAGCCCTGTTTTAGAATAATGGAAATGAACTCATCATTTTTGTACGAAAAAGTATCTTGCTTAAAATGCTGTTATAATATAACTGCAGTATTTGCTGTAAATATTTTAAAGGGACTTTGTATGAATTAATTCCTTTACTATTTTTTGTTGCAGATTCAACGCATGCGTTATTCTTGCGTGCAACATATTTAATATGCCATCGTTTGATATCATCATGGATGACTGATCTCAATGTTTCTCTTGCTGCTCTTGAAGTATTGTCTGGTTTAGCTCGCATTCATTTACCTCAAGCAGGTTATTATTTTCTTTAGTTTTCTGTAAATTTAATTAAAGAATATTAATGAAAGATTAAATTGCATTCTACACATATTCAGATATGATATATGAAATTGTTTGGAAACATGATAAAGGATAAAGAATTTAAAACATGCCAATTATTTTGCTTGTATTTATATTATATTACTTTTTATCCAAATTGTTAAGAAGGGAGAAAATCTTTATTTTGCATAGTTTTTAAGAAACAGTGTTTTTAGCATAAAAATGTTTCAATTTTTAGAATATTTTTCTAATTTTTTGGATCTAAAATAGTTTTTTTTTTATCTATGTTTGTAAAATTATTGAAAATGCAGCAGAAAGTGAAAAATCATTTTTTTTGTTCTTATGCTTTTTGTTACTAATTTCTTACTTCTTTCTGAAGCAACCTTTGATATTGCTGCTTAGAATTTCTAGTTAGTTGAAAGTATAACTGCTAGAATCCATTTGTTTGAATTTAAAATTATCAAATAAGTTATAATGGTCATCTGAAGTGAAATTACTATATTTTAAGAAGCATTTTTTCCAATTTTTTAAAATGTTTTGGTAAGTAGCAAAGAAAAATGGAATGTAATTCTAAAATTATCAGTTGTTAAGTGTATTATAATAGAGCTTGATAATTAACAATAATGTTTTGTAATGTGAATCATGCATAAAACTATTACTCAAATAAATTAAAAGAACATTAAAAGTTTGGTATAAAAAATTAAGACTAGGATATTTCATTCCCACTTTTGTTAACAGTCATTTTGTATTATAAGAATTTATGAAATATTTTTGTGAATTGTTTTTAAACTCTTCAATGACAGAAAAGGAATGCATTAAATCTCTACAATTTTGATTTTACTGCAAATTTACTTTGTTAATATATGATATACCCTCAGAGTATAGTAGAGAGAGAGAGAGTTCAAATACTTATGCTATATTAGTACAAAATATTCAATTGAACAGCTTTTTAAAATTTCTATTGTTTCAATTTATAAATAAACTTCTGGATTTTTTTGTAATTAAATTTAAGTAAAATCTAATTTCAGTATTTTATATAAAATTTGATTTCATTTTCATTCAAAACACGGGGCGAACTTCGTAAACAGTTTTTTTCTTATATGGATTGGTACAATTACAAAAATCGTGAAAGGAATTTCCCTATGTTAATGTATCAATCATTAGTTATGAAAATAATCCTAATATTTTTGAAAACTTTTCAGTTTATTGTGTTTGTCACATTATACTGTATCATGTTACTTTTATTTAAAATAATTAAATATTTGTATTTCCTTAATGCATCATTAGTGAAAATTGCTACAGGTTAGTTATTTTTATGTGTATGCTAACTGTATCATGTAATTTTCTAATTCATATTCTGATTTATTTTTTAAATTTTTATCTGATTATTAATTAACTGTAATTACATAATGCATGTAAGTTTTGTAGATTTTTCTCCATGTTAAATGTTATAAATTATTAAGACTAATATAAGAATGTCATTTTAAATACAGTATTAGTTATTGAAAGATGTGTTTGATTTTTTTTAATTTAAAAAAAACTATGGTAATTCTTAAAATAAAAATTAATTTTGAATAAAAACTTTAGATTCGTTGGAAGGGAAACGGGCTGTGAAGTGGATATGTGATTACATTGTATTCCAATGCTCTAGACCCCCTCCAGCACATTCAAAGGATTTACATTCTACAATTGTGGCAGCTTATCAATGTGTTACTACTTGGCTTGTTGAGCATCCTGATCTTCTGAATGATAAAGAAACTGTACATACTGTTCTTGAAGTTGTAGAGCTTGGTATATCAGGTTCTAAATCTCAGGTAGTGTAACGTTACTGTTATTTTATTTTGTGTAATATATATTTTTTTTTATTATATATTATTTCTTGTTTGAAAAAAAAATTATTGAATAGTTGTAAAGTAATTTTTTTTTTCTTGTTGATAAATAATTATAGTAATTCTGTGTGTTCTTAGTTTTATGTCAAAGTTTTTTTATTCTACTTTTGCTTTCAAATTATTTTTAAAATATTTAATTTATATATTTCTATTAATTTATTTTTGAAAAAATTTCAAATATTTTGATTTTTTAAAAAAATTTATTAATTTTTTAAATCAACTATTAAGTTTTGCATTTTATTCTTAAAGTTTTCATTATTTTTTCACAGCCTAAACGAAGTGATCCTCCAAAGTTGAAAGGTGACAAAGAATTGAAACCTGCATCTATGCGGGTAAAAGATGCAGCTGAAGCAGTCTTAGCGTGCATGCTTGATTATGTTGTACGTCACAGTAATTCATAAGTTATCTATTATTAAGTTTTGGTTATTATTTTGAAAATCAAATATTTTTATTCTAAAATTTAGGTTATATTCATGTTTCATATGAATTTTTGTATGCTTAAAGTGTAGTAAATATGTTCAAATCAAATAAAAAAGCAACAAAAAACTTATAGAAAGTAGCACCAAAGTTTTAATTTTGATTCACTGTTTATGTTTTAGGGCTATTTTCCACCTCCCTGTGGTTCTCAAAACCTTTCTTCTCTTTTGGATGAAAAATCTCTTCTTCAACAATGCAAGAATCTTAATGATGATCAGTTGACAAGGGAAGAAGTTGTGAAACATTTTCGATATTTTGCTTTGGACAATTGTATTATTTTAGCCTTGTTGGAGCAGCATTTAGGGAATGAACAAGGTAAAATAGCATTTTATTCCTATTTGTTTGAAAAGTTGCTACAATATGTTACACATTGCATTTTGTTTATTTATTACTTTCTTTTTATGTAATTTTTTTTATTCTTAAGTGTTTTTTTTAAATATCTTATTTAAAGTAGGTAGAGATGTTCCCCAATAGTAGTTTTTATTGAAGATATAAGATAATGGTTGCCATTAATAACAATGAGTGTTATAATCTTAAAATTTCTTTTTCTTGTATAAAAAAAAGAATGAGAGAACCCTAAAATATTTTTTAAGAATTTAAATGTATCATAATTTATCCTATATGAATTGTAATCTTACTATATAATGTATGAAAATTTGTGAACAAATAAAAAATGTGCATAAATTATGTAATGAAATGTGGATAATCTGAGTGTATGGGATAGGATATGAGTCTTTCAGAATAATTAAAATACTACACTGTCATCATTTGTTACTAAAGAAAAAAAAATTTCAGATCCTCAACCAACATTAACAGCTTTAATTAGAGGACCTTTTGGCAGACATGCTTGGTGTGTTCAATTGCGTCATTTACCTCATCATAAAGTAAGTTTATAATATAAATTACCCTTGTAAAATTGAAAAAATACAGGTTTTATTTATATTTTAGAAACATAATATTCCTTAAGTATTTGCCCTACATTATTTACTATTTGTGTTTTCAGTCTTGTAGCAAACATTATGTTGTGAATCCTGGTCGACCTTTACCTATGAATGATGTGGGAACAGTTCATAATATTAAGCAACGTTATTTTCCTGAAGCAGTAGACAAAATTCCATTGTGTCAGTCGTAAGTTTTTGATTTTATAATTTGGTGTTTTATAGACATATAAAAGTTTAAAGTTTGTTTCTTTTTAAAATTTTGTACCTGTTTAAAAAACTGCTATATTTTCTGAATGTGTTAATACCATTTGGGAAAGTTGCCAATATATGTAACTTAGAAGTGAGCACAAAACATTTATTTGGTAGTTTATAGATTTTTCTTTTTCTAAATGGTAATAAGGATAAATAAGCATTTGTTAAAAGGAGGGAAAAATATATTGATGATTGAAAAAAAAATTCTATATTGTCAGTATGACTATATATAAGTATATTTTTTACATTAAATATTGTTGACCAATATACCATATTGAAGGAATCCCAATCTGTCATCATAAAATTGTAATATTTCAATAAAATTAAGATAAAAGGCATGCTTAAAAGTGAGCAAAATACCTATAAATGAAATATCCCAATATATAAAGTATATAAATATTGTGCTGAAGTACATGTTCATGTATGTATTAAAAATGTACCTATGTTATTGGATATTTTAATCGAAAATGCATGTAAGAAAGTATAACATTTGCTTTTAAGTTAAAAAATTTAAAATATTTTAAAATTCCTGTATCCTAGAATATTCATTTAGAAGTACATTTTTCATTGAATTTTTACTTGTCAATAAAACATTTAAATTCAGTATTTTAAATATTAAATTCCATTTTGATAAAGTATTTGCCTTGTTTCCATGTATATATTAAACTTAAAGAGGGAGATTTTTCAAGGTATGAAAAAAATTGAGGGGTGGGGGATTCTTCCTGCATGTTAAATAATGTCAATGTTAATCAAAATCAACAAGGAACGCTTATATTTTTTATCAATATCTTTCTGGTGATAGCTTCCATAAGATTTTAAATGTTGTAATTTATATATGTAATGAAACATTCTGAAAAATTCCAGGAAGTAATGAAAATTTAGAAATTTATAATTCTATGTTGGAGTTTATAAAAGTTATTTTCTGTCATTCTCTTACAGGGACAAAAGCATTCCTTCTCTTGAAAACATTTCAGAAGTTGGTGCTGGTGAATTTGATAAATTTTTAAAACTTATTGATAATCAAATTAATTTTGAGACATCTGTAAAAAAGCAAGTGGAATCACAGCATCATGAATATCCAAATCCAGAAACTGAATGTAAAGCTCCCAGGTAATTAAAATATTTAACTTTTTAATGTTTCTTTTGTGTGCTGTAACGTAATAACAAATAGAATTTTTCATTCTAATAGTTTGTGTCAAGAATTCCAAACCTCAAGACTTTTCCTTTCTCATCTTGGTTTCCTGAATCCAGATGCTTTAAAGGCGAGTTAAATATTTCCTGAGTCAATTATATTTTTAATTTATTATTTATGTATAACCTTGTTTTATTTGTAATGTAAACATGATTTAAAAATTAAATAAATTAAAATTCTTCAAATTATTTTGGTTATAAAATACATTAAGATTTACTTGAAATATAGTAATTTTTTAAAAGTATTTTATTTCTTTTAATTTATAATGTTTTAGAGTTCAATAGTTTTTTTATAAGTGTTATGGGATTTTTTCTGTTTTGAATAATTTTGCTATAAAATGCATTGTGTTTTTTGTCATGCCTTACAGAAGATTATTTATTTTTTAAATACATTTTTTATTTATTTTGGCTTTTTGATTAAGAGATTTAACATGCTTGTTTAAGGCAAAAAATAATTTTTTTTTTAAATTTTTGCATCCATTGTATGTTGGTTGTAGCAAGGTTATATTCTGGTAAATATTTTCATATTCATCAAAAAAATTAACTAAAAAAATTATTTTACTATTTTACCTAGCTATTTTTAGGCAAAAGTTTGTCTTTGTTAAATAATTTGAAAAAAAATTCAAAAATTTATGAATTAGGTCATTTGAATTTTTCTGTACTTTTTAGATGTGTCTAGAAACAATTAAATATTTTATGAAAAAAAAACTTCTTTAGTTTCTTACTTTGAGGAAGTAGGTATTATATTTTCTTCTCAATATTTATCAGTAAGATTGTTTTAGTTTGATATACTATTTTTAGTATGAATTTTTAACACAAAATTATATTTTCCAAATCTTTTTTAGACTCTATATTTTTAAATAAGGAAAATGCATAAAGTTAAAAGTTGACCCCCCCCCCATTATAATTTTTTTAATTAAAAAAACCCCATTAAAATAAGTGATTTTTTTGTTTGTTTTGTTTAATTCTTTAGGAATCCTTGACTCAACCATTGCCATCATTGGTTTCCTTAGATCAATCATCAGAAAATTTCTTTTCTAAATTAGAAGAAATAGATAATACTCCAAGTAGAACAGCAGATACTGTTTTCATTTTATATGTAAAAAACGGACAAACTTCAGTAGACAGTTTTCTACAAAATGTTGTAAGTGTGAATTTGAGAACTTTGTATAATAATTTAATGACACATAAAAAAAATGTTAACTTAAAAATATCTTAATTTTTTTTTCTTCTTTCTTTAGACTCAAAGAAGCATACATCTTCACTTTTTAGAATTTTTAAGATCATTAGGTTGGCCAGTCGATGTCAAAAAACATGCTGGATGGACTGGTCATATTTCAACAGCTTGGAAAATTCTTCCATCAGATGATTTAGGTAAAAAAATTATTTTTATATTTTTTATTTAATTTATTTTTAAATTTCGTTTTAAAATTTGTATAATAGTTCTTTAAAAGATTGAATGGTTTTGAAGGAAGTAGCTTTTATTCCTTTTTAAATATGTTTTTCATTCACAACTATTATACTACTGTATATTTGTTGCATGATAAATCAATAAAGTTGGCATTAAATATGGTATTTTTTTAGGAATGATAATACTAAATATAACATTCAGTATGCAAGATTATAAATTTTAAAAAAAGGTGTCTAAAATATATATATTAAAGAAGACATTTTAAATTCTATTTTCTTTTAAAAGTAAAATTTTCTTCTTGGGGGAAAAAATGTTGCGAAGCACATTAATTTTATCCTTGTCTAATTAAAACACTTATAGGTTCCATAATTTTTAAAAAGGTAGATGATATGTAAGAAAATATTTTGCCTTGGTCTAATACTAAGATCATATCAAAACACAAAGTCCCATTTCTCTTCTTTCAGTTGAGGCCGCGGTAGCCGAGTGGTACAGGTATCGGATCGTGGCTTGCCTTGTCACGAGTTCGAGCCCAGTACCACTAAAGACCCGCCTTGTAGGGCAGCGACGCACGTTAAATCTGTTGAGAGCTGAAACGTCCTCCCGTTGGTGTGGTGTGGTAGTTAGGAGAGGGGGTGCCAGCTCAGGTGTCGTCCACGTCACTTGACCATGGTTCAGAATTACATGGTCCATTGTCAAAAGCCCTCGTGTAGCTGAACAGTGCAACGTTAATATTCAATCAATCAATCAACTCTTTCAGTGGCTCTCCAAGATAGTTTTAAATGGAAAATACAAGGGGTAGGTTGTGTGTCGTTCTGAATTTTTTGGGATACTGATATTTATTGCATGTTATAAAATTTATTGAGTTCTAAAGATATAGATGTAACAACTCAGTTTTTTTATAATATAGATACAACTTCATTTTATACAGATTTTGCTTGATCTTTTTTACTTATGTTTTTAATTCCATTGAGTGCTGCTTTGAACTGGCTACTTAGATGAAAAATAATTCTTTGTTTATTTCTAACAGATCCAATTTCAGAAGAAGATACTGTTAGTGTGTATAATGGAAAGAATAAAGTTCTTTATTGGTCAGATGTGTCATCTGAATTAGCATTTGTTGTTCCAAGTCCTATCTCTCAAGATAAAAGTTCAAGGAAGGATATAAAAGTGCAGGAATTTGGTGATGACATTGTTTTGAGAAATAAAGGTGTGTTTTAAAATTGCATTTTGTCTTGCACTTGATATTGTTAAAGTTTTTGTTTTATTTATGAAATCAATCTTTACTTGTCTTTAATTAATATTATAATTTTTAGACATAAAAGACACAGATAGAAGAACAATGCCTGCAGGATCTTTCTCTGAAATTACTATTCCTAGAGCTATGTCTTTGAATTTGGATGCTGGGGATGATTTATCACAGGGACGGAGCTCTGGTCGGAAATTTGGGAGACAGCATAGTTGTGCTATTGTTTGTGAAATGAAAGTTGTGGTTGTATGGTTAGAGAACTTAGATGATCATATTAATTTTCCTCTTGGTAAGTTGCTCATTAGTCATTACTTGAATCATAAAATTGTCATTGTTAAAAGCTGCTGAGCTATTTTCATTTAAAAAATAAGGAATGTAATTAAACATATACTCTTAAGAATAAATGAAACTACTTATAAGTTTTCAAGTTTTTAGTCTAGAAAATAATATTTTGAAGAAATAATTACTGACATATTTAACTTTCATTCTCTTCATTCTTTCTTCAAAAGTTGCCATAAAGCAAAAAGCCATGTAATTAATGGATCATTTGGGTACAAACTCATTTGGATCTGTTTTAATTTTTTGTAAGCTAACATACTTAATGAAGTATTTTTTACTCTATTTTTATTTCTTATAAAAATACAAAATAAGTAATAAGCAGTAATTCAAATAATAAACATTAATTAAAAACAAAAATCATATATATAATGAAAAAAAGATCAAATATAGTGTTAAAAATTTTTTTTAAAAAAATCAGATGGGAAACATGTAGAATCAGTAAGCTATAGGATGCTGCCCATCATCACTTTTTAATTTTGTGGATTGACCCATTTTTAAGATATTGTTTCAGTGTTGTTTGCTTTGCTTGTGGCTTCTTTTTTAAGTGTTTTGTAACAAATAATGGCTTTCACTCATTGAAACACTTAAGCAAATAATTTTAAAAATGCTTTTATATATATATAGCCTTTTCTTGTATAGTGATTTGAGGGTAGCAAGAAATTTTGTATGGGGTCTCAACTCATCAAAATGAATTTTGAATTTCAATGTTTATTTATAGTATAAAAATTAAGTTTATGGAAATCAGGGGCTGTAATTTCAAATATATTTTTTTTTCTGAGAAAGAGGTATAAAAATTTTAATTTTATTTTATTAAAAAGTGATATGCTTAGAATTTCAACATTCAGGTAACTTTAAGGGTACATGGGGTGGGGATTCTAATGAATGAGGTATCCGATCTGTGTCAGTAGCCCCCTGCCATCTTATCTAGTTCTGAGAGAGGCTGGTGTTAGGCTATTGGGTGGGAAGCAGCAGTTACTACTTCCATATTCCCACTCTGCATTACTACATCACAGGTCATCAAATGTCATATAGTGAGCACAGTGATGTAATGAAGATCATTTGGGCCCCATTGCAAAGTCAGGTTTTGGGCCCCCAAGTTGAATTTTATAAGTTGCACGTACTGGATGACAGTCAAGCTTTGGGCCCCCTCCCCCTGTGATGCAGTGGTATGTTAAGTCACTGAGTGAGCAGTTGTATAATGAGGTATGGGTGTATCAGGAAAGTTAATTAATCACTTTAAACAAATGATAATTACCTTGTTTATGAATTAAAGTGCCGTGTTGCATGGTTAGACATTCTTCACTACAACACGGTTGAATTAAATAACAATAAACATTTATTAACTTTAAGATAAAAGATTAAATGAGCAATTAAGAGGTAAGCTTCCCAAAACTACAACACATGGTGAACCAGGCACGCTACAAGAATAACAGATAAATTCAGTTCAGTTTTGGAGTCGTTATGTTGAGCTGTAAGGTCGCTGCATACTCCCCTTCCGGTGTCAACGATACCTAGTTGGAAGATGAACTTTGCGACCAGAACGTGTAGATGGCTGGGTAGGCGTTGAAGCTGTTGGATCAGATTCGACAGTAGCAGGTGTTGAAGCTGTTGCATTAGGTTCCACAGTAGCAGGTGTTTCATTCTTGGTTTGTTTGAGGTAGTTGCAAGTCCTCAGTGTTAAGAAAGAAGGCAGGTTTGCATCTATCAATAGATACAGATACCCGTTTACCATTGATGTCAAGGAAAAACACTTTATCCTTCCTTTGTAAGACTTTGAAAGGGCCATCATAGGGTTGTTGAAGTGGACGACGTAACATGTCTCGGCGAAGAAAAACATGTGTTGCTTCCAACAGTCCTGGATGGATAAAAACTGGACGTTTGCCATGGTGTTTTGGTGGTTTAGGGTGAAGTGATTGCATGTGAGACTTGAGTTTCGAAACAAAATTCACAACATCATCGTCTGGCTTGGAAGAGTCAAACATCTCCCCTGGCAGTCGAATAGTGGTTCCAAAAACTAATTCAGCTGGGGTACACAGAATATCTTCTTTAAGAGAAGCTCGTAGACCAAGTAAGATGATAAGGAGTACTTCTGTCCAACGCTTAGTAGCATGGCATTTGATTGCACTTTTCAATGGGCGGTGCAATTCTTCGATCATCCCATTAGCTTGAGGGTGGTATCCAGTTGTACGACACTTCTGAACACCAAGTAGTTTGCTAAGAGCTTTGAAGAGCGAGGACTCAAACTGCCTGCCCCTGTCGGTTGTGAGAATTGCAGGAGTTCCAAAGCGAGACACCCAAGAGGAAAAGAAGGCCTCAGCCACAGTCTCAGCAGTTATGTCTTTGAGAGGTTGGGCCTCTGGCCATTTTGAAAAACGGTCAATCATTGTGAGGCAATAGATGTAGCCATTTGATGGAGGTAGAGGTCCAATGAGATCCAGATGAACATGATCAAAACGTTGGGAAGGTTCTTGAAATGATGAAAGAGGTGATCTAGTATGACGATGAATTTTGGATTTTTGGCAAGCTAGGCAGTGTCTTGCCCACTTAGCTACATCTGAGGAGATTGATGGCCAAACAAAACGCTGCTTCATCAAATGTACTGATCGACGTATACCAGGATGGGATAAATTATGCATAGCAGAGAAAACATCTTGGCGATGCTGTTTTGGGATGTAGGGTCTGGCTGTGCCGGTTGATAGATCACACATAATTTCAGTAGACGAATTGGGAAAAGTTACCTTTTTGAGTTCCAAGGAAGTTCCAGATGCTATTAGGGTGTGAAGCTCCTGATCAGTCTGTTGTGTCTCAGCAATACAGTCATAGTCAATTTGACTTGGGAAGGTGATTGCAGAAACACGAGAGAGAACATCAGCAGCAATATTGTCAGATCCTGGAATGTGTACAATATTTGTGGTGAACTGAGAGATGAAATCCAGCTGACGGATCTGCCGTGGAGAACACTTGTCACTTTTTGCCTAAAAGCATAAGTGAGGGGCTTGTGGTCAGTAAACACTGTGAAATCTCTAGCTTCCAGCATATACCGAAAGTGTCGGATAGCCGAGTAGATAGCAAGGAGTTCACGGTCGTAGGCACTGTAAGACTTTTCAGATGAAGTAAGTTTTCTGGAAAAAAGAAAGCCAATGGCTGTAGCTCAGAGTCCACAACTTGGTGAAGTGCACCTCCTATGGCATAATCAGAGGCGTCCACATGAAGAGCAAGCGGGGCAGAAGGTGAAGGATGAGCAAGAAGTGCAGCATCAGCAAGAGCTTGTTTACACCTCTGAAATGCTGTAATTGCCTCAGAAGACCAGTTTAAAGGCTTTGAGTCCTTCTTACCTTTAGAACCTTTTAAAAATTCACTTAAAAGATACTGTTGTTCAGCTGCTTTGGGCAAGAAACGTCTATAAAAATTTAACAGTCCTAAAAATTTTCTCAGAGAGCCAACAGTCTCTGGTTGTTTGTAATCAAGAACTGCTTGAACTTTGTCAGGCAATGGCTTAATGCCATCAGGAGTGATAAGGTGGCCAAGGAAAATGAGTTCAGTCACACCAAATACACATTTAGAGATATTTAGTTTTAAACCATATGAGCTCAGTCTTTGGAATATAGTTCTTAAGTGAGAACGATGCTCCTCAGCATTTTCTGAGTAACACAAAATATCATCCAAGTAGACAAAACAAAAAGGAAGTCCTCTTAGTCTTTCTTGCATGAATCGCATAAAGGTTTGTGGTGCATTCACAAGGCCAAAACACAAATGGGTATATTCGTAAAGACCCCATGGAGTTGTTACAGCTGTCTTAGGAATATCACACTCAGCTATAGGGATTTGGTGGAATGCCTTAAAAATGTCTATTTTGGAAAATATCCTCTTGCCATGTAGTGCATGAGCAAAGTCATTCAAATAAGGCATGGGGTAGCTGTCGAACTCAGTAACAGAATTCAGCTGCCTGTAATCCCCAACAGGTCTAACTGTAGAGTCAGATTTGGGCACAACATGAAGAGGAGAACTCCAGGGACTTTTGGAAGGTCTAATAATGCCTTGAGCAAGAAGAAATTCAAATTCTACCTTTACTGCATCATACAGTTTAGGGTGTAGCCTTCTAGGCCTGGCAGTGACTGGTGGGCCATTAGTAATAATATGGTGGACTGTGCCATGTGATGCTGATTTGGAAATTAAAGAAGGGTTGCTGAGGTCTGGATAAGATGTTTTTAAAACTAATGTTTGCATCTACAGTGAGGATTGAGGGCTGTACAATATTTGAAAAAACACAAGAAGTGAAAAGAGAAGTTTCCACATCCACCAACCTTTTTTTCTTAAGGTCGATTATAAGGTTGAAGTGCTTTAGAAAATCAGCACCAATTATAGGAGATGATACATCAGCAATTATGAAAGTCCAGATAAAAGGTCGCCTCAGACCCAGGTTCAGTTCTTTACGGACCATACCATAGGCTGGAATTTTGGTATTAGCAGCATATATAAGGAGAAGTTAGACTGAGGTGATTTATTCATAGTTGGAGAAGGTGGGATGACACAGATTTCACTTCCAGAGTCTATGAAGAATTTCTGGCCAGACTTGCGGTGTAATAAAAATAACCGGCTGGTATGTTGCGAGGGCTCTGCCATTCCAGCTATGACAGAGCTTACTCGTTTTTTGCACAAGGTGAAACACACTTGCGGGCCCGCTCTTTATAACGGCGATGATAGTAGCAGATGCCACTTCCTCTATTGACACTCCTAGAGCGTGAATGTGATCTCCGGCGGTCAGAACTATATCGTTGGTGGCGAGAGGAATTGCGCTCTCTTGTCAGTTCAGCAACTTGTAGAGACAGCTCTTGGATCTGCCTGGCGAGAGAGTCCATGGTTGGTTGAGCACTGCATGAAGATGACTGGGATGGTGGAGGAACAGTTTTGGCCGCACAGATAGTCGAGGACGCACCAACAACCTCAGAAACTTTATCAGCGTTGATAGCCAGTTTATCCAAAGACTCTGAGGATGCAGACAAAACAGTCTGGATATGTGGTGGCATTCTTTGAAGCCACAAACTTTGCAGAAAGTTATCCTGGAGTTGGCCATTAGACAGCTCTTTCATTTTTCGCAACAGGTGGCTGGGCTTCTCATCTCCTAGCTGAAGGTCAGTAAGCAGTTTCTTAATTTTTTGAGTCTCCGAGTCGCTAAATTGGGTGATGAGCCGCTGCGAGAGAGTGTGATATTTGTCACTGTTCGGAGGGCTTAACACAATGTCCGACACGTAGGAGAGAGTTTCAGCATCCAGGTTCGCAACCAAAGCAGAATACTTAGTATCATCACTGGAGATACCACTGAATGTGAATGCATGGTCGCATTGCGCAATCCATAGACGAACGTTGGATTTCCAAAACGGCGGCAGCCGCAACGCAATACGAGCGACTTCAACGGTTTCACTAGTCATATTGTTGAATAAGCAGGAAGCGAAACGAATCTCCGAGCAGATGCTTCAAGTGGCCTTGAGGAGAAGGAGAAAAAAAAATCTTTCGCTACGTACTGATCATCCGTAGTAGAAGAATTTGTATTGCATTCGCCAGTAGAACAGAATAGCTTACGTGTTTTTAAGTCCAAAAGGGGTCACCACTGCCGCGTTGCGTGGTTAGACATTCTTCACTACAACACGGTTGAATTAAATAACAATAAACATTTATTAACTTTAAGATAAAAGATTAAATGAGCAATTAAGAGGTAAGCTTCCGCAAACTACAACACATGGTGAACCAAGCACGCTACAAGAATAACAGATCAATTCAATTCAGTTTTGGAGTCGTTATGTTGAGCTGTAAGGTCGCTGCAAAAGTATCTAAATTTCTTTTAAATTGTAAATATTTTTTTTAGAAAAATTGGATGAATTAAAAAATATCTGTGTTAATTTTATTTTCAGTACTTAATAAATCTTAATGATTGATATTTCAGCTGATGTATTGCCTTTAATGAGTACGGGCTTAGAGCCTCCAAACTTTATTTCTCGGACATCAGAAAAGGATCTTTTTGTCATTTTTGTCCATCCATTACAAAGTGGGTTGTATCAAATAAAGCTTCAAGGTCCAGCAGGGAAGTAAGCATCTAATATGTATTCTAAAGAAATAAGATACATGTGTTCCAAAGCTATGTATAATTGGGAAAATGTAAAAATAAAACAATTAAATGAAATATCAAACTGATATTTTTATATATATGATCTATTGATTTGTTAATGCAAATTTCTTTTGTAAGTAACATAAGACAATCTGAAGAGCTACTGGGAATGCTCAAAATAAAATTATGTGAATGCTCACTTGCGATTGTGATCGTCTGTGTATTCAGTGAATTCATACATATTTCAAACATGCAGAAGTATTGATTTTGGCTCTAAGAAGACAAATAAACTTTTTTTAAAATACAATCATTGGAAAATTACAAAGGGGACTATGCCAACAGCAGTGGCTGTTATAAATGTGAAACAATGCATAATTTCCAAACTTTCAAAATGGTATCAAACCATGAACATTTCTTATGTTAGAGTAGTAAAAGATCAACAGAGAGTAACAACAACTCGGTAAAACTGATTTCTATTTTTAACTGCCCAATGTTGACTAATGATATATACCCTACAGTTGTCTTCAGAGCTTGCTGCAACCATAGGAATAATTATTACTGAACAGACAGCTTACAGATACTCGTAGAAAAGTTGTTTATATGTCAGACATCCATCTGTTTGCATGCTCTATTGACTTGTATGGAAAAGAGAACTCATTTTCCATGGAATTGAGAACATGGAAACTAAACAGAATATCTTTGAAATTATGTAATGTTCTCTGATGAATTATCATTCAGTTTACAAAGTGATTCTCATTTTATAATCTGCAGAAAATGGGAAATGTGTGTGACCACCCATATAACATCACAGAACAAGATTTGTATGACACTTATGGCATTCTATTGTGGACAGGCGTAATATCTGCTTGATACTTTGTATTTTCAGGATTTTGTAGGAGGTTCTATTAATGAAACTGGGTGCAGAAATAAAGTTCTGGAACCTTATGTTCATCTTTTCCAAATTCTTATTTGTGGATGACAATGCTGTGCTACACTGTTCTCAACTTGTAGAGTAATATTTTGAAAGAAGATATTAAGTGCATGTGATATGTGGCCAGGGAGATCCCTTGAGTATATTTGTGATACACTTGGGAAAAATACTTCAGTTTGTCTGCCTCTACCAAAGGACATTGTTAAGCTCAAAACCATTTTGCTGAATCTGTCATTGCAATTGATCTAGGCTCTCATTCACAGCACAAAAGATTGTTATGATGATTGCATTGCATCAGTGCCAGTTTATCCATTGACCGCTTGGGGCAGACACCCAGGGACCCAGCTAAGCTGGACTTAACCAGATTTTCTGGTTAAAAATTTCGATCCTCCAGTGCCAAAGGGGCCTTTAGATCTTCTGCGCCCAGGACCCGAAATGAGCTTAAATCGGCACTGGCTTGCATCAAGAATTGATCACACTGTCTTCTAATTAGTTTTAGCAGTTTTCTTTTCTTGGAGTGACAAACTTAGTACTTCATTTTGCATCATGTACATAAATCAAAAAATAGATTTATTTTTAAGTATTTTCCAATTGTTCCCTTTATTCCTAATAGTTTTTTTAAACAAAGTATGCCAAACTTCATTCCATCTGACTTTATTTTCGCACCATACTTGTAGAAACAATTATTATGCATAGCTTTTGGACTCCAGTATATATTAGAGTACCACTAATACACTTTTACTCTAATGGGGTTCTGCTTTTTAACTTTTCCTTGAATAGTATATGTACTTTTAAGATAGTCTGTTTTTGTAGAAAAGTAGGAAGATTTCTTACCTGATATGTCATTTAAAACTTCTAGTCATGTTTAAAATAAATGTTTGGTTTATTTTAATATACTTTTTTTTATCTATAATTTTCTCATGAGTGTAATTTATTATGCATTTTGAAGATCATTCTTTTTTCAAACTAGTAAATTTGATGTGTTTAATCTGTAATTAAATACTTTTGATTCCTTTAAAAGTATAATTAATACATGTTCAAAACTGATTTTTTTGTACTAAAGTAATTTTTTTCCTCTTGTATAACAAATTTAATAAATACTTTGTCAAACATTTAACTAGACTTTTGTTTTAAAGCAGGAACACTAAAAATACATCATGCTTAAATATTTTGTATTTTTTTAAAAGTGGTAAATTATTTCAAATATGTGAATGTGTGTTTTGAGTATAAATAATGAAATATTTTATTGCAATTT
Source organism: Trichonephila clavipes (assembly GCA_019973935.1). Lineage (NCBI taxonomy): Eukaryota > Metazoa > Arthropoda > Arachnida > Araneae > Nephilidae > Trichonephila > Trichonephila clavipes. Next base: position 246,398 of record BMAU01001178.1, read on the forward strand.
TATTTCATAAGCAGAACAATCACAAAGGGATCTAATAATTTATAATTACAATCTATTTTTCTTATTAGGATGTCTCTTGCTTTGCCTTTGGTTGATGGTATGGTTGTAAGTCGCAGAACTTTAGGAATTTTAGTGAGACAAACTGCTTTAAATATGTTACGTAGAAAAAGGTTAGATGCTGACAGGTATGTTATAATTGTTATTCTTTTTTTAATGTATGTATATTAATTTTTTTAAAGGATTATTTATAACATGTTATAATTTTAATATATTTTATAATCAAAGAATGAATTACAGATCTTATTCTAATTGTAGTTTTAATGAATGTAAACTAAGTTTAATTTCTGACTGACATGAAAAATCTTTCTAATTACATAATCTATGCCCCCTCCCCCTTCTCATAAGAGGAGCATTATCCTATTAGCACTGTATCTTTGAAAAGTATTTTTTCTATATTTGTTTTTATTTTTTAAATAAAACATGTTTTTGGTTTTTCTCTATCTGTGTACACTATGTAGCCAAACATCACTAGGCACTTTAGATTTTAGACATTTCTAGAAAAATATATAACATTCGATAACTTTGGGCATGTAAAGAACTTACTTGAGCTCATATTTTCCAATGAAGTTTAAATGACTTGGGGGGAAAATAAAAAAAAAATCTTTTTGATTTTCTTTCGTCATAAACAACTGTAAATAACTTGTCGCTTTCGTAACAAACTGTTTTTGAATCAATGTTTGCATGACTTTTCACTAAAATAGAGTCTGTACTCATGAAGTCGTAGAACTTGTTTTCAGATTATTTTGGCTTATATTAGCAAGAATTTGCATGAATATTTACTATGCTATTGCTAACATACAAGAAAATATCAATACTGAAATGTAAAATGAAAAGTATCTATATCCAATGATATATGAATATTTAAAAGAAAGTCATTTTTTCTAGTCAAAAGCATGTGTGTATATATTTTCATATTTTAGCTACCAATATTATAGTGCAACACAGTAAAAAATTACTTTAATATCATGAAAATGCTGTGATTATATTTCCATTACTCTCTGAGAGTAGCTAGATGATAAAGGTTTCCATAAAGTATCATTTTTAATCAAAAGGTACAAAAAAGTTCAATTGAGTTGTATAAAATTTACTAATGTACAAAATACTCTGTAATATGTATGTATGTATTCTCTGTTGGAAATATTATTAAAAAAAAGTATTTTTTCTTTTAGCTGCCAACCTCCTCATGTGAGACGAAAATTAAGAATACAAGATATAATTAATAGGTATCATAAGAAACTGTCAGAACCAGAATTTATTTCATCTCTCTTCCATCCATCTGCTGGGCATTAATTTCTAAATCATTTGTTTTTGAATGGAAAAAAAGTTGTGTATTTATTAAAGTGTTGGAAATTTGTGTATGATTTGTGTAAAAAATAAATTAATGTATATATCTGTAGTATTTAATTTAATTGGTTGTCCTTTTTATTTTGAAACTTTTCTCAAAGTTAGTTTACTTTGAAATTTAATTTCATTCTCTCTATATTTAGAAAATAAGATATTAAAAGAGAATTTTTATGATTAGTCACATAATATCCGGTTATAACGAAAGTTTCCTGTCGCAGCTAATATCATCTGCACACACAGTTCGCATTGGCGTGTTTGCTCATATTTTGTCAGCCTATTTTTGGCATTTGAAAGAAAGAGACTGGCTTCAGAATACTGTGTTGTGAAATCTGTAGAAAAAATACTATTATTAAGTTTTAGTTTTTGAAATGGAACTGTCAGGCTACTAGATTAAAACCATCATTTACTTCCAGTTCTGTTGTCAAAAGTCAGCTACAGAATATCACCGAATTATGTGTACAGCTTATACACACATGTGTACTGTTGTTTTTCTCAAAGTTAGTTTACTTTGAAATTTAATTTCATTCTCTCTATATTTAGAAAATAGGATATTACAAGAGAATTTTTATGATTAGTCACATAATATCCGGTTATAACGAGTTTCCTGTCGCCGCTAATATTGTCTGCACACAGTTTGCATTGGCGTGTTTGCTCATATTTTGTCAGCCTATTTTTGGCATTTGAAAGAAAGAGACTTGCTTCAGAATACTGTGTTGGGAAATCTGTAAAAAAATATCGTTATTATTAAGTTTTAGTTGTTTGAAATGGAACTGTCACGCTACTAGATTAAAACCATCATTTACTTCCAGTTCTATTGTAAAAAGTCAGTACAGAATATCACCGAATTATGTGTGCAGCTTATACACACATGTGTACTGTTCTGTAACATGAGACACTGAAGGTTTGGTACCAAAAGTTCAAAAGCAAGGATTATGGCATTCAAGAAGCAGAGTTGACTGGCTGGCTTATGGATGTTGATGAGGCCCGCCAGAAAGAACTTGTGGAAGAAGATCAGTATTCAACTACTCGAAAGCTAGTTGTTAAACGTTTGTGCCATGTCCATTAGTCACAATTTGCATCGCATAAACTTGACATGCAAGATCAGTCGTTGGGTGCCGCATAAGCTGACTCAGGCAGATATTGGCAGACGTGTTCAGGCCTGCTGTAATTTGCTCAAAGACAACATTCTGAACCCGATTGTCACTTGTAATGAAAAATAGATTTATACTTTAAAGACTCAAGCCGATCTGCTCCTGGTGAGCTCGTCGGTAGCGTCGCACGTCACAAAATGATCTTGCTTTGTATCTGGTGAGATTGCCATGGTTTTATCCACAAAGAATATCTGGGAAAAGGTAAACTTGTCGGCAGTAAAGTGTATTGCGAGATGTTAGCCTATATTGAAGCTGCTGTCAAGGCGAAACGTTGAACTGAGTTCCAGCGCAAGAGAGCACTGTTTCATCAAGATAATGCGAGACCACCATGTTTTTGCCATCGTAGGTTATCTCTGTAGGGACTCGAAGGAGATCTTTTGCCGCACCCACCATGTAACCCCGACATCGCTCTTTCGGACTTCGAACTTTCTTCAAACCTGCAGTTACATCTTGCTGGTGTTATCTTCGATTTCAGCACAGAACGGCAGAAATAAGGATCTGTTTTTTGAACTCGTGACTACTAAATTTCTGGGCTGAAGACTGAAAAACGTTGACAGAAAATTATAGATTTGGGTGACGATTACTACTCGCGCTATAAAGGTACGGCTTTCATTTTGCTTTTTTCTAACTTTATTATGCAATTTTTTTGGCGGAAAACTTTCTTTACAACCCGATAGTACTAGATATATTGCTGTTTCCAATACAATTTTCGTTTTTTAATTTCGCATTCATTGAAATAAATGTTGAAAATGTTTTAAAAATTTTACTTCTCATCAACATTTATGTCAATATATCAATTTCATTAAATTTAATAATATAAATTACTTAACAGAGATGTTCATATAATTTTTGGATATGTATAAAACTATCATTTATATATAAAAAAAATCACGTATATTCCAATGTTTTAAAAGTGTATAGCTGTATTAGCTTTTTCATTTTTTCAAGCCAAATATCAATTTCTGTCAGGTCGGGATTCAAGCCATAAAACTATTGAAAACCTGTTTTGTCCTTCTAGGGCTTCCAGAGACTAGTAGCTGAAATTAGTATTTCAGCTATAGCGAGTTACTGTGGTCGTCGTGATTTCTAATACGTGGTTGGAGTTTCTGTCGAGCCATGGGTTTGAATCCTGGTGCCAGAAAAGTCCTGCTGTGTTGAAGGGCTGATGCACATTAAATTTATTACAATGCTCAAAATTCTTGTATTGGTTTGGTGTAAAAACTTGAAGAGTAAAATTCCCTCGTCACTTGACCATGGTTCAAAATCATGAAGTTTGTCACTAACAGCCCTCGTGTTACTCTAGAACGCAACAATAATAATCAATCAATAGGTCAAACTAAATTATTTTTTGTGTATGGGTATTTTAAAAATTTTTAATGCTTTTTTTAAGGGAATGCTAATTTGGGTGTGTGACTTGATAATTAATAGTAGGAACCAGAAGCTTTTCGACGTTCTGTGTCCTTTTCAGACGTTCATTATAAAATATGGAATGTGTATTGAACAATACGGATGGCTCTGCAATGCTTTTAAGCTTCCGCTTAAGCAATCTTATGGATAATGCAACCCTTAAAGAAGGGAAGTAGTGAAAAGAAATAGGGAAATAAGACTGACATCAAAATGTCCCCTATATATATATATATATATGGCATGCTTTTTGAGCCAAAATCAGACTTAGTTTTAAAAATGATCTTGATTTGATGAAATCTATACAAGTTCTGACGCTGAGAGGGAGAGAGAAAAAACGCAAAAGTGAAATCTAAGTGGGTTAATACTTAAAAAGCAGATGTGATAAGTATCGCGGATTTTATGAGTGTACTTGAAAGTTAATGCTGACATATGGAGCTATTAAATATAACGATCTGGAATTAGACATGTTTATTGGCTACGCCATATGTTCGGAAGAAATAAAGGGGTGATATTAGTTTGATACTTGAATTTGAAATGAAAAATATGAGTTAAGTGCTAGATGGGGAATTTAATTTTTAATCTAATTTAATTATCCTTACATTTGCCCCCAATTTTAAAAGGGAGTCATGGCGTGGTTTTTCCTCTCTTTACAAACTTAATTACTTCTCAACAAAAACAAAACAATACATAACATCATTTGGAAACGCATATTACACACAGTAATAATATTTAAGTAATAGGAATACAAAATGTAATAAAATAAACTATAACAACAAACACAGTAATGACACTTCCAAAATATTAATTGATAAAAATGAATTTCCGTACACATATAACTGAAGATTAGCTTGTTCAAATCTATTCGACATCCAGAATAAGAGCTCGCGTTTCCTCCTATTCCTTCATAATAGATTCGTATTATAGCTAGTAGATAATGTATTCAAAAAAAATTTATATTGGAAAATATCTCATATCAAACAATAAGATAGTAAATATAAAAATATATGGTATCATACAAATATTAAAATAATAATTTTGTATAAAAATTTATTCTGGCGCCATCGTAGTAAAGCTGAATTCAACCAAGGCTGTCAGCGTCGAGCTTTAAGCGTCTAGTCAGAGACTTCATCTCGGGCGAAATGAAGTTTCTGATTGGCTAAGCGCTAGACACTCGATGTTTGTATGTCTTGGTGTGTGAATGAGCCTTAATACCTTATAGTGTTACACAAATTTTGCATATATGAAACACATTTTTAAAAAGATAAAAATATAGACACTAATAAAATGAAATTATTAATATGAAAACGGTGTACAACACAACTTTTATATGCACTACTCAACACAATAAACAGTATTTTATTTTATATGCGTTATAAAATGTAAGAATATAGGGATAAAAGAATATAAGAATACCAGAGTTCTTTTTTATTAATTTTGAGTCGGAAAAGTGGACTCGCTTCTGTCATCACCTTTAGTATTTATGTAAAATTTTCACAATATATTCACTTTAACTTAACAATATCGCATATATACAATATTTTGAATCTCTCTGCGTAACCTTCTAAGTATTCGTTTCATAGCCAAAATTCTCGAGTTCCTCTTACATTACACATTCACTAATATAAACTGTATCACACTAAATTTTGAACACATCTCTCTGAGAAATCTGCGTAATCAAATCACACATGTTCAGGAATGCTAATAAAAACACAATAAGAGGTGTACATATCAAACTAAACACGTTTGTCCTCTTAATGTTTCAAGACATATACAAAAATTTATGATTGAATTCTCCCTTATCCACTGTATAGTATCCAAAAATAAGTTTCAAGTTATTAAATTAATTTTAAATTTAGATAAGGAAAATTTCGAGAAATAGTGAATCTTGATATATGGCAGGTATATCAAACACACACAATTTCAACATAAAAAAGAATTAAATGACATGTAATAAGGTTACCGCTGAATAAAATAATTAACAAGACACTAAAATTCAGTGGAGAAAAGAATGCAACGTGTGATTTTACTTTTGTTTCTTATAAGAATCAATATCACTAGTACTATTATATTAGTCATTTTTCTAAAAGCTTAATTTATATCTTTCAGCTTTAAAACACCAATTTCTATCATAAATGTTAACTCATTCGACATCTTAAGATAAAATTATGAGAAGTACATTAAAATTTCCCCAACATTTTGTATAATAAAACACCTACACTCTGCTTTCTCAATTAAAGTATAAACAATATCTCCTTTAATACAAAATATACTATAAAAAAGTTAAATATTATATTATATTACTCTTTGAAAAGTCTTTTTAAGCAAAACTCAGTCACTTCAATGTTTCTAAAACGAAAACTATTTATTTCACTGACCTTTATTTTTTACTGGCAGAAATTTTTCATTCACGGTAATCCACATTTTGTTGTCCCTGATTTGCACCAGTAAATTTTTTCGATGTTGGTCCTTCAATCACTGTATTATTGGAATTAATTCACAATACCATTCGGAGAAGAAGAAAAAAAAAATTTTTTTTGGTGGAAGGGAGCGACGTCTTTCTTTACAGGGGAACGAGAATTCACGCTTCTCTTCTTTTTTTCTTTCTTCGCTATTCGAAAGTTGTTTCTTTCATTCATGGCAAACTGGCTGGCCTCATGAGCAAAGTCAGAAATATCGTTCGGCGGTAAAAATGGTTTCTTCTCGGTATCAAAAATCGCGTTTCTACTTTTTCCATACCATCTTTAATTCCGGCAACTCGACGTCTTCAGCAAAGATATGTAGAGCGCCGTCGGTGTTCCATCAAATTCTCTATATCAGTTATTATGGTCGTTGGCGTTAGTTTTTATATTAAAATTATTTTAATATTAAGACCATTTCCACATTAAGATTCGAAACCTACTCACAGATAGAATCCTGCCGGCTTTAATTCTGACATGTTTTTTTAGCCAGAATCAGACTTAGTTTTAAAAAGGATCTTTATTTGATGAAATCTATACAAGTTCTGACGCTGAGAGGGAGAGAGAAAAAAAAACGCCAAAGTGAAATCTAAGTGGGTTAATACTTAAAAAGCAGATGTGATAAGTATCGTGGATTTTATGAGTGTACTTGAAAGTTAATGCTGACATATGGGGCTATTAAATATAACGATCTGGAATTAGACATGTTTATTGGCTGGGCCATATGTTGGGAAGAAATAAATGTGTTATTAGTTTGATACTTGAATATGAAATGAAAAATATGAGTTAAGTGCGAGATAGGGAATTTAATTTTTAATCTGTGGCGTCGTGAGAATGAAGCGTATAAAACACACTCAGCAAGTTGTGGGAGTAAAAAAAATACTTTTAATTTTTTCTCCAACAGGGTAACTAATTTAAAGTATGCATTTAATTGTCTCTGTGCCCAGCCAGTATGACAGCCGCCTTTTTGACGTCGATTTCTCCACCGATTGTATTGGTACGGTCCTCAAGGCGTTTTTTTCCTCGTCAAGGACTCTTGGTCAGCTCAGGTGTCATCCACGTCACTTGACCATGGTTCAAAGTTATGTGGTCCGTCGCCAAAAGCCCTCGTGTAGCTGAACAGTGCAACGTTAATATTCACTCACTCGCTGAACGGGCCACCGTTTACTTACCCTCGCCTTACGGTCATTATTCTTTGTCTCTATCCCAAGTTAAAAGGTTAAAATTCCTTCAACATAGCTAATGAAAAAGGTTGAAAAAACCCCTCTTTGTTTTTTCTAAACTACGTCTTTTCTGGGGATTAGCGGATTCGCCACAAGCCGACGATCTTACTTCAACTTCAAGAAAGTTTAAAAAATTCTTGGCTTAAACACGGAAATACACTTTGACGAAAGCGCCGAGGCGTAACCTGTGTGCTAAAAATTAAAAACATGCTTATCCATGAGAGTCTGAAACTTCAACCTCCCTTGCGTACGCCACTAACGGAGACAGTAGGGATAAAAGCTTAGGTGATATCACTGGTGTAGCTAGACCTGAGCCCCCGTATCCAAAATTCCTCAGGGGCCCTTTTTTGAAAATGGAAGCTCTGTTAATCGGACTATTGATAACATTTTACTATTTTTGCTTACATATGTTGGGCCCCTGTTGCTTGGGGGCCCGTATCACTGATACGGTGGTAGCTACGCCCCTTGGTGCCATTCTCGTTACTTGACCATTGTTCAAAGCTACAAAGTTCGTCCCTAATATCCCCTAGGTTGTTCTTATTGCAATATTGATCCAAATGTCACAGTAGTGTATGCATTAGTTACTAATTTGGTCATTCTGTTTTCATATTTAATTTTACAATCGGAAATAATGGAGAACTGGAAATTTTTATGAAAAATATTATGGTTGGATGTCCTTTTGGTTAAGAGCTTAAGGAATGGCAATACTAATGGATGCTCACAGATACGTTTGATTAATCTTAATATGCTTTTTTTTCAGAGGTTCATCAGGAATCAGTTTTATTATTTTTTCTAATGACTTTTAATTTCTTTTTCTGTTGCATAATAGTCATAACTGAAACTGCATGAAGCCACACTGTTTGTTTACATTTTGGATGTAGTGGGTGTATTTGATTAGATGTAGTGGTTGCATGTAGTGTAATCTGTCAGTACTAGTTATTTCAGGGTATGAGACATGTCGTATGAAAATTTAGATTGTAAAAAACGTTTAGTGAAAAGCCGGAGTGGTTTGAGAATTGTCCGCTTAGATGATGAACCCACTAGTCCTTTTGAAATGAAGGAACCCTTTTGGGTTCCTGATGGAGAGGTAATTATTTTAATTTTTATATTGAATTTCTAAAATAAATTTTTGAAAGAGGTCAAAATTACAATTTTTTTTGTGATAACTTAGTATTTTTATTTTCAATATTAACCAACATCTAGTTTTCACATGATTTTATTTGTGTTATGAGTAATCAAATATTTTTTAAAAAGTCATGTATTACCCTAAAAAGCAAGCTATTTTAAAATTTTGCTACCACTTCATTTAGCTTTCTATTTATATTGGCTTTTATTTTGCTAAAATTTGTTATTTAAATAAAAAAATTAAAAAGAAAACTAGTCTCTATTTTTTTTTTTACATGGCTTATTATTTATATTTATTTTATTTCAGTCTCCATCATGTGCTAAATGTCATGCCAAGTTTGATTTTTTAACTCGCAGGGTAAGCAATATTTTCATCAATAAAAAAAGCTTAAAGAAATCTTTTCTTTTTAAATCATTATTAATATATTTATAAAAAGAAATTTTTATTTTCTCTATTTTATAAGTAAATTTTTATAAATATCTCTGTAAAGATTTTGTTACAGTTTGATGAATTGGATGTTGAATGCTCTTAATGATATGTATATGTATGTACATCTAACACACAAGAAGTATTATTATTTCTCAAAAGAGTAATGCTTTTTTTTATTTTATAGCATGTTACATAAAAAAATAAGTTTTAATATTTATGATATGTGTGGATATAATAAAAATCAATGGAATCTTTCTTACAAAGTGCATTTCATATTTTTTCATGTTAAAGCATCTTTCCTTCGCTCATAATTTTTATTATCGTTTTTATTGAAAAACTAGATTTAGACAAAAACTTTCTTGAAATATATTTGGTTCTGATTTATGTTTTTTAATAGTGAAGAAATACTTTCATAATGTTTTTATAATACGTTGGATTTTTGTGGCAAAATTCAGTGATTTGTATTAATATAATTTTTAAGGGATGTTAGAGATAATTATGTCATAAAAGAAAGTGCATGCACGTCACAAGTGTTTATTCTGTGTGCATGCAGAAAAGTAGTAAGTAGAGAAAGAATGAAAATACTTTAATCTTTTTAAGAGACATGAAAATGTTTGATATTCCTAGACTTCATCATTTTTTATTTAAAAAAATATGAATATTATTATGTATTTTTAGTTTCTTAAAGAGCAGGAAAATATTCACAGCTTAAATAATTTGTAATGGAATGTTATTTTTTGTTTTATTTTTTTATCACTGCTTATTAATTTGTTGTTTATTCTTATTTTTTTAAACAAACAAAACCTTAGAAAATATGATAGGAAATGCGAGAGAAACTACTTCTATTAACTTTTTTTTATATTTTGCAGTATCAAAAATTTTATTATAGCAAAAAGTTAAAAATAAGGATTTTCTTTCACTAGAGAGTTTGTTGTATCCTTTATATTTTAAAATGAATTTTTATTGAATTAAAAAAATTTTTTTGGTTTATTTTGGCTATGTTAAAAAGAATCATAAAATAGTTTTGAAAAATAGATGGGTGATTTTTTTTAATAAAAACATTATTTACTCTTATATGTGAAAGGAAATAATCTTAACTATTAAGTCTTCATCTTAGTAACTTAATTTTTTGAGTAATATTTAAAACAGTATCTTGGGTGGATCCTAGGAGGGTACACTTCTTGGCGACAAAATTTTTGGTGATTAAGTGTACAATATGGCTACAATTAGAAATTGGTATAATTTATTTATTTTATTGCAGCATCATTGCAGGAGATGTGGAAATGTATTCTGCAGTCACTGTTGTGAAAATAAAATTCCTCTTCCTAGAATGTCTTTTGTTGATCCTGTACGGGTGTGTATAGATTGTGTTGAAGTGACTAAAAAAGAAAATGAATTTTATGACAAACATCTTAAAGTTTTAACTAATGGTTAGTATCCAATTCTGGAATACCAAACTATTTCAATTGTTTAAAATTGCCATTAAAGTAATCACGTGTTTCATTATATAGAAAGTTTTGAATGACATTAAAATTTTTTTTCAAAACATTTGTGGAAGGAATAAGTCCCCCTTTTACAAAAACGTGCATTTTATGTCTCCTTTTTTTAACAAGTATTTGTTTATGACATAAAGCTTTAAATAAATGATAAAAATGTCTTAATTTCTGTATTTTTATTGTTTAATTAGTATTAAGTTAACCACAAAAGGAATCAATATATCATATAAAGTAAAATGCATCTTTGACAGTTTAGTACAATTTCTTTTACACAATGAGGAAAAAGTTTTTTGAATATATTTTAAATTATAGTTTTTGCACCAAAAGTAGTTATTAGACCTGAAGGCAAGTATATTCTAAATCAGCGCTTCTCAACCTTTTTATCGCTGTGGACCGATCAACGTTTGATAATTTTACTGCAGTCCACTGATGGAGGGGGGGATGTTAATTGTTTATATTTTATTTAAGTTGACAAGCTGAAGATAGATACACCACTGTAAGTAGAATGGAAATAATTTAATGTTCCTTGGGCAGCTCAGTACCATTTGATCCATGGACCGGTACCAATCAGTGGCCTGGAGGTTGGGGACCTCACTGTTCTAAATTATACTGTTAGTGTCTAACATTGTTGTAAGACCTAAAAGCATGAATGAAACAGGTAAGATGTATTAAAAAAATCTATTGAAATTTTTAAAGTGTTCAATTTCCCATATGTTTTTATGAATGCATTCATTTTTTAAATTCATATTAGTAATAAAGTAAATTAAGAATTATCCACAGGTGTAGTGAAAAAAATTGAGATTAATGTATGTAAAATTTTATTCCATTTGTGTGTGTATAGGTAGTTTACTGTAGGTATTTTTTTTGTTTTGTTTTTTCCCCCTCATTTAACTTTGAAAGCATCATAAATTAACTTTGCATTTTTATCTGATTATTTTCTTGATGAGTTCAAATAAAAAAAGTTAATTTGAAAGAAATAATAAATGCATTATTAATTTAAAAGGATTTTAATTAATTTAGTTTTTTTTAGTATTAGAGTTTATATAATGAATTAGAATTTTATTGCTGTTTTGATTTTCGAAAAGTGTTTTGTTTATTATTTTGTTAAATTTGATTAATGACAGGATTGTCTCAATATTATTTTATAAGTTGAAATGCTTTTGAATTCTTTTATTTATATGTAATCAATCAAATTGGGAATCAATCTATTATCAGTGTTAAGGAAATAGATAAAAATAGGTTGCATAATTAACAAAGATTTCACTGATAAAAACACTGAAACTATCATTTCCTCAAATTATGCAACAAATACATCTAAAGGGCTTTGTGTTTACTTTTTCAAATTTCAGATTATTATGATAAATTGTTTTTATGTGATTGCAATACAATACAAATATACCTTTAGATTTTTCTGAATTGCTAAACATTTTTAAAGAAAACATTGAACTGGATTAAACACACATAAATGCTCTTCTTTTATTAAAAATAATTTTTTCATTTATTTTAGGTGCAAATTATAATTTGGATGAAGAAAATGGATCTGGAACTTTCATTCCTCTGTTTTGTTGTTTGTCCAAAGATCATCAGTAATAAAATATTCTATAATTTTAAAAAATTAAAATAACTTATTATAATATGTTTGTTGACTTTTTAAATTTTAATTTATATAGGGCAATTATGTTTGATGGTGGAAATATGTGGCAGCATAGTCCAGTACATTTAGAAGATATAGTATCAGTTCGAATATTAGGGTCTACTGGAAGTGGAGGTGAGAATTATGTTTGAATGGAAATACACACACATAAAAATATTTTTAAAAATTGTATGCAATTCAAAAATTTACATTTTATTAAAATTTGAAATGTAATATTGATATTTTAGTATGTATGTATTGAGGTTTGGTATTTTTTTAGTAAGGTATATAGTAAATTCTAAAACAGTAAAAAAAAAAATTCACTATTTTTTTAAAAAAATGCGTGCAATTAAATGTAATATAAAACTTTTAGTCAATATTTTATAACATTATTTATAAAAATCTTTTAATTTAACAACAAATTGTTTTGTTTATTAAAGAATTTTATGGTTTAATTGATAAATTTATAATTGCGTGACTAAGTGTGCACATATAAATGAAAATATTACTTGATAATGAATTGCCAGGGAATTAAAGAATCTCCTAAATGTTAAGACTTTCATGATACTTCAATCTTACACTTTACTGTAATTTACTTAAAAGTATAAATCATATTTTAACAATTGTGAAAAACTATGTATTTTAAGAACTTCCTAAAGCTTTCCTGTTTTAATAATATTAATTTTATTTTCTAATTCAATAATTCTATTTGTTGTAATGTTTGTTTGAAAAATTTACAAATAAAAAATATTACTAATTCTTTGTGTATATACAGTTTACTATGGAAATTAGAATTAATGGTAAGGGGCTAGTTACACATGGAAATAATAGCTGTTGTTACAAATGTTTATTTTTATGAAAGTCTGAGATGTCTTTTGGATTTTTTCATCTTGAAATTTTTGTATGGTACAGATTTTTGTCCATTACTCTATATTTTCAGTAGATTGGAATGATAGCTTGGGATTTTAATCTCTGGATACTCCCAGGAAAGGACCGATAAGAGATGTTCCAACTTCTGTGATGTAAAGTCTAAGCCTTGATTTTAAATTTATACTGGTATATGACATCAAGTCTTTCACATAGGTCTTATGTGCATTCTAGAGTCTCTGTTAAAATATAAAAGGCACTGTTTTGGAATTTGGTTATTTCAATGTGGTTGTCGGAAAGTCTTTCTCTATACCAGAGATCAGCAACCTTTTAGCCATTGTGTGCCAAATCAATTTACCTATACGATTCAGTGTGCCATACAGTAGAGAACTGTTGAAACAATTCAATTTCCACGATAATGCGTCTGAGTTAGATGAAAGTTAATTTATATATTATTTATTAATTTTACATCATTCAAAGATATCTTTATACATAAAAATAAACAGCATAAAACATAATCTATTCCTTCAAAAAAATTTAAAATTGTTTATATTTAAACAATTGTATTTTTTAACATATTTATTAAAATAAAAAATAGACAACATAAAATATAAGTATTTCCATTCATTATAGGTAAATAAAAAGAGAAATATAAATTTTAATGAGAACCTAGTGCTTGCACCATTCTATTTTCATATTGCAAAATCAGGGGTATAATTTGTTACTTTCAATTTGACACGATTCTGAGCATTCAGTTGTTAAACAATTTCTTTTTGGATTCAAAATATTTTTCATACAAGAAAAGATTTTTTACTTAGATATGTAGAACAAGAGCAGAAACCAGAGTACATGCAATTTTCTTTCTTCAAACAATTAAATCTTTCCAGTAATGACATTCAATAATTTACAAAATGACTGTAAATTTATTTTTAGACTTATCTTTCAGGTTTTTTTCGTAATTCTGTAAATGTCAATAATTTTGAAGATGTTTACTAAGTAAGGTCTATTACAAGTTTATCAACTTCCATCCACTGAAGAATTGAAAAATTTGTCGAGTAGAATTGTACTGTATACCATAGGTTGCTGACTGCTCTATACTGAGTTATGGTCTTTCAAAATCCTATCACATATGAAAACAAATTAAATCTCTTATCATTTATGATAATTTAAGTTAATTAAATCAATATATATTTCTGTATACAATACTACTTGAAATGATTCTAATCAATATTAAAGTTTGATAACTTGTTAAGGATATTATTAATGCAAAGTTTAAAATGTTATTATACTTCTGTATATAAACAGTTATGTTTTGATGAAATTACAAAGGAAAAGGTTGTACAATTATCAAGTAATTTGCAAGTGGTTGTATCAATACTGTTAATCAATGTGTAAGAAACATACTATACAGCCATTTTCAAGTATGGATTATGAAAATTGCACTATCAAGTAATGATTTTGTTATGTATCCAGAAACAGATTAAGAGATTAAGATAAAGAGACAAATTTTAAACTACTTTTTCTTGCAAGAACTGTAATATTGATGTATGAGTGAACTGAATTTTAAATGGCAAGATTATGTGCTCCCAAATTTAATATAACATTATATACTGTAAAATATGGCATATAATATGCATGTATACTTTCAAGCTGCAGTTTTTAATTCTTAGGTATATTCGCTATATAACATGCTTCTCCTTTTTTATGTAATGCTCAGATGTTTTGAAGTAATTTATATGAGATATTATCCCAGGCTTTTACAGCTCAGGTGCCGTCCATGTCACTTGGCCATGGTTCAAAATTACGTGGTCCATCGCCAAAAGCCCTTGTGTAGCTGAACAGTGCGACGTTAATATTCAATCAATCAATCAATCAATCCCAGGCTTTTAAAAAATGATATATTTTTAGAACTACAACTCTTTAAGTTAGTCATTTCTTTTAAACAAACAGTATTTCTATATATGTAGAGTTAATTTTTTTTCATGTTCATGTCCTTTTTTTTTAAAGTTATCCTTTTTATATCTGGCATGTAACCAGGGACCTGTAAATTTTGATCTTATTTTTTTGTGATAAAAATGAATGTTGTACACCAGATTTTATGGTAGTTTAACTTACTATAATTTCTTTAAATGGTATTTTTGTTTGAATCTATATAAAAGCTTCTATGATTTATTATAGTTATTTTTAAAATATAGGATTTGATAGTTCACTTACATTTTGAAAAATATATTTAAATTTACTAAGCATACATCTCAAAATAAAAATATTGTTTGTCACGAAACCCATTAACAGCCGATAAAGTCTTATAAAGTAACAGTGGAACTGGTTTGGATATTATAATTTTTGGTATATAAAATTTCACTTTAAATCATTTAAGTTTATACATAATATGTGTAAATTAGTTTGAAATGGGACATCTGGCACAATGGTGCTTGCAGTGGATTACAGATGTATCTTCACTAGAATGTACATCTTTTGCCACTTCTATTTTTAATCATTTTGCAAATGCTTCATGAGTTGCCTTCAGTTAGTGCATTATTTTATTTTGTGCCTGTCAGATTTAGTTGTATAAATTCATAATTGTTACTGTTGTAGAAAGAATTCCTAGTGTTTGTATTTGTTAAATATATTTTATTCATTGATATTGAGTGAGGGAGAGTTATATTTACATTGCTCTTCAAAGCTGCATGAGGGCTTTTAGCAATGGACCACATAATTTTGAACCATGGTCAAGTGATGAGGATGACACCTGAGCAGGCACTCCCTTTCCTAACTTCCGCATCACACCAACAGGAGGATGTTTGAGCCTCAACATATTTAATGTGCCTCAGCCCCTTTTGCATGGATGGGTCCGAACTCATGACACGCTTTCCTCAACTCTGATACCTTGATCCACTAGACTACTGCGACCATTAATTGATATTGAAGATATAAAATTTTTTGTTGGTGTCACATGTGTATAGTTTTTGCCTGTATAGTTATTTGTATAGTATTTGAAAAGAACTGTAGCATAGATTTTGTTTTGGTTAAAAGTTTTGTTTTTGATAATTGGTTAGTTTTTTAAAATAGCTATTGTACAAAATTAGCTAGTAATTATTATTACCGTAAAATCCGGCGTATAACATGCCCTTTTAACACAAAAAATAAGATTTAAATTAATGGGTGGGCGTTATAAGCCGGGTATAAAAACGATAGCTTTGAAAATAGCAAAAGAGATGAGCATAAAAAAAATTAGACATCTATATCGATCAAAATACTCTTTGTTTAAAAGAAATTACTTTCTTTAGGAATTTACAGGGTAATATTTCTAGAAGTATACTATTTTTTTTAAAAACTTGGGATAATACCTTGAATAATTGACTTCAAATCATAAGTGAATTGCACCTGTACATTTCAGATTTCTTCGTAAAAAATGCGCATTATACGGCGAATGTATATAAAAATTAAAAAGGCAGCTTGAAAGTATAGGTGCGCGTTATACGCCAGATTTTATGGTAAATATTATTTGTCTTATATAATTTTAACAGATGCACATAACTATTTGAGAGTAGATGTTTCCAATTATATTCTCAGTTACTATAATTTAGCAGATGAATTATTTGATCGAATTATGGATTGTTTTTAAATAATGCCACTTACTTGTAGTTTACTTATTTTGTAATATTTATCTACAAGCTTTTAATTTTTAACAAATAAACATGCATGCACACACATAATATTTAATTGGAATAAATATACATATTTTTTTAAACATAATTTCGTTTATTTTTTGTTACATTGTAATTATAAGAAATTAATTTTCTAAAATTAAACTATGCTTCCATAATGAATGTCTGTTTTTCTTTTGCTTTTAAAATATATATAACATAATCCTGTGTGATAGATGTATAGGTTTTCATATATATACAATATCAGTAATTTTCTCAATAGTTTTCAATCATAGGATTGCTAAAAAATGGATTATCAGCATTTCAAAATATCTTTATTACTTTTTTTGTAAGTTATGTATAAATTGGCTTATAGGTTTGAATTTTAATTGTGTCAGTCATTATGAGTTATGGGAGTTACTGTAGAGATTAAATCAAAATAGTATTCCAACTACTCATCTGATGTGATGTGGAACTTTGTTGTGTTGGATATCAATTCAGAGAAAGACTCATTTCATTATGCTGCATTTAATGAAAATTTAAAATTATGAAATCTATTGCTAATAGATTATAAACAAATTATATGAATATTTATATAAATTTATTTATATATTTAATTATAATTGAATATTTATATATTTTTGCCTTTGTATATTCAAATAAATTATATTCTTTGTTTTATTTATTTTCATCTGTTTTAAACCGTATTGGTTTTGGAAAATTTTCTAAAATATATTTTGTGTGTATCTAGGAACAACTCATATTTCTGGAGCTGTTATTAGATTCTTGGATTTTAAAAAGGATGAGAAAGAAATTCGCCTTTGCCTAGCTGATATTCCAAATAGAAAACAATCAGCTGCATGGGTTCATGCATTACAAAAGGTTAATCATCTTCTCTGCAGTATTCTTTGACATTAAAATAAATTTTTTTATTATTAATACTTTGTCCTTTTTAAGTTTCAGGTTGTTTTATATATATATTTTTCATTGTTGAAAATCTAGCATTTTATATTGAGGGTATAGATCTTTAAAAGTAAATTATATTTAGAGTGTCTTCGCATAATGTTAAAGAATAGGACCTGAATTTGGAATATTTTTTCACATATAAAAGTATTTATCATTAACTCTGACTGGAACATCTTTCTCTCAGATGGGGATGATTTGTTTTGATGTTTGTGGGTAACGAGGTGTGTGATTTTTGGGGTGGGATACCTTGACATCTTCAGTTGGACTCAACTCAGCGAGAGGATCACATGGTGTGTGTGTGGGGGGTACATGACAATTTTTTTCAACTCATGATATGTGTGATTTTTTTTATCTATAACCATCTATCAGACAGATATTCCTATTGTTTTTCGTGTTTGAAAAGATTATTTATAATTACTTTTACATGAATATAATTAATTTTTAATCAGTTTTTATAAAAATGCTAGTCACAATTCTAGTGATAAAAATATATTGTTGTGCTTGATTTAACCCCACACATCTTATTTGATCCATACTCAATTTCATGAGCTATAAGGACATTTAAAACAGTCCTTAAGGTAATAAAATTTTTAAAAAATTTACATACCCGTCTGTGAGACAGATGTTTCTGTGTGGCAAAAAAATTGATGTTCCAGCCAGAGGGTTAGTATTATATTCTGGATTTGCTATCCTATAGGGAGAAGCATATTTTATCATATTCTTGATTTTTATCTTTGTTGACCCATTTTTTATGGTGAAAAATGTTTTTTGCCATTCTCTTATACCATAATGCTGAGTGAGTCATCCCTTTACATGTTAAAAGGAAAAAATTAATTATGGAATGTTTGGAAATTCTCAAAAAGTTTTGTTATTAAAAAGATGTATGAATTGCAAAATTTTGAGAAAATTGAGACATTTTTCAGTCTGAAAATGTGCTTTGTGTTTAGTTCAGGTTCTTATAAACCTTATACAACCTTAAAATAATTTAATTTAAAAAATTTTCTACTGTGGTACATATGGGATATTACATTAAATCAATCTTGAGTTTATATTTAAGAATTGACATTTTTATGTACGTTAATTAAAATTTTGCCTTTTCTTTTAAAAAAGCAGACAGTTATAATTTTTGAACTTTTTGACAAACACAAAAATATTTAACATAAAATACCAATAAAAATATTTGCTAACAAAAATAATCTAAATGTGAGGTGTAACTTTAAAGCATATTTGTGTTTTAAAAATAATTTTTAAATTAATTTTAAAATTTAAGAAATACGTATTGAAATGAGGACTAGACTGAAACAAGACTGAAGTTTTAAAAGTTTTACATGAATTAAGAAGAAAAGAATGCCAGGAAAAAAATGTAAAGAACAGCTGTTATACATTGCAACTGCATAAATATTTTATATTTTAACATTATATTAATTCCATAACAAATACTGCATAAATATTTTTGTAAAAGAGCTTTGTTTTTTGAAATGTAAGTTTCTGTCAATTTAGTTTGTATTAAAATATTAAATAAAAATAAAATTTTATCATTTATTTCAGTCGCTGAAATATGTGGTAACTGGTTCCAGTTCTCCTTGAATATGATGTATTCCATAGAAAGTAATATTTTATTGTAACAGAAATCACTGGATGCCTATGAATTGTTCTGTGATACAATCTTTTATATGATTATAGAAAAGAACATCTCATTTTTTTATAGTAAGAATAATCAAAACTATATGATCTGTTGCAGTATGATATTGTTTGAAATTGTGGAAGATTTTTAAAATTGTAGAGTACTATTTCTATCAGTATTAAAGTTATCAGTTTTTAATAAGATTTTTGTAAAATCTGGAGATAAAAGTTTAATAGTTACATTTGTTGCATAAATGTGGAAATAAATATTTTATCTTGTTACTTCTATGAGCTTGGTAGTTGTAATCGTTGAAAAATCTCAAGATGTGTCTTTTGAATGTAGAGAAATTCTTTTCTTCTTTTTCTCTTTTGTCTCTAATTTTGTTCCTATTTTGGGTCTATCCTGATCAGTGTATCATGTTATTCTACAATTTTTACAATATTATTATTAAACATAGAATACATATATATTACATGAATAAGTTTATTTATACAATTTCATTTAAATTATTAAAACTAGTGTTTAAAATAGATGTACAAAAATATAGTTCTGAAAATATTTGTGATATTGTACAAAATAGTTTAAATTAGTAAGGTTTAATTAAAAACACCATGATTAAAATGTTACAAACAATCTAAAAACCAGATTTTATTAAAAACTATAATAAATGTATAAAATATGAATTTTCAAAAATATCAGATGTTTTTTAATAGAAATTTGTGCAGTAACAATTCTTCATATTTCCATACTTTAGAAAATAACTACTTACAATTTTTAAATAATTTTCATTAAATAACTATTCAAAAATTTTGGGATATTCATAGTAAATTTTCGAGCTGCATTCATTCCAATTTTCAGTAATTATAATTCTTTTTTACTATTCATTGCTTCTACTTGTAAAATTATTTTTTAACTATTGCAAAGGAATATTTTATGTATATATTGTGCCAAATATTCCTTCAAAAGTCATTTGTGCTATTGATTTTAAATAGTGCCCAGTTATTTTATTTGTTTTTGGAATGATTTTTGAATTGTGGAAAGATACTTGATGGTTATTCAAGGTTCTTTGCTCTACTGTACTATGACTATTGTGACATTCTTGTTTAAATTTTAATCTGTTCTCCAAAGATAATATGAAAATTGTATAAAAATAATTATTTTGCTTACTTTTCTGGATTTTGATATTTATGTATGACATGCTTATGCTTTGACATATACAATTGCATTTGAACATCCAATTATAATACATGTGAGAGTTTTTTATTTGAATATTGTTTAATCGCAAATGTGTATTAACATATTTTGTTGATAATTAAAATTAAATATAAAGTGTTAAATATAAATTTTCGAAGCATTAATAATTTGCAATCTTTTATCAGTATGAGACAATCAAAACAAAATATTTTTATTTTTAGGTAATTATCACAAATATGTTTTTATTTTTCATGTAATCAAGAGATGTATTACTTATTGGAAATAAACCATTATTATGCAGTTTTTGTGATTTCCAAATTATTAGTGTATATTGTGAATTATAACGTATTTTAATTTTAAAAAATTGGTAGTTTTTGATATATTGCAGTGTTTGTTGTTGAAACATTGATAATATTAAATATCAACATTCTGTTTTGAATTCTTTGAGAGGTGTGTGTCAAAATACATATATTTGTAACACATTTCCTGTTTGAAGTACAAATATGTAACAGGTGCTTTTGATATTTATCGTGATAGCAGTACTGAAATTTCTGTAATTTTGGTAATTTTAAATGCTGTGTTGAATTTTCAGAAAATTTACATTGTCTTTTACAAAGACTGTACAATTTGTCTTTCTATATATTGCAATATATTATAATGTTACAATATGAAGCAGTTCATGTATAAATAAAAGAATATTTTATATTGCTTATTCTTTATTACAATAACATTTTTAAAGAATACTTAAGAAATCTAGTTTTTTAATGATTGAAAATTACAACAGGATAACTCCTTTTAATCAAATATTGCACATTTGTCTCTAAATGAATATTTTCATAATGACATGCAAAATTAGACTATAATATGTGTGTGTTTTTTTAAAAAAATCAATTTAAATTTCACTTGGTGGTTGGCTTTTATTGTATAAATTATTAAATACCCTTTCACTATAAATTATTGAAATTTTTAAAATTTTATTTTTACTATTTTATTTTTTTGAAAAAATATGAGCTTGAGAAAATTTTACAAAGAGTGTAGTTTAAGTATTAACTATAGTTGGCTATAATTTGATAGAATATTCAATATTTGGTGCATTAATCATTTTGCTGTATGCATGTATCTTTTAATTGCTGGAAAAGTTACAAGCCAACATTGTGTGTTGAGTCTTAAAATTTTTCTCCTGTAAATTAAGATAATTATTTTAGATTATGTTTCCTAATGCCCCTTCTTTATTTTAAAAATATTTTACTTCTAAAAAAATTAATGTCTGGTTATCTGTAAATAATCTTGGTTTTATGAAAATGTACAAATTGTATATTTTTACATGTAATGAAGAATTTAAATATAATGTATATGTTTTTGTGTTAAATATTTTTAATGGTAATAAAATTGTCTGCATATTTTTTTAATAGCTTCACATTTTGTCTTTATTCCTAAGTAGTTAGATACAGCAAATATATGTGTAACCTTTTTTTCAGAAAACATGTATTCTATTTAATAACAGTATTAGTGATGAAACTATTTCTTGATATTTTTTTTTGCTCAGTAAACATGTTTTTCTAGATTTTGAAGAAGAAATACAAAAGTTGAATATACAGCATGTTTGCACATGAAGGAACATGAGTTTTTTCTTTTTAGAAAGAGGAACTTGGAAGCAAAAAAATCTCATATCCTGAGAAAAGGAAGAAAATATAAATGTCATATGTATTTACACACTTAAAAAATATTTCAGCTGCTTTGTTATATAAAAATATGAATTTATGCAGTACTCTCATATTTTAAAATCAATAATAGCACTATGCCATTAGTCTTTGGATTCAAAACCCATTTAAAGAAGGCCTGCATACAAAATCCTACTTAAAATACACTACTGCATTAAAGGTATTTTATGAGAACTATTAATCTAGACACATAAAGTAAATATTGTTATCTATTGTTGCATTAATGCTGTAGTGTAACATACCTCTATTATGGGAGAATTACATTCTAAACGGGTTGACAAAATGCAGAAATTAAAAATCTGTTGGTTAGGGTAGGAGGGTACACTTCTTAATTATGTAAAATAATGGTCAAAATTGTGAACTCTTTTCAAAAATTTTATATTTTTAAAATTAGGATTTCAGTAATGCATATATCTCCTAAATGCTAAATTGAAACTGAGGGAAAGTAAAGAGAAAAAAGAATTCAAATATCTTAACAATTCAAAAAGTATAGCTTTAATTTTTAGAAAGAAACATTATGAAAAATATCTTGGTATTACATTCGGAATTTATTGGGGTATCTTTTGTTTCTTGATTACAGAATTACAGCAATATCTCATTTACAAGTACTTGGCATTTTTTATTACATTTTGCCAGCATGCAAATCTTCTTGAATTTGATGGATAGAGTATTTGTGCAAGATTTTTTATGAAGCCTCAGATTTTGTTTAGGGCTTAAATCAGGACTATTGCAATAATGTCTTTTTATTAAACTTAACTCATCTTTGCTGTGTTAGGCAAGGAACTGAACTCTGTTGAAAAATATTTAGAATGTAATTGAGAAATAGATCATTAACAGAAAATGGCAATTTTAGTTCTAGGATTGTGTTGATTTACTGTCTCGCATTAACCATGTTTTCAATTATTTTTGTCAGGTCTGTACTATTTACTGATAAATATGCTCATATCATTACATTTGTTCAATACCTGTCATTGATTTCCACATTATCTGGATGTCTTTCCCAGGTCTATGTCACACATATTTTTAACCATTGTTTCCAAATAAGAATATTTTTCTCTCATTAAGGTATCCGACTCCGTTCGGAACCGTGATTTTAAAAAAGCGCGTAAATGAATAATTTTCATGATATTTAGTGTCACTCAGATTGGAATACATGAATAAAATTGTTTTAAGGACATTTTGACAAAAATTATTTAAATATAATATTTTGGCAAAAAATTAACTTAGAATATTTTTTTTTCCAAATGTTCTTCTTTTGTGAAAAATGCTTCTATTATAATAATATTTTGCCTGTATTTTGCTCAGATCTCTCTACAGAGGCTCAACTAGAATTTTTGAAAAATTCTCATTTTCAGAGTTACCACCAATTGAAATAATTATTGGCGTTTTTTTCTTAAAATTGCTCCCCTCTGTTGTCGTAAAATATGAATAAACCCTCTTCTAAGTTATATATATATTTCAAAAATTCTAGTTTAAATAATTTATTTTGTCAAAATGCCCTTAAAACAATTTTATGCATGTATTCCAATCTGAGTGACACTAAATATCATGAAAATTATCCATTTATGCGCTTTTTTTAAAATCACGGTTCCGAACGTGGCCTGGCGTTGTCGAGTCGTGAGTTTGAGCCCTGATGTCACTGAAATCAGTGGCGTAGTGTACAACCCCGCGACCCCTCCAAATCGCGAGGGGTGGGTAGTATTCTAGGGGGCTCACTAACGCCAACTATGTACTCTTTTGTTAGATCTGGCTTGGGGCCCAAAACCTGACTGCAGGGGTCCCTAATATTCTCTGTTACACCACTGACTGAAGACCCACCATGTACAGAAATTGATACACATTTAATTTGTTGTGGTGCAAAATGTTCTCGTTGGCGTGGTGTAGAATACCAACTCAGGTATTTATTGTAGTTTTTTCAAATTCCTCTTCTAGAAAAATTGATTTCTAGTGAATCAAGTTAAAACTTACAAATGAATATTTTTTTATAAGGATTTTATACTTAGCAAAGGAGTTTATCACTATGAATATATAAATGCGTTTTTCAAAAGTTCAATAAAGAAATTTTGTGCCTAAAGTTTTTATTAGTTCGCCCATAACTGAGCATACGAAAGATGATTATGTGCATTATTCAGATGTGTGGGGAACTTTCAATTTAATATCTTCGGGAGAGAATCATGATTGGCATGTATAAATAGCAACATAATTTTAATTGGCATTGTTTTTGAAAAATTTTCTATGATTGCATTTAAATTTTTGAATTGTATCCACAAATATGATGCTAATGTATCCACGACGGGACCAAATCAAATAGTACCATGGGCCCAGATGACTGTTCTGGCAATCTCTTCAATATTGTCCACATAGAATTTGTTGACGAAAAAGAGTACCCACCCCTGTTTTTTGTAGAGTAGCAAGAATAGCTGACCAGTCAAAAATATGAGCAGGTGTCAGCTCTGTATTTAAATAATTATCACAATTCCTATAAGATCTTCAACCATCCGTATCAAACTTCATTCCTCTGTAATGACCTGTTCTTAGCCTAGCAATAGTTTTTGTTATAAGACGGTCTTCACTTATATCACAGATTTGATGCTTTGCAGGAATCAGCTTCTCTCTCAATTTGAAATTTGCGACAGCATTTGAGTCTAATAAAGAAATGTTGACAAAGTTGTCATTATTAAGATTTCTATCTTTCGCCAGTCTATCTGCGAGTTCATTGCCTGCGATGTCAACTTGCGCAGGTTACTATTGGAGGGAGCAGACTTTATCCAACTCCTGCAGTCTAAACAGGCGAGAGCAAATCTCTTCAGTAATCCTTGAACCTCCATTTAGAATTACCTGGAGGGCTGCCTTTGAGTCACAGAAAATGACGAGACCTCTAGCCTGTTCCAGAATAGCGAGAGTCATATATTTAGATTAAGAGCCTCAATTATCGATACCAATAGTAATTAAAGTTAAATATCTGATTTGGTTCTTATAAATGAATAAATAATACATATTATCCCTTACAGAAATTAAAAACAGTATCTTTTTTTTTTTTTTTTTCTTCTGTTAAAAGTTCTCAAAATCCACATGATTCTCAAATTTCTACAAAAAATCTTTGGTACAAAAAATACATTAACTTCATCAGAAAGAAAGGGGGGAAACCCGTGGAAATATTGTTTTAGAAATATCTCTTTACAAGTGTTTAAAAAGGCTCAATTTAGCAAATGTACGAAAGCTTGCAGCTATAAACCTAGAATAGGATTAGAGAAAAACTAAAAATTACTAGTTACTTCAATGGAATTTCACAATTTTTTTGTATCATATACGTGACGTATCTAGCATCAATAGAAATAAAATAATTTAATCTTCGTAAAGCTGACCGATTTATACCAGTAATTCCCCATTCTAAAAAATTTCCAAAAATAATGATGTATTATTTTTTTTATGTATACAAAAAGACTTAGTACGACAGAGAAGGTAAATTCATTGTGTTATACGCGAGACGTGTATAAAGACGGAAAAAGATCTATAGAATAATACTAATCTGTTGAATAAATGTATACATTTATTCAACACATTTGAATATCCTAAAAATAGTTCCTTATGCCATGAAATAAATAAACGCTCTTGATAAGATGAAATATGAATTATCATCCAAAGCAGTAGCTGAATTTGATGGACTCAAGCCAAAATTGTACAACTAAAAAAAACCTTTGAAATTCAGAAAAAAGCTGTGAAAGACATCGCAAAAAATGTAGTTCAACAACAAATACCACATTCGAACTATAAGAAGGTTCTATTCGTAGTTACGGTTTAGCCAAAAAGAGAGAGAGAAAAAAAAAGGAAAGCAAGTTACAAACAAATTATACCAAGAAAAAAAAATTATCTAGTTAACTTTATGCCCTTTTGATAGCAGAAGATACATTTCACACAATGAAATCATCATTATAGCACATGACCCCTTTAAAATTAAATAATAAAAAATTATTTTCTTGAAAATTCTCTATTAAGTATAAATAAACATGTAGGAATTTTCACGTGCGTTATTGATAAGGATTTTTTCCTTTTGTTTTAGAGTTTTTGTGTTTCAAAGGAATAAATGTTTGCCTCGAGAAAAATACACTGTATATACTGCTTTCTTTGATGTTACAATGTTGATCAAAAATGAAAATATTCACATAAATGGTTTTTAACAAAATATTTGACATCCTTTTAATTTTTGCGATCTGTATCAATAAAAGAAACTGTATATATGCGGGTTCATGATTTCGTTTATTTAAATTGAAATGTTGATACCCAATTACTAATTTCACGCAATTCAATTGCATTATTGTCCTTGACACTTAACCGAGATTCAAAATTACTAAACTCGTCATCAGTAACCTTCACATGCTTTCAAAGTACGATATAAATAAGCAATCAAATTTTAAAAAATTGGTTTCATAGCGGACATACCTCGTGCACATTACTGGAGGTTTAATTCAGATAAGTACCCGACGCAATTTGTTTTGCCTGTGTCTCCGCTATCTGCTTTGACAACCTACTGACACTTTATTTTTGCAGGAAAATGCCTGGCCTCCTGCCGCTCAACGAACTCTTAACAACCTGAATGAAACTAATATTCTTCACTGGCCGTCCACCTCACCTGATGTCTCTCCATGTGTGGACTTTAATCGGATGGGCAGCGTACTGGGTACCACTAGCTCATACTGCTGCGGAATTAAGATCTGCAGTGGTCTTGGTCGGGCAATGAATATCTCCATGTTATACAATTAACGGCTTCATTAACAATATGCTTTGCTTTTTAGAGGCATGTATAGCTGACGGCCACATTAAATGCTGAATAAACAATTTTCTATGTATATTTTTGCTTGTCTTTTAACTATTTCCATGTGTTACTTCTTCCATTTTTTATTGTTGCATGCCTACATCAGGGCAGGCGCTAGCAGTTTCACCGCCCGGGCAAAGAGGTAAAATGCCGCCCGTTTATAACAAAAATTAAAACAGATAACCTAGATCCTTCCCACGTTTAATGGTAAAATAAAACGTGAGCAAAAAGAAAAAAAAATGCTATCAATAATGTTGAAGTTTTGATTAGCAAAAAATACTAATTTATTAATTTATGTTTTTGGAACTAAATTAAAATAAGGGTTGCACAGAAAAAAAAGAAAAGAGTCGTTTTTAGTGAATAATTATAAAATACAGATATTAAAAAAGTACTAAAACAAATTATAGAACCACTAAATACTAAAAATTAATTATACACTCAGGAACATTGAAAATAGCGACCCAAGAAGAAAGCATCGGATTGAAATGAAATTTAATACACATAATGACACAGATGAGAGATTCACTTGATCTCAAAAACAAGACAATTAAACGAATACAGGGTGTGCAACGACACAAATACTGGGCAACTTCAATAGCGCGTTGGACCACCTCCAGCTTCAGTTCATGCCGCCACACGGTCCGGCATTGAGTTGATTAGACACCTTATGTTGTCCGGAGGCAGATGCGTCCACAAATCTTGAACAGCCAACTCTAAATCATGTACAGAGTGACACGATGACATCTGCCGTTTTAGCTGATCCTCCACGTGCTCTACATGGGACAAATCGGGGGAGCGGGCCGGCTATGGAAGAGTCTGAAAATGACGTAGGAAGTCTTGAGAAACTCTTGCTGTATGCGGACGAGCATTATTTTGCTGGAAAATTGCCCCTGGGAGACCATTTAGGAAAGGTCCCACATGGGGTCTAAGAATATCATCAACGTAACTTTGGCCCGTTAAGGTTCCACGCATCACAATTTAAGTGGACCGGCTATCATAGGCTATGGCCCCCCCAGACCATTACACCAGCTGTCCGGGCAGTGTAACGTAGAACAGTGTGGGGGAATTGTACCGCTCACCAGGGTGCCTCCACACCCGTACACGGTTATCATCTGTCCCCAAAACACACCGGGATTCATCACTAAACATAACCTTTTGCCAATCTGTGACATTCCACATTGATCTGGCTTGGCACCACTCTAGACACAGTTGCCGATGTTCCGGTGTTAAAGGGAGTGCACGGAAAGGGTGCTTGGATTTAAGATTATATTCTGCAGGGTGTCTAGAAATTGTTTGTGGAACAATTGCTACACCTACGTCTGCTCGTATCGTTGAACGAGTTACTGTGGGGTCCACAAGTGCTTGTCGCACGATCCTTCGATCCTCTCTTCTCGTGGTGTTCCTGGTCGCTCCAGACCCGGTTTTCCGCGCGTGGGTACCTTCTCGTGTCCACTGCTCCCAGCAATTTCTAACGGCCCATTCCGAACGATCCACCTGGCCAGCAACACGGCGCATCGACCAGCCTGCAGTTTTCATCCCGATGATCAGGCCTCTCTCAAACTCACTTAACTGTGAGAAACGTCTTCTAGCACGTTTACCTGGCATGTTTCGCTTACCAAAGTCTTCCTACAATCGGCGGGTAATCGTCACGTTTATGAATCTTCGAATTTGCGCTGGCTTATATAGCACCCTCTTCCTGATTGTAGCGCCACCTCGGCGTGTATGAGCATGCAAATTGGCACAAAACTTGGATCATTTGCATATCACATTACGCTGTACTTACTTGCAAAGTTTCGCGATTGTACTTAGCTTTCTTCTTGGGTCGCTATTTTCAATGTTCCTGAGTGTATATTAAAAATGCATTTAAACCGAGTGTTTATTTATCACTTTAAATTCTGAGAATTTTTTTATAATTTTTTTAACATTTATTTCTTCAGCCAGTTCATGTTCAATGGCTATTGTCGTCAAGCCGTTTTGCGGATCCTTGGTAGTTGTGATGAGTAGTTTTTTTAATTGATTTCAATTTGGAGAAACTCCTTTCCGCACTTGCCCCGCTTATTGGGAGAGTAAGCAATATCCTTAAAACTATACCGAGATTTGGGGCAAATTCCAGGTTCGATATGAATTTTAAAATCTCGATTAGACAATCTTTTTTATTTAGAAAAGCCAAAACCGCTACTATCTAGTCTGCTAGGTCCAGCGCGTTTATAACTGATGAATTCCCATGAGTTAACACTGTTTCTAGAATTTTACAATACGTTAGTACGTCGTTTTGCGGAGTATCTTTTAAGCCACAAATATAAATAATGAACGTATTCAAATGCTCATTAATGTTTTGCATTTTAAGTCAACTACTATAGTCCTTTATAAGCGACTAAAGAAATTATTTTTATACGAGAGGCAAATAATATTTTTTCGTTTGAATAACAATGTCAATCGAAAATGTTTTGAGATGATTACGGTACATTAAAGCTACAAAAACACACATATTTAAATATGCTAATCAACATGAAAATATTCTATGAAACTGATGACATTTATATTTATGTATGTAAAACGAAAAATAAATAAATAAGATAGAAAATGCACAAATGTGCGCAGCAAAATAATTTCTTTCACTTTATATTACGCAATGGTTAAAATTCCTGGTCATTAAACCTTAAAAATGTAAAAGAAAATTTGAAAATGAAAATATTTTTAACTTTTTTGTTGTACGACTTTGTCTTGTCTGCTTAAGCACAGGAAGCTAAAAGAATTATTTCGGAAGTCAAATTGATACAAAATTCCCTCATTTTCTGCGAAAAAGGGGATTTTTCTCAAGCTTATTCTGCCCCTTTCTTTTCATTCATAAAACTTGACCGTGCTTTTCATCACTTTTGTTGAGACTAATCTCTGTCAAAAATCTATCTCTTTCAATAGTATCCGAATTCATGCATACACAGCAGTAAAAGTTGTAGGAAATTAGTTGAAAGAGAAGGAACCGGATGCCGAAATTCTTCTTTATCGCCCCCTCTCCCTTTCCCCATGGGACCAGCGTTGGGAAATATGGTTTTAAATACTAACGAGTGAATTACGGTTTTAAATACTAACGAATACTCGTTAAAAAAATATTCTAGGACACCATAGAAACGTGAAAATTCTGCATACACATTTAAAAATTTTTTTCTTCGAATTTTTATTTTGACTCATGGAACTCTGGGTATACCTCGTGGAACCCCAGGGTTTCGGGGAATACAGTTTGAAGACCACTCGTTTATATCAATTGATTAATGTATTCTCTATTGGGCGTTTTTCAAAAACCATTTTAATAAAAAATTTAAAAAAAAATAGAACCGACTTTAAAAAAAACTAAAAAGTATAATTATTTTTAACCGATTTCACTGAAGTAATGTAAAGTAAATCCATATATTTTTAAAATCGGGTGTCTTATGTTTTTTTTTGGAAAGTAAACCTTATTTAATCTGAAAACTTTTTTTCCCACCCCTTAATATTAAATCCAAAGGCGAAAAGGGTAGATTTTTAAGTTTTAATTTTGCATTTTATATTTTGATTACCAGTGGCTTCATTCACATCAAATTTTAATTATTTTCGGAAACTTATTTTTTATCAACCCCTAAATGCTACCCCCAAAATTTGGGGATGACATTTAAGACCGCCTTTTTAACAATGGTACCAATCCGGTAACATACCCTGCCAAACAAAAAAAAAAATCATTCAAATCGGTTGAGATATGCAGAAGCAATCGCCGGGCAAACAAGGAAAAAAAATAACCAAATTGATAACCTTCTCCTTTTTTGAAATCGGTTAAAAATACACGAAAAAGCCTCGTTTAAAAAGAAACATCCTGTAGAAGCAATTTAAATATTTCTTGAGAAAAACTGTATGTTTTTTAATTATTCTACTCACTTTACTTTTATAACAAAAGACAAGTTTAAAAAAGACCCAGTAAATAGTAATTATATTATAACGCACTCTACTTCACTAGAAACCAATCTGCAATGCAATTATTCCATAAATAAAACAATTGAACTGCCTTTTTTTCCTTTTATAGTTACGGTTAAAAGCGTGTGAAAGCTTGTCAGGACTGATTTTTCACGCCCGCCGCATGTTTCGACAAATTAAGACACACGGTAAAAAATTCTATTACAGCACTTTGTATGTGTGTCCATTTATTTAAGTTATAATAGAATGAGTGACTTTGTTTACGTTTTAAGCTATTTTTAAGTGGGAATTTATTATGCTTGTGAACAGTGTCCTAGAATCTTGGTTTATTTTCTTCATAAATTTGTTAATTTTAAATCGAATTTGCCGCCTCCTAAGGTTGCCGCCCCGGGCAGGGGCCCGGCTTGCCCACTCCTAGCGCCGGCCCTGCCTACATGCATTCATTCATATTTCTACAATTTCACTTTAAGGGACGTAGATTATAGGAAAAAACATTTTGAATGGAACTCGTTCATTTGCATATTTTACCGTTGTCTCGTTTAAAGCTTTCACATGGTAAATAAAAACACACAACTAGATTAACTTGTGCTTACCTTACATAAAGAGAGATTTGATCGAAAATCTCATTGCAATCCCATTTTGCATTAAACATACCGATGTCTCGTTTCCAATGAGCTTTATTTTCATACCCACGAGATTTAATAAAAGTCTGTCTATTTTAAATAAACTATACATACAGTTGTTTCCCCATATCAACATTTTTACTTTTGTTAAAGAAATTTGCGCAGTTTTTGCATCCTTTGTTCAGCCCGGTATCTCTCTCTCATTTTCATCATAAATATATTTTTATATTCTAATTAAAAATTCCAGATGTCAGTTGAGACTTTGCTGTTATAGCCATGGTCAAATAAAATTTTTAAAACAATTTCAAAGCATTTGTATCTTCATGCTTTGAATTCTTTTTTTATATATATTTTCTTTTTCACAGGACTTATCTCATTCTAAAATGTAGCATAGCTTTTCTCCGTCTTCATAGGGAACTAAATTCCTAGGATATAATCGCTTAAGCATTTTGATCGTTTGGAAGTACTCTCGAATAATACATGCGTACTGAAGTCTTGTATCGTGAGCATTGATTTTACTTCTCTGTGTATTAACTTTTTCCCTTCATAACTCTCATGGGTGGAATTTGGATATGTTTTCGATTATTTAAGGTTTAACGAAATCACACGATATCTATACATAACAGGAAATGAACCTTCAATATCAGTTTTATGTGTAACAACCTTCTCTCTCTCTCTTTTATATATATACATTCATTGTTTTCAAAAACAAATAATTCAGCAATACTTTTATACAGGGTGGGGTAAATAAAAGTGACCTGATCGAGTGGATACGATTGGACTTGAATGTGACGCGCACACCAAGTGTTCGAAACCTGTTCAGATCTAGTGCGGGGTACGTCAATGTGATTTGATCAGTGGCAATCCATTTGCAGTAACAGTTACTGAGGGGGAAAAGACCTATACTTACACTTTGAACAGGATAGTGCATCCCGCCGAACCACGGATCCCATTTACATAATCTTCACTCCTGACAGAGTTGTTACAAGAGGTCAGTCTGTTGTCTTGTCCCAATCTGGCCACCCAAATCACCTGATCTGTTAGTGTACGAGGACTTTTTATGGGAAACCTTAGAGTTTAAGGCGTATTGCAACAACCCTCATAGTCTTCAAGAACTGCAGCAAAACATTTCTGACGAGATTGCAGCAATCCTAGCTGTATAGTTAGTTTCGATCTGCTTTCCTCAACTTTTTAATCAGGAGCCAAAGGTACCAAGAGATGAATAATGGTCATTTTCAACAACTGTGCTACATGCAGTTAACTAATTATCTCCTTTCCTTTGCAGCGGTTCTTTGTACCCTGGAAATCTGTTCTCCGGGCCAGTTTTATTTTCCCCACCCTGTATAATACGATTTTGAGTGAACCACCAAGCTTAATCTTCCAGCTCTTTCTGAGTCTTTTTTCTATTTAAAGCTAGTTCATTAAAACATCTTTATAAATTGCACACAACATTAGTCGTTACATGAAATCTAGGAATCTTTACTTGAGACTATTCTTCTTCAAGTCTCTTAAAGATCCGCCTTCATTCTATTATCCAGACTTTGGTTATTCATTTATTCTTACTAACTGCTTTTCAGTTTCTTTGAATATTGCAAGAGAGTCCTGTGAAAGTAGCAGCAGTTGTGGCGAACGAAGCGCGAAAAACTGGAATATGCGAGTACAAAGCGTTTTACTCTGAGTATGTAACTGATATACAATTGTGCATTTATGCAATTGATATAGTAAAAATATGTATCTTAAGAAATGTTATTTTGTCGTTTCGTTCTGTGGCCGCAGTAGCCTAGTGGTCAAGGTCCCGAACGTGTGACTAGAGCAGGGATGGCGAACCAGTGGCACGCGTGCCATCAATGACACACAGCACAATATTTTGGGCACGCCAGTGATCAAGATGGTTTGCATTTTATTTCAGTATAACAAAGTTCACAATGAAATATTACGAACAAACGTGAGTTATCGGTCGCAGGGCGGCGGTGAGTACTCTTGTTCGTTATTGTCTTGTCTTAGTTACGTCGAAGACTACATTTGCATATGATGCAAAATTCGTCTACGCATAGCACAGGCAATTTCGTCGACACAACTTTATTTGAAAGTTTACTTGTGTTATATTTACGATTTTTAAATGTTATTTTGTATGGCAAAATCAGCAAAATAGCAAAAAGGGCAAGATAGTAAGTGTAACAGAGAATTTCAAACTTGGTGAATTTTGAAATATGGCATAATTAGTAAAGGCGACAAAACGGGATATATGTCACATGTTCTGGAACATGCAGAACATCGTCTATAAAACGGCATTCTGAAACAAATCACAAAATCCTGTTTTAAAATAAATCAACGACAGCAAAAACAATTAATTGCTTGGAAACCGTTCGGTAGATGACTCCAATTCAGGGCGCATTCAATTAAAAGTAACATCTTAGAAACCTAGTAAAGGGTGTTTTTTTAGAGGTATAAAATTTAAATTGCAATAAAACAACGATGTATTATTTGATTGACATGAATTTTTTTTATTCGAAAGATAATCTTGTGGCATTACATTTTAAATATGATTTCTGGCATAGGACTGCCACGGCTGGCTCGGATGTAGTCCAATTTGGACGTCCAATTTTCGATGACCTTTTCCAACATTTGTGGCCGTATATCGGCAATAACACGACGAATGTTGTCTTCCAAATGGTCAAGCGTTTGTGGCTTATCCGCATAGACCAATGACTTTACATAGCTCCACAGAAAATAGTCTAGCGGTGTTAAATCACAAGATCTTGGAGGCCAATTCACAGGTCCAAAACGTGAAATTAGGCGGTCACCAAACGTGTCTTTCAATAAATCGATTGTGGCACGAGCTGTGTGACATGTTGCGCCGTCTTGTTGGAACCACAGCTCCTGGACATCATGATTGTTCAATTCAGGAATGAAAAAGTTGGTAATCATGGCTCTATAACGATCACCATTGACTGTAACCTTGTGGCCTTCATCGTTTTTTCCACCAGCCCATAAAGCGCACCAAACAGTCAGTTTTTCTGGATGTAACGGTGTTTCGACATACATTTGTGGATTAGCTTCTCTCCAAATGCGGCAGTTTTGTTTGTTGACGTAGCCATTCAACCAGAAGTGCGCTTCATCGCTAAACAAAATTCGCTTATGAAAATCGGGAACAATGGCAATCTCGTTTTGAGCCCATTCGACAATCTACGCCTTGCTTGATGATCGTTTTGATGAATTGCCAAACCAAACAGAATAAATCCCTTGACAGCTGTTAAATTGGTCGCCATCTTGGAAAGTAATGCCAACTTAAACTTCTATACCTGAAAAAAAAACACTCTTTATAAGTTATTTGTCATCCAATCTGCGACAACAGAAGTCACACTAATGTTACTTTAACTGAAAAAAAAACACTCTTTATAAGTTATTTGTCATCCAATCTGCGACAACAGAAGTCACACTAATGTTACTTTAACTGGAAAAAAAAACACTCTTTATAAGTTATTTGTCATCCAATCTGCGACAACAGAAGTCACACTAATGTTACTTTAATCTGAAATACACGTATAACTAAAACATTTACAATTATACAGTACAAAAAGTATTTTTTTCGTAGTAAATAAAGAGTTCTGAGAGAGTTGTTAGTATTTAGTTTTATTATTTTTCCAATAATCATTAGTCAAAATTATTTGACGGCACGTCTATGCCTCATTAAACACTTCATTAGAAAAACTGGCACGTTGATCCATAATGGTCCGCCACCCCTGGACTAGAGTGTCATGAGTTCGAGCCTTGTGCCGCTGAAGAACCGCCGTGTAGAGGAGGCCGATGCACGTTAAATCTGTCCAGACTCAAACAGGGGTGTCTTAAGGCATGGGCCAACTGGAACCAAAGGGAGCTCTAGGGCCAGAAAAAACGGACCCCTGCCCGGGGCGGCAAATTTTAAGGGCGGCATTTGGATCGAATTTGGAAACTATTTTTTTGCTAGAAAATAATTTGATATATTTTTTTTACATATTATTGGATGTGAAAATTGGGTATTTTATTTAACGTATCTTATTTCTTTATTTTGTACTCTGTACGTTTAAAACCAGTTTTCTTTTATGTTGAAACTTGAAAGGTTCGAGACAGGAGTATATGGTTAAATCATAAAAATTGGTATGTTTGCACATCTTTCACTACTCTCCCCATTCAGGAGTGGGGTCACAACGGACATTCCTTTCACCCATACCATGTCCGTGTCAGCTATCCAAAGAGGAACAGGGGTAGTAAGTATTTTTGGTACATACACAACCACAGGAGATATTTTATTTTTGTCTTGAATATAGTTGGTATAAGTTAAAAAAAACACTTGCGATCGTCATCAGTAGACTTTTTTTTCAAAGAAATTGGCCATTTCTTCTTTTTCATTTTACTCGTTTGAAATAATAACGGGTAATTATGTCATTAATTTAGAATTATTTTGTACTTTTAAGACTTTAAAATTATGTATATATAGAGAGTGACAACGACCAGATTGAGTTGAATATACATTTATTAAGGAGAATTATTTACAAGGGATCGAAACATCGTTTAAAAGGTAGGTCGTTGGAGTCCACGAGGCGTTTCGTTCCTGCGTCTTCGTCTCTTCTTCCTGTCGTCGCCCCTCGCCGTCGTCTCCCGTGCAATCGTCCTATTCCAGTCTCGTTTACTCTTTATCCTCGAACCGCCTTGTCAGCTAGGTGGCGCTCTCTTGGCATTACGTCATTAAGGAATATAGGAAGGATACGATATGTGCACATTCATTCCTACATATACGTATATATATATATTGTGTTGCTGCCTTTTTGTTCGCAAGAGTAGTTCAAGTTTTATACGTGTGTATTTATGGGAACAATTTATCTTTTTTGATTATAATTTTTTGCTTTGTAGAAAGGGGCGGCATTTTCCATTTTTGTCCAGGGTGGCAAAATTACTAGAGCCGGCTCTGCTGGGACCGGGCCTCTCCACAACGGGGGCCTTGTCTCATTCTCGACTCAGTCTTAATAAGATCATGATTCGAATATAATTCTAACGGTCGAATGTTATTTTCGGATGTATTACCAAAAACTGGAAATTTCAGACGATTTGTGAACTGGCTACATGTGATGACCGTCGTCTATGTATAGGCCTAGACCAGGGATGGCGAACCAGTGGCACGCGTGCCATTAATATGGTGGAACAATATTTTGAGCACGCCACCGATCAAAACTGTTTGCATTTTAATTCAAAATAACAAAATTAATTATGAAGTATTACGAGAAACGCGTAAGTGATCGGTCGCAGTTTTCAGCCAGATTTTCTCAGTTCAAAAAATTACCGGAAACGCTCAAGTTTTTTATGTACTCGGATGTGACTTCATTTAATAAACTGAATTTGTCCCAATTTGATTAGTTGTAAGTTGAAAAATTCGAAATGCAACTGATTAATTTCTAGTCTAGTTCAATATGGATTCAAGAATTTATTGAAAAAAAGGAGAAAGTTGGAATTGATTAAAACAGAAAGATTAACAAACAATATAAGTAAAAATAGAAACATGGAATTCTATTCCAGATACAATTACCTGTTTGAAAAAATTGGCTAATGCTATTTTAACCATATTTTCATCTACCTATGCCTGCGAGTCATTGTTTTCACAGATGAATAAAAACTTACTTAGGGGAACCGTTTGGAATATGAATTCAATTCAGCTTGCATTCTGGTAAAAGTAACATCTTACAATCCTAATACAAGTTATTTGTCATCTAATCTACCTCAACAGAATTCACACTAATGTTACTTTAATTTGAATTACACGTATAAGTAAAATATTTACTACAATACTGTGCAAAATGTATTTTTTAGTTGTAATGAAGAAGTTTTGAGTTGTTAGTATTTAGTTTTTTATATTATTTTCTCAATAACCATAAGTCAAAATTATTTGAAGGCACGTCTATGCCTCCTTAAACATTTCTTTAAGAAAGAATGGGACGTTGATCTAAAAAGGTTCACCACCCCTGGCCTAGACCTATCTCCATACACCATTATTACTCATTCAATCAAAAGGCGGTCGTCGGTCCAGACGGTCTGTGGAATTGTAAATCATACACATTTATTTGTTTCGGGTTATTGTTTGCACGAGTATTTGATAACGTATGCTATATAATGTCTATTTTAATGGATCATAGGTGGAACCTATATTTGTGTAGGGGCCTAGGGCCTCAAGAAGTCTTAAGACGTTCCTGGACTCAAATGTCTTTTAATAGGTCTGGAGTGGAAGTAAAGAGAGAGGAGTGCTAGCTCAGGTGTTGTTCTCGTCATTTGGCCGTGGTTCAAAATTATGAAATTCGTCGCCAGTAGCCCTGGTGCAATTTTATAGTAGGGCGTTAATATAACTCTATCTCTGTCAGTACTTTTCGAGAAATTCAAAAGAATCATACGAACTATTTTAATTTTGTACAGCAATGTTGAATAAAAAATCTCTTCTCTAAATTTTCATTACAATCCGACACTCCCAGTCAAAATTTTTACAAGTAGCCTCTGCTAACCGCGGCGAGAGAAAATGCTTCGGTTTACGAGAACAATGTGTTATTGCGTAAAAATGCATTATCATTTTTGAATAGAGAATATGAGATCATGCCTGTTAAAATTTCCAAAGTTTCTACATCCGTAAAGGGTTTTGGGAAATATGTTATTATTCTGATGAATCGTAAATAGAGTTTTTATTTGAGGAAGTCTACAATATATAAAATCTCTGTTAATAACTGTTCACAATCTCTGCTGTTAAAAATAAGAAAAACAAACCAATACATAAGATATGTGTCCGTCTTATTATACAGAATCAAGTATATAATGTATGCGTCTTTCGAGCTCGAGTGATTTATTTAAACAAAGATGTGAGCTTCTGACACAGATGTATGTTTAACATCGTGTGTTACTTCCCTTTAGCGAACTACACTGCTCAAAACAATTAGGGGAGCACATGATTTTAACAAAAGTAAGCAAAATAATGTAAAGCCTACCAGGAAACGGAAAAAGAAAACTTTATATGCAAATCAAAGTTCATGACGTCAAAAACCAGAAAAAAGAGATAAGGGCAGAAATCGGGATGTTGCAGAAACGTCTGTTTTATTGCCGTAACTGTGAAATTCGATTGCGCAGTATTTTTTTTTGAGACAAGGTTACTTGAGAATGTCTCAACAACGTGATTTACCGGAATCCCCATGGCATGGCGTGTTATAGGCAAACTGGAATCCGGTGTCGCGGACGCTGTTGGAGTCGCCAGAAGTGTTGTTGCAAGGCTGTGGAATCGATTCCAAGAAACAGGAAATGTTAGACGTTGACCAGGGGCAGGTCGGTCACGCACCACTACATCAACTGATTACCGGTATATACAGTTAACAGCCCGTCGAAACAGAACAGAGAATGCTATGCAGCTGCAAAGACAGTTACTCTTGGCAACAGGACGAAGGGTGTCCAGCCAAACAGTACATAATCGGCTTCATGAGGGAGGGCTCTATGCACGTAGGCCAATGGTCTGCATTCCGTTGACCCCACGCCACCGTGCGGCCCGAAGAAGATGGGCTGCTGTACATCGAGATTGGGAGCAACATGATTGGAGCCAAGTGCTGTTTACAGACGAGTCCCGATTCAGTCTAGAGTGTGACACCCGACGTGTTCCTGTATGGAGGGACAGGGGCACTCGAAATAACCCCACATTCGTTCGTGAAAGGTCACAATACAGAACAGCTGGTTGGATGGTATGGAGTGGAATCAGCATAGGCGGACGTACGGACCTGCATATCATTCGGAATGGCTCTTTGACGGGCCGAAGGTATGCAGACGAGATACTTCGACCTTATGTCATCCCTTACGCTGGAGCCATTGGAGATTCCTTTGTTTTCCAGGATGATAATGCCCAACCGCATAGAGCTCGTCTGGTGGAGAACATGCTTGAAGCTGAAACAATACAGCGTATGGAATGGCCAGCGTGCGTTCCTGACCTGAATCCAATCGAGCATGTTTGGGATATGCTCGGACGACGCATTGCTGCCCGACCAAGGCTGCCTGCTACTGTCGGAGACTTGGAGATTGCACTTCTTGAGGAGTGGAACAGTATTCCCCAAAGTCTGATCGATAACCTCATCGCATCCATGGCAAACAGGTGTGCAGCAGTCTTAGCTGTTCGAGGAGACCACACGCCCTATTAAAACTCATGCATCATATCTAAACAGTACCTTTTTTATCGTTTACATGTAACCAAATTGTTGCCCTAAATCATCTGTTCATGTTTGTTCCATATTTTCAAAGAATTAAAGCTTAATTCCAAATTTTTTTTACGCCTTTTTACTGTATTGCGCATTGATACGCGTGTACTATGCATTCTATGCCAACACGTGGCTGTCTCATACGGTTTTCTTCACTTTTTTGCTTGCTCCCCTAATTGTTTTGAGCAGTGTAATATTGCTTACGCTAAAATTGAATTCAAACTAATGATGATTCTGGAATAATTGATTAGAATAAAAGTTTGAAATAGAAAATGGCATAAAAAAATATTTATTCTTTTTCTTTTACTACACAACCCTTTCATGTATAAAACTAACACCATCAAAATTATTTATAATGCACACATTTATTTTTTTCTCGCTTTGGTAAATTTTAAAAAGTTTAAGTTAACCTCTTTTTTTTTCAAACTCGACTAATTTCAGCTTAAGAAGGTCCTTCTCTCAGGCTTATTCGGGTAAACCATGATCACCTTTTCATGAGAGATCTTATGAAGTGTGTTTTACAACTAACAATGCTGTTTACTGGTGAAAAAGTATTGTGATAATTCTTACTTGAAATATCCATATCCCCTCCCCTCATTTTGTAGAACTTCAGGCGGAAGAATTTATATGTGTATAAATTATATTATCTGTGTATAAGCCGAAAATGCGTTTTTTCTTTAAAAATTTACCCAAAATTCGAAAAACGTATATAAGCTGAATCGAAAAAAACATTTCTGTAAATTTCAAACACATCACCAAGGGGGGGGGGAGTGAAATTGTTCAGCGGTAAAATGGGTGGGATATTTGCCAATTAAATTGTTGTTAAGTGTTAAGTAAACTGCCAACGACAATAGTTTTATTTCTGATAAACTTATATGGAATTTACATTTTTTTATTTATGTGTTATCACGTACAATATCTGTGATAATCCTATTTTTTACGCCATTTTTTGTATAGAAAATAAACGGGAAAAGGAATTCATATATGGCACGTAATCGTCGAACTAAGTTTCAAGTTCTGGATGTGAAAACTCGCTGCATGATGATTATATGCATTCAAACATCTAAATGAGTTCGTTTGAATTTTGAGAACTATTTGGAAACTCGGATTATATATGAGGATGATTTTAAAGGAGATTTGCGTCTTTTTTCCCTTCTTGTAGAATACAAGTTCTATTCAAGCCACTCAGAAAGTTAAGATTAAACCAATTATACATGTTTCATAAAAAATGCTAAGAAAGTTTTTCCTGAACTTTTTTTTTGTTGAGATTAATGGATTTATATATAAGTCGACTCCCATTCCCGCTACTTCACAAAACCCCCCAAAGTTATCAGCTTATAAATGAAGTATTCGGTAGTTA
This sequence comes from Trichonephila clavipes, assembly GCA_019973935.1. NCBI lineage: Eukaryota > Metazoa > Arthropoda > Arachnida > Araneae > Nephilidae > Trichonephila > Trichonephila clavipes. Next base: position 287,723 of record BMAU01001178.1, read on the forward strand.
TATCTGCAATATTATATACAGGGTATCCCAAAAATAGCGCCCAAACTCTTCACATCCAGATTCCTCGTTGAAAGTACGTAAAAAATGCTCAAAGAACTGTACCTGTCCAATCCAGAGTTTACGAGAAAAATATGAAAAACAAAGCATGACTTCACGGTTGTATCGGACATATCAGCACCAGTATTTATAAATATTTATAAAGGCAGATGTTCAAAGTGTCTACCGTGCATATCGAGGCAGGCTTGAGCGAGGCCGGGAAATGGATGAGTACATACGTCGCAGCAGCGTGGTGTCCACTGAAGTACTAGAAGCATGCAGGGACGTCTAAAGACTTCTCGAGGCCCTGGGCCCTAACGCAAAAGTAGGCCCTGGGCTCCTACACAAATGTAGGCTCCCCCTATGACCCGTAAAAATAGACATTGCATAGTATTCGTTGTCAAATACTCGTACAAATTAACAGAAACAAAAAAATGTGTATGGTTTACAATTGTACAAATTGGCTCGATCTACTACCTTCGTAAGACTGAATGAGTAATGATGGTGTACGGTGGTAGGCCTAGACCTATACATGTACGTCTGTCATCTCATGTAACCACTTGACATATCGTCTGATATTAATAGTCTTTCCGGAGAATACAACAAGAAATAACACATTTGATAGTTGAAATTATTTAAATCATGATCTTATGAAGACTGAGTCAAGAACGAGACGAGTCCCCTATTGTGGCCGAGGCCCTGGGCCGGGGCCCAGTTGGCCCATGTCTTAAGACGTCCCTGGAAGTATGCGGAGGAACAAGTTCATTTGTGTAGTCACTAGGTTTCGAGACAGCAATTCTCCGAGAATGCTCCGCTCTCAGACAAAAAAAAATTCAACGATATGAGATTAGGTAATTGTAGCCGCCGTAGAACCAGACACTCACATCCGATCCAGCTACCGGGTTTTGCCATATCCAGCCAATCTCGTACTGGGACACAAAAATGCATCGAATCCCTGTCATGAACTATTATGCATCATAATTCATTCATCTCCATGCAGTTTCCTTTACCGTATTTTTCTCGCAAACTATGAATTGAACTCACAACGAGGAAGGTTGGGTGCTATTTTTGGGACACTTTGTATATAATATGTGATAATCTTTATTTAAGTCATTTCTTTATCAAGTACGCTGTTATTCGCACATTCATTGATTCCATACATCTACTGATGGATTCTTTTTTTAATTAGTTATGAATAATTTTTCACTTGTTTATTTATGGATTATTCATTCTTTCATAAATGAACTTGGAAATTCGATTTACAGCGAGATTTTCAATTAGGGGACTAATATAAAAACAGTCTTCTTGACATTACAGAAACGTTTCTTTGCGAAACTGTAGAAGTTTCCATTGCAAGAACTTTTGTTCTTAGTAGAACTCGTGCTAACAATCACGTTAATACCCATCTTCAAATGTCTTGAGGCTTAGACCATTACATGCCAAAACTCTGTTCTTTAATTTTTTTCAAAAGCAGTATACATTAATGTGATAACATGAATGAAATACACTGCTGGACAATTGCTAAGGACGGATAACACTATCATCCATAGCAACCACAAAATGAAAGGAAGCAAAATGTGGAAAATTAGAATAAGTGCGGGATATTAGTAAGAAGAAGTATGAGTATGCAAATTTTTTTTCCACGTCTGTTCATCACGTGATAGCGTTCATAAGAGCTTTAAAGGTTTTGACGCGTGTGGACAGTTGTTGTTTCAAGTCAAAGTTTTACAGGAAAGATTTAATAGACGAACTTAAAATTTTTGGCATGTCTTCCCGACATCACATAGATGATTTTATGCGTGGCCGAATTATTGGAAAGATCGAAGAAGGGCGAAAAATAACAGATGTTGCCAGGAGTTCAACATCGCTCACAGCGTTGTTTCACGGCTGTGGAAGTCATTTAAAACTACTGGAATGTGTAGTAGACGGCACGGCGGAGGTCGTGTTAGAAGTACGACGCCTGCAGAAGACAGATATATCGTCCTATCAGCAAAAAGGAACAGGCGCACCACAGCTCAGCAGGTGGCAAATCAGTTTCTTGCTGCCTCAGGAAAGCAGATCTCCCGAAAAACTGTTGCTAGACGTTTGAGGGGGGAGGAGGACTATACGCACGCAGACCTGTTGTGTGTGTCCCATTGACCAGACAGCACCGTACTGCCCGTTTGCAATGGTGTCGTGAGCATCACAATTGGACTGAACAGGACTGGGCATGCGTACTATTATCAGATGAGAGAGTAGGTTCAGTCTGTCATCGGATTGTAGACGCCAACTGATCTGGCGCGAGAGTGGTACTGCTTATCGTCCAGAAAATATCCAGGAAAAGGACCGATATCCGACATGCAGTATCATGGTGTGGGCCGGCATCATGATCAATGGCCGCACGCGCCTACATGTGGTTGCGAATGGGACTATGACGGGCCAACGATACATTGATGAAGTTCTACTTCCTCATGTTCGTCTTTTCCGTGGTGCTGTCGGTGATAAATTTTTATGGACGACAACGCAACATGTCATCGAACACTCGCTGTTCAAGACTGTCTAGACAGCGAGGGTATTTAACGTCTCGTATGGCCAGCGCGTTCTCCAGATCTAAACCCCATTGAAAATGTGTGGGATGCTTTGGGGAGGCAAGTTGCTGGTCGAAACTATCCTCCGACAAACAAGAACACCCTCATCCGTGCACTCACAGAGGAATGGGATGAATTGCCTCAACAGCTGCTGGATAATGTTGTGCAAAGTTTGGTATGACGTGTGGAATGTTGCATCACACTCCACGGTGGACATATCCCGTACTGATACCTTTCTTTAAGGTGCCTGGTGACTTTTAGATGCATTGTTCCATTTCTCCGTACGCAGATCAAATGAACATTTTTTTTTCAGATGTTTCACAGCTTTTGTACTTTCCAGAACAATAAATATTCTTTATTCTAATGTCTGAACAGTGTGGCAACTATATTTTATCCTACTAGGCCTCATGTCTCGCTTAATGTTATGCTACATAGCAATTTGTGATCCGTCCTTGGCAATTTTCCAGCAGTGTATAAAAGGAAAAACTGTTTTCAAGTTTCTATGTGCATTGGTATAAAAACTGCAGACCGTCCCTTTTTTGGGACATTGGCCAAATACACTACCAAAATCCACAATATTATTGGTAATACAAGAAACTGTAATAAACACCGTGGGAGACAAAATAAATTGAGTTTGTGATGTTTTTGTGTTTCTATGGTGTGTGGGATGAAACAAAACACTTGTCACGGACACCAACATTACACCATCACACACTTTCGTCGTTCTTTTCTTACAGTACGCACATCTCTTCTGTGTTTTAGTTGGAACGATGAAGTGATTTCCTGGATCAAATCGTACATCTGTGCTAACCCGTCCTCCCATCAGTTTGTTTCCTTGAGAGGTATAAAAGCACTATTCTCTGTCGAACATCCAAAAGCGAAAGCTTCTAATCTGTATTAGCAATTTAGTATGCACGCCATCTGTTTACCACACAAATATCGATCATCTGGATGAACAATGGTCACTACCATTTCTTGGACCTTATTCCACCATTTCTTTGACTTATTCCATTCTGCCGACATAGGAATGATATTGTAATATGCCTTTGTCCCATTATTGGGACGCATAATATAATTTGATATTGCACTTACCTGAGAAATTCTGGAATCAACTGAATGTTACATGGACATCTGTATATTCATAGCAAACACATTCATACAAAAATATTTCTCTCAATTGTTGTATAGCTCTTACCAGCAAGCTTACAATGCTGCAAATTAAAAAATTAGCTTCTTAATTTATTTCCAACCGTAAGCTAATTATTGAAAAAGTTTTTTTTATTGATTTTGTAACTTTTATAGTAGTCACAGTACAACATTAAGGTATAATAATCTAAACTAAAAGTTCCACTATTTCGGTAGAAATAAATAAAAAACAAGCTTCCTAAAAAAGGGACAATGGTAAATAATGGGCCCTGAGTGCAGAAGATCGACAGACCCCATTGGTACTGAAGGATCGAAATTTATAATCAAGAAATCTGTTTAAGTCCAAATTATCCGATGGATAAATCGGCACTGGTTAGGAATAAAATATTTCTTCCAATAAAAACAGCACACATATTTTCGGCTGTTATTTTCCTAGTTACTCGCATGAATTTCACTTTTGATAATATTATTAAACATATAAACTAGCAACAAAATCGGTTTAAAAGTTAAAATAAAGCAAACGACAATCATTGGAAAATTTGAAAAAAAGAAAAAGTGCTTGAAATTTTCTTTAAAAAATATATTTTTAAGTTAAAATAACATAAAAAATAAATAGGAATTTTAAATATACGCTTTTTCCATACATATTTTTAACCATATAACAACTCTAATTTGATAGAGATCTCCATTTTTTAAAACCCCTTCAATAACATTTTTTAAAATATTACAATAAAGTTTTAATATCATAGGCTATTAATTTAATTCTTCTAAATCAATGTGATTGGATATTCCATACAAGAATAAATCAGTTCCGTGAATAAAAAAACTTTCTGTCTCCCAGAAGTTCTATAAATATTGAACAGGCAAGAGAAGTCTGATAAATACATATTGCTTAAGCTAGTGATCAGCTTAACTTAATAATCATTTTAAATAACTTTCAAATGCAATTTTTCTAAGCGAGAAGAGATTTCCTCTCCATTAGAACTCTGTAATTTATAGAATAAAATGTAAATGAATATATTCTTAAAAATTTATAATAATTTACTTTTTTTAAAAGTTAATTGAGCAAATAAAAATTTCACAATATTTTTGTACGGCTTGTAACGTCGTGTATAGCTAGTATAAAAAATGTTACTACCTAATATAAAATAAAAGCATTGTTTATTTGCTAAACAATTTGTTAATGAAGCAAAAGAATTCAGTTCATATGCCAAGCCGGTGCAGTCAGTCTATATTCTGTTTCTCAACGCCACCGGCGTTCATCGTCTTTCCACTCCAATCTCGGACTAAGCCCTTTTCTCTAGCGCTCTCTTCCCGTCCGTTCCAACCAGGGCTCTCCTCTCATCCTTTCTCCATCCAGGGCAGGGCTCTTCCCTTTTCTCCATCCAAGGCCGGGCTCCTTTCTTCTTTTTTTCCCTCTCGTCTCCTCTTCTCTTCTCCAAAAAGAACCCTTTTAAACACCAGGGGTGTGTTCACAATACGCCCCTCGTCCCTTCTATTGGCAGGTCACAAAAGTCTCTTGGCCTCCCTAGTCTCCTCCCTCTGCTCTCTAAGCTCTTCTCTGCTAAAAAAAAACCCCTTTTAAACACCAGGGGTGGGTCCACAACATGCCCCTCGTCACTTATCATTGGCAGGCCACAAAATTCTGCCCACGGTCTCATTAGAGCCCTATTCGTACGGAACTCACAATCACACTCTCTGCCCCGTCTGGAATGTACTGGCGCCAGATTTCTCGTTCGACATCTGGACATTTTGTTCATCGCACTGTCTTTGTTCCTTAGAGCCATTCTCTAATCATCTGCCTAGGCGACAGTGTTCTCCGTTAGATATAGGCTTCGTCTATTATCAATGGGTGCAGGAGCTCCTATGTCCATTATGACTTTCAGTCAGAGTGTCGTCACGGATCCGAGGACAAACAATAAACAATGACCCTTAGCCACGTGCACTGGTCATTTTACAGCTGGTGGATCTTAAAAATTCAGGGACAATCGATGGGTGTGAGTTCACAACAATCGAAGACGTCGTACTTGTCCCTTAACAGCTGGTGAAACCATAAAACTTATCGTGAATCAAAAGATGGTAATTCACAACAATCGACGATGTCACAGGCTAAATACCGTATATGCCCGAATATAACGCAATAATTTTTGACTAATTACTTCCGTTTAATAAACTGACTCGTGCTAAATTCGAGGTCTAGGAATGGAATTTTTTTCTCCCTATATAAAAAAAGGTTTTCGTGATGCTGTAATAAATTAACTACGCACTATAGCAACAATGCCAACGTTTAAGATTACTCGCCAAGTTCGGAACTCCGATTCTGCAGGTGTCGTACACGCTGAATTGACAACCATGTGTTTTGTTTCATACAATGTTGCCAATACGATTTCTCGCAACGATTACCTGGACTGGATTCGTTGCGTGAGAAGAAATGCGTTGCCTCAAACGAAGACTTTTTAACGGAATTAAATATTCCATTTACCAGGAAGCTGTAGGTTTATCAGAATCTGAGGACCTTATCAATGAAGTGTTAGACGATGCACCATCAGTGATGAATTTAACTGAAGAGGAGCGTCAAGAACGAATTTCGAGAAAAAAAAAGAACAAATGAATAGAGCGGCATAATACACATGTAAATTACAGTTTTACAATTCGAGCAATGAGTCTGAACAATTGTATAATTTGCGCAACGGGGGTTGGTTCGCCGTTAGTCGGACAGGTGGTACTCCCATCCCAGTCTTTTTTAATTTATTTCTTGCTACTTCCCTAACATCAGCTAATTTTCCTATACGTTGCATTATTTTATTCCAATGAATGTTACCTGTGTTATTATTTATTATTAAATAAATGCTTATCTGACGGAATTTTGTTTTTTTAAATTGTTTTTATGAAAAATGAATGGAGAACACATTAAATTCGGTTTTTTTTCTAAATACCCTTATAAAAAATTTCGGTGTCACGTTACATTCTGGTTCATACGGTAAGTAGATACTATGCTTTTGGCCTCATTGGAGTATTTAGGAAAATTCATGAGAAAAAAAATGTTTGCGCTTTATTTTCTTTAATTTATTTACCACTATTTTGTGCTATTGGTCAAAATATTATATACATAATCTAAGTAGTTTAATATAATTATATAATTTACTTAGTTCTCTCAGTAATAGAATTGCTGCTTCTTAAAATATATCAAATTATTTCCACGATCTCGGTAAAAATTTGTTAATGTTATTACATATCGAAAAAAAAGGGCACTAAAAAATTTAAAATCTAGTTATTGAGGAAATATGTTTCTTATTCTATATATTTCAAAGATTTTCAATATTTGCATAAAATTACATAATGTTTAGAGCTTGGTTTTAGTGAACCTTAAATTCAAGTCCAATTTTTTAAAATTATATGAGTTTTTAATTTCAGTCTTTCAAGTTTTGTAAATTTGTGATTTATATATTTCCAAACTAACAATCCCACTACCATTACTTTCTGTTTACAATATTAAAATGTCTCTTTCAAGGAAACTCATAATTTCTTGCAATTTAGAATAAGACATGCCTTATTATATACAGTGGGCCACAAAAGAGTTCGTACATTTGCAATTTCTTATAAAATTTAATGTTTTCGACTAATAAAAATTAATACATTGGAATTTTTTTAAGATATCTGCAACATGTTCTTAATGAAATTACATAATTAATTTTTAAAAATAGTATAACAATTTTTTAAAAAAATTAATAATCAAAAAGCTACTAAAATTATCCCACAAAAGACTTCGTACACTTAACAAAAACCTCAACCTAGCATTAAATATTATATTAATTTAGTACTTAATAGGATATCTTTTTGTATCCACAACAACTTTCAAGTGTCTTGGTATAGATTTAATCAGTTTTTTTTGTAATTTCTGCATTGATTTTCCTCCATTCTTCTCTGATTGTTGTTTTTACTTCACATTATGTATTTATTTGTCATGTTTTCTTTTTTTTTACACCAAAATCTCTCCAAATATGTTCTACTGGACTAAATAAAGTAATTGAGGAGGTATTTTCATAATTTGGGGACAGTTATAGAGACACCAGTGGCGTACATTGAGAGCAGTGTGCTTGGCATCATTATCCTGTTAGAACAAAATGAAGTCGTTTCCACAATATCCAAATTTTGCGCAAATAATTTAAAAATTCTCTTTAAAATATTTAAATAGAACTCATGATTCACAATATCATCAAAGATTACCAAATTACCTAATTCTGAGGCCAATTTACACCCCCACGCAAAAAGACTTCCACCTCCATGGTTAATAGATCCAACTAGATTCTTGGGATTAAGTTTCATAAAATTCAAAATTGACAAAATTGATTGGGATGACAGAGAATTCAACATTTTTGGTTCCGATGGGCATATAATAGCTTGTAAATGAAAAAAATGAGGAATTTAATCCCATGAATTTATGTGGAACAAGAACTCCTCCACTTCCATGCTTCAGCATGGAAGTGAAGGTATTCTTGAGTGGGGTTGTAAATTGGCCTCAGAATTTGATAATTTGGTGTTTTTTGATGGTATTGTGAATCATGAGCTCTATTTAAATATTTTAGAGAAATTTTTAATTATCCGCCCAAAATTTGGATACTAGAGACGACTTAATTTTTTAACAGGGTAATAACGCCAAGTGCACTGCTCTCAATGTACGTCCCTGGGTCTCTATAACTGTCTCCAAATTATGAAAATATCTCCTCAATCCCTTTATTTAGCTCAGTATAATATATTTGATGAGATTTTGGTGTAAAAAAAAGAAAACATGACATGTAAACACATAATGTGAAGTAAAAACAATAATCAGAGAATAATGAAGGAAAATTGATGCAGAAATTACAAAAAAAAAAAAAAAAAAAAAAAAAAAAAAAAAAACCCGATTAAATCTATACCAAGACGCTTAAAAGTTGTTGTGGACACTAAAAGATATTCTATTAAGTACTAAATTAAGAAATAAATATAATATTTAATGCTAAGTTGAGATTTCTGTTAAGTGTACGAAGAATTTTGTGGCGTAATTTTTTAGTAGCTTTTTGATTATTAATTTTTAAAAAAAATAGTTATACTATATTTAAAAATTAATTATGTCCCTCCATTAAGAACAAGTTGAAGATATCATAAAAAAATTACAGTTCCAATGCATTAGTTTTTATTTGTTGAAACCATTAAATTTTATAAGAAATTGCAATTGTACGAACACTTTTGTGGCCCACTGTATGTAGGAAAATTTAATTTAAAAACGCCATCTTTTTTTAAAAAACTTCTTTAACTGTATATATGTCCAAATGGCTAAAGTATTGCATTATAATCAACATCGTTATTTAATGAAGTTTATAAAGAACAAGATATTTTAGATTCTATTAGTCACATTGCGTTATTCGTGATAAAATTCGATGATCAAGCATTGGATGGAACTTTTATATATTCGAAGAAACTTGTGATAATTCGATATTAGAAGAATCTCTCTCTCTCTCTCATTGCATATTATATCATAATCATAAATATTCCATCGAAATGTAAAATATCATCAAGTTTACTGATTGCAAAACATGATCTCTTGCTCGTTCAAGTGCTGTCTTTGTTTTGCCCAAAGATCGTTTGTAAACAGATTTTTTGTTCAATATCACATGTTGTTATCTAGAAAAGCTGCTCTTTTTGCAATTTGAAATAAATATGATTAATTTATCGGCCTTTTATCTCTATGCTCTTGTGATTCAAGTGACAAAGAATTTTTAAGAGCCATGACGATGCACCTAAGATAACATTTTGTTATCTTTATTTTGATACTGTTGTATTAATCCGACTTAATGTTTTGTGAAATTCTATAAAATAGTGTAGGGGGAGAAATAAAAGTGTACTAAATAAAGTAAAATCCACGTCTATTAATATTTTATACGAAAAATATTTGAATATATATTAATTTTAAATAACTTTTTTGGAACATTACGAGTATAACAGAATTTTTAAGCTTTTTTTTCACAATTTTTTATCCAAATATGACGTAAAATTTCAGTAAACTTCGTTCTTTGTAAGGATTTAGACAAACGAGCGTATATTTTTGTAGTTTTGAATAATTTTGAAGATAATAAAAATATCGTTTGGGGTGATATAGAATTTTATATTCATACAACACAGAGAATAAGAAAGAATCATTAACCATCGTTTACTTGTCTTATACGTAATTCCTTTTACATAATCTATCAGAAAAATTTCCGATAAAGTAGGAGTATAATTCCTTTTCTTTTTTTAAGAATTAATCTAAAATTTTAATAAGTCTGTTTTACGTTGTTTTCAACTAATTACGATGTTGTAATATAAAAAATTATTTTAACACTTTTACTAAATATTTATGGTTTAACTTGTATAAAATGGAGGAAAACATTTGTTAAGTTAATCTAAATTCTCTTTTTAGACTCTTCCCCCATAACATTGTAACATTGTGTTGTATCACACAAGCCTGCGAAATTGCAGTTTTTGAAGAATATAAAAGAGGTTTTCGGTAGATTTTATGTAATTAGGTGTTCTGATGTCAAAAACATAACCCCCACATGTTTTCCCCATCACGTCAGGATTCTTTGTAAGCTCGGTATCGATATTTTTGCTAAAATCCTATTTGAAAAGGAATTGTCTTAAGCAATTTAGCATATCCAGTTAAATTTATGTAAATATCGATCCTTGATGAGGTAAATTGATTTTTCAGCAGATTGACGAAAACCACTGTGCTAGATCTCACGTGTTGCCTCTGGTTGGGAGAAAAACAAGAAGTTCCTTTGAGGTTTAAATTTTTTACATCCAATTATGATACATATTCTAGAAAAAAATCCCCAACATACTATTTACTAGAAAAATGATTGTTATGTATATATATATATTACCGTTAAAGTATATAATTCAATTATTTCATAGAATGTCTAGGTAATTCATGAAATAACTAAGCAGGCCACATCGTGTAGTAGGTTAATAACTATCTCTTTTCTCACTTTATTTAGTTATATGATATAACGATGTTTTATGAAATAACTGATGACAGTTCTTTAAAGTGAAAAATAAACAATTTGATATTGAAACGTCGGTTGTTTTATAAATTTAACTAAACTCAGTAGCGCAACAGCCGACGAGGGCCAAAGCTTGCTGTGCCCACCTCAGTTTTCATGACCTTGGGCAGGGCCGGCTCTAACAGTTTTGCCGCCTCTCTCTCTCTCTCTCTCTCTATATATATATATATATATATTATTTTACGTCTTAAAAATTTCAAAATAATTCGAAATTAACTATGTAATTACTTGTTATTATTTCAAACGAATGAAATGAAAAAGAGGGAGTTTAAGCAGTCCAATTTCTTTAAAAAGTAGTCTGCTAATGGTGGGGATCACAAGAGTTTGTTTTAGTTTATAATAACTACACTCAAGGCTAAAATAAAGCATCTCCTGTGGCTCGCTATCTACCCAAACCTGTCATTACCCTTGTCCCCATTTGGATAGCTGAAACCGGACATTGTAAGGGGGAAAGGAATGTCAGTTGTGGCCTCACACCGGGATGGGAAGAAAGTTACTATTTAAAGATGTGTGTAAACATATTAAATTTTATTCTTTAACATATACTCCCGCCTCAAACCCTTCAAGTTTCAACATAAAAGAAAAATGTCATTAAATATTCAGAGTACAAAATAAAAAATAAGATACGTTAAATAAAATACCAAATTCATACCCAATAACATTTCAGAAAATATATCAAATTTTTTGTAACAAATATATATACATATAATTTTCAAATTTGATCCAAATGCCATCCCAGGCAGGGGTCCGGTTTGTCCGGCCCTTAGAGCCACCCCTGCCTTGGGAACGGGGGTGCATGAGCAGATGTTCCGTCTGCAGGTACAGGTGGTCAGTCTGACGTGAAATTCTCAATGTTTAGTTCCCAAGCAAGTTTGGTACTCATTAAAAAAACCATTGAAGGAATGAAAGACTGAGTTGATCTTGCCCATCCCGGAGTTTGAACCCTGGAACTGTGTCGTGTAAGTGCGATACGCTACCACTCAGCCACCAGGGGCGGCTCAAGAGCCGGACAAACCAGACCCCTGCCCGGGGCGGCAAACTTTAAGGGCGGCATTTGGATCGAACTTAATTTTTTTTGTTACAAAATATTTGATACATTTTCTGAAATATTATTGAGTGTGAATTTGGTATTTCATTTATCGTATCGTATTTTTTTTAATTTTGTACTCTGTATACTTCATGACAGTTTTCTTTTATGTTGAAACTTGAAGGGTTTGAAGTGCGAGTATGTGTTAAAAAAAGCATGAAATTTAATATGTTTAATATATTTTCTACTTTAGTGGAAGTAGGAAGACCACGGATTAATAATTTAAGGGGCCGATTAGATTTAAGCATAAATGATTTATACTGAACTCCTTCATGTCGAAGGAATTGAGCGAGTTTACGATATTCGTCATCACTTTGGACAGTAATGCGAAGAAATTTATCAGTTAGTTTACTTATTAGAGTTGGGGCTAATTGCCTAGCTATGGAAATTAAAATGCACTAATTGTCAGGAGGGTTGACAGAAATTGGTGGAATTCGATTTTGGGTGGTGCCAACAGCCGTAGGATTGCTTTTACCAGCATCCTCGTCCTCAATCTCAGAATCACTCGATTCAGCAGGTGGGGGCGGTGCTTGAGCGGGGTTAGAAGTCTGGGAGGTGGTAGGAGGCAAGGAAGGGTTTTTCTTACCGATTTTCTTTGCGGTATGTCTTTTGTCAGGGGTTTGAAACCCATCATCATCAATCAGTCTCTTTTTGTCGGTTTTCAGTCTTAAATTTTTTAAAGTTCTCTTGCTGGGAGAGTTCAGTGTGGTGTCAGATGGAAGAGTCTCTTTTGGAGTAGAGTCCACAGGAGTTAGACGGGCGCGTTGCTCTTCCACTTTTTTGATGAGGGCGTCCAGGGCCTCTATAGATATGGGGAGCCGGAACAGCGGTAAGTTCATCCTTTCCTTGGCGGCAAGAAGGGCGGTGTGGATTGTTTAGCAGTGGTTTGGGCTCTGAATAAATTCAGAACGTATTTAGGTTTTTTGCCGATTAAGGTTATTACAGATCACGCTGCGTTAACACGTTTAACACATGGTAAAAATTTGTCAAATAAAATGATCAGATGAGCATTAAGATTATCAGAATTTAATATAGAATGGGAGCATCGTCCCGGAACTCAAAATGCAGTTACTGACGTTTTGTCGAGAAACCCAATTGAAAGTATAATAGGAGAGAAAGTTCATTGTGCAATAACCAGGGATTTGGTACTTTCGTCACGAGATCAGTTAATAGAAGAGGCAAAGAACAGACCCAGAATTAGGTCATATCTAAAGATATCTGGAAAACCCAGAAGATAGCTCAGTTAATGCGACAATATGTGAAAATTGGCCCCGAGATTTTCGTTTATTTCAAGGCTTGTTATTTTATGCGAAATATGCAACGTCATTAGGAGAAATGCGAGTATACATTCCCCAAAATTTTTAAGGAATGAAATAATGAGAGAATTTCACGACAAGCCATTAGCAGGTCATTTTGGACGTTTTAAAACTTATTATAAAATAAGGGATGTTTGTTATTTCCCGTATATGAGAAAATTTATTCATCAATATATCTCTACATGCCATATGTGCTGAATTAATAATTATAAAAACGCGTTGCCAGCTGGTCGATTAATTCCAATTGTATCAAATTATACAAATGAAATAGTTACGTTAGATTTGTTAGGTTCGTATCCTGTGTCGAGAGTAAGACGTAACCGATATGTATTAGTAATTACGGATCATTTCAGCTAGTGGGCTGAAATCATACCCCTTAAAAAAGCCTCTGCTCTAGTTATAGCAGATAATTTTTTTGATAATTGTATATCGCGTTTTGGAGCTGCAATGAAATTAATTAGTGATAACGGTCCCCAATTTATCTCCGATATTTTTGAGAATTTAAGTGAAAGAGATTAGGCATAAGGCATGTGAAGACTGTTGTATATAGATCTCAAGCAAATAGAACAGAACGCGCAAATCGCGATCTGGTGCAAATGATTGCAAATTATGTCAGTGAGCAACATGACACATGGGACCAATTCTTACGTGAGTTTGCTTATGCTATTCGTACGGCTGTAAACGAAACAACGGGAAAAACCCCTGCGGAATTATTTTTAGGTCGAAAGTTGATTACGCCTTTTCAGAAATTAGTCATGGTATCACACACAGACGGAACGGAATTTGCTATAGGAGATATTGAGAAATCGTTTGAAGAGGTTAGACGAAAAACAAAAACCAAGCATGAAAAATGGGAGAAATATTATAATAGACGCAGGCGTAATGTGCAAATTAAGGTGAATGATTGGGTTTTGATAGTAACACATCCTTTAAGTTCGGCAACAAGAAAAGTGGTAACTAAATTTAAACCAAAATTTGAAGGTCCATATAGAGTATTAGATGTAAAGAATAACAACGTAGTAATATGGAAAGCGGGAAAAAGGTTAACGATTAATGTAGATCAGATTCGAATATATCGTCATAGGAAATGTGACGAGACGGAGATAGGAACTGGTAGTCTGCGCGATGAATCGAGTGGATTTGACAGAGTACAACGGAGATCAAATGAGTCACGAGATGGTAAAAAGAAAGGGTCAGAAGTAAAGCGTGAGTTGGAGGAAAAAGGGTTAAGTCTTAGAAATGATCAAGGTGAGAAACACACAAATAAGACCAATAAACGCGGACCCCTTATCAGATCAATACCTAGTTCTTGGTCTGAGAAAAGTAGAAGGATTAAAAGAAGCAAAAATGAAATGTTAGGCTATAAAAGATCCTATGAATCTGGGTCGGGAGGACCAGAAAGGAAGATTCAGATTGGTTCAGAACATATAGTACCTAAAAGAGCTTTGTCGTCGAACTATAAAACTAATAGTAATCTGCCAAAATTTAGAAAGAAAAGCCGAAGAGAAGAAACAGTAACGCCCACCACAAGCGGCTACAACCTCAGTCTACGAAGTGGAAAAAGAGTGGAGTCCCGACCAACCATAGATAGGAAGACACAACAGGGAGGACCAGTTTGATCCAGAAAAAGCAGAGGAAGGAACGACAGCCCCTACATCGAAGAGCGAATAAGATCAAGCAACAGGAATGCCAGACGAGGAGGTGATTAACAACGGCAGGATCAGGAAAGGCAAGGAGCGTGTACGAGAAAGTCTCTATCCTTGGAGGTCCTGGTAGGAAACGCCAACTACAAGTCATAAGAACCAGGTTGCATCGTTTCTTTTTATATTCTTTCGAACAAGTTGTCGGAAGAATTATTGCAATGAAGCAAATCACGGTCGGATATTTAAAATTTAAGAAGCCAAGCAAAAGTGGACACTACAATGAGTATGTTTTTCTAGAAGAGAAAAATGAACTTTTGTCTTGTAAATTTTTATATAAATATGGAGAAAACAATTGTAAAAATGCATTTGTTTACTTCTGTGTATGACTTCGCTAAGATGCGACAATTCCTTTGGTTATTTGTTTTAATGGTTTATTGAAAAATGTTTGTAATTGTATAGTGTATGTATAGGTGTTGTTACATTGCTTCATATTAATGTACATCTGGTTTTGGGAAACGCGGCGTAGACAGCATACTAACATAACATTAACCAGCGCTGCGTGATTTGAGGGGAAGTTTTTGAAAAAGCCAGATGAGAGAGAGAGAGAGAAATATATGTGTAGAAATTAGTTGTAATTTAAAAGTGATATGTAATGTATAAAAATTGTGAAATGTAATCATAATGTGTGAAACTTTGTTTTTGCCAAATGACTTAGGAAATTTTTGTTTCAGGGTGACATACCCTGAAGTCTATAGAAAATTTTCATTTAGCTAAGGACTTCAAACTGATATTTATCTGTACAAAGGGCAAGAAGATTGTGAAAAAGCTGAAGTCTATGAAACTATAAAGAATCAGACTTGTTATACTTTAAGTAGCATTTAAGTAGAATTAAGTTAGTTAAGGGACATGCGGATCTCGTTTTTTTTTTTTTTTTTTTTTTACCATTTAAGTCATATATGGTTTTTCCCCAGTCCCTTCGCCCGGATGGGGCATGTCCATTTATTTTGTACATGTGAGAATCTACCGTGATTAAAATGCATAACTACGCATGTTGGTCTAGTTAATTGAGTAAAAGTTATGGTGGCTGTTGAAAAATCAAATTAAGGAGAAATATTAAAAATTAAACTTAAGATGAATAGTGAAAATTAAAATTTAAGTGGAGCATTAGAAATTAACGGTTAGAATGAATATTTAAAGTTAAAATTTAAAGCGTGGAAAGTTAGAAGTAGAAGAATAAAATTTAGGCACGTAATTTCTTAAGGGCCATTAAGACCCTCGAATAAATCACGGTTTGCTTCTTGGAGGGGATTGTGACGTCTCACGCGTCTTTTCTTTAACAAGTCCTTTGGGCCAGAATTAATGGCAACTCTTTTCCAACCAAATCCAAGAAGTGAAGTGTGAATGAAAGATGAAAATGAACAAACTTTTAAATATAGGATCTTAGAGTAAGCGGGATGGCAATGTAAGGTAATGTTTGACAATTGATGTTAGTTTGTGGCAGTTGATGGTTATTACAGTTCGTGGTTCAAGTCTTAATGAGTTTTGCGTGACGTGAATACAAGTTATTACGGATCGAATATATGAAACGGCCAAGTTGCACACCAGTGCATACAAAGACAAGATTAAGCATATAACAAGATTGATCGTTGCTCCAAGCTGTAATAAGGTAGGATTGATTATTTAATATTAGAATCGGAAATTAGGCGGTTCGCTTATTGATAGTGGTCTGAATTAGATTAAGTCTTATTATAAATATATATATATATATATATATATATATATATATATATATATATATACTAGAATACACGACAGACGTTGTCCTGTGTGTACTCATATCTTAAATTAAAAAATTCCAAATTTTTATGAATAAGCTTTAACAATCTGGACCGTTTTGAGTAAAATTTGTATTAAAAAGTTATTACAATATAATTATGCGCCACGTTTTATACTTCTGGGTTGCTTAGAAGTGAAACACACACACAAACAATTTCCGCTAAGAAATAATTTTAAATAAAAAAAAGTTGAATAATGTGTGTAATCAATTAGCTACACAAATAGATTTGTAGGTTAGGATAATTGTTGTCAACAGAAAGTTGTTGTTAATAGAAAATCATGTAAATACTCACTTCAATTGCATACTAAATTTGGAGAATGTATAGTTTTTTTTGCACACTTCAAAACTCTTCAAACACTAATTACATCTGAATGTAATAATTTAATTCACACACGATTTATTTCAACAAAATAATAACATGAAGTGACAAAATATTTTCCTGAAATGATCACAGCACCAACTGTCGGGATCAGTTTGAATTATAATAAAAGATTTTTGAATATTCTATACTGCGATCGTAGCGCAGTCTGCTGGATCCAATGTAAAACATTCCAATATCAACAATTTATAAACAAAAAGTTAATTGAATAAACATTTCTAAACCGAATTATAAATCTAAACCATTCTCGAGTCCACTGGAACAGACCAAAACTTTCATCAAAATAGGTCCAGCCGTTTAGGAGGAGTTCAGTTACATACACACGAAAAGAAGAATTACATATATAAAGATTATTTGAAAAGATATTAATTAAAAACGCTAAAAAGCGTGAATCGTCTGCATTTTCGTAACAATAAAGACCGAGTTTGGCCAGTTTGGCTGAAAATATTTTTCGACGCCAACTTACGTCTTTTTCAATTCCTACTATTAGCTCACGATCTCTATACATATTTTATTTGTTTGTTTGTTTATTTATTTATCTTGGTGGAATTTTCAATTGTTAAAAAAATACATTTTAAAGCGCTCAATTGAGCTGAAATGAAATGTACATGATTATTTTGGATGACAATACAATAATTTTTAATTATAATTAATAAAAATTAATTGATTAAAACTAATTATTTAAAAAATTACAAATACAGCCACGTTGGCGACTTATGTCAAAATTTGAAAAGGTTTTTTTCTCCCGTGTTAAAGCATTCAGTTGAAAGCAAATTTTATATACACGATTGTTTTGGATGACAATACAATAATAATTAATAAAAATTAATTACCACTTAATGTTGTGATTCTGTCATATGTATATACATATTTATATTAATTGCAACTATTTAATAAAAAGTAGCTAAAATAAATTTTTTCTTGGTTGATCTAAGTAGGAATTGATTAAAAATTTTTTTATATTACTTGTTTATAACAATAGCGTTGTTACAACAATGCAGGTGAATGTTGAGTTGTATTTTTTTGAATATTTTTAATTAATATCTTTTTAACTAATTTCGATATCGGACCAAATTGTGAATCTAAATCATTGTCGAATTTACTTGAACCCACACAAAAAATTTCATCGAAATCGGTGCAGCCGTTTAGGAGGAGTTTAGTGACAAACACACGCACAGAAGATTTTTATATATAAAGATATATTGTGTGTTGCGTATTTTACCATCGTAAAAATTCTCTCATATTAGTTATCATAATTTAATTTGTTAACGGTTTAAGTTGAGTATCTTAATAAAGTCATATCAAGATAATGTTTGATCCTAGTTCTTTCGTTAATCCTACGCCTCTTGCTCACGCTGATACTTCGAGAGATGTTCTTCCAAGGGGAGGAACATCAAAACTTATATATATATATATATATATATATATATATATATATATATATATATATATATATATATATATATATATAGGAAGAGAGAGAGGGTGGCATTTTCCCTTTTTGTCCAGGGCCGCAAAACTGCCAGAGCCGGCCCTGCAGCCACTGTAAATTAACTGATATCTATTGTTGTAAATTAACAGATTATAAATAATTAATGTCTATCCAAAAATACATTTTATATACAGGCAGATTAATAGATAAAAACACAATAAATAATTCAGCATTATCGCCACATTGGCAAAATAGTAATAAATAATAACAGAATACAATGCAATAATAATTAGGTATAAATGTTTACAATTTATATACAACCGATTCAAACAACTTTCGCGTGCCGTTCTTAATATTTTAACGATTAGAAATTGGTTTCTTTTTATGGAATAACAATCGTATATTTCAGCGTGCAATGCGCAATTTTTAAACAAAAAATAAGACCGAAATTTAAGGCTGTACATTATATGGTGGATATGGACTTTAAAAGTATGGAAAAGATGAGCCGCAAAATTTTTTTAAAAAACGAAATAGATTTCTATATGTTCTAAATACTATTCATTTAAAAGAAATGACACACCTTATAAACTTTTAGCAATGAAATACCTCATAAAATGTATCCTCCTTTCTTTTCTTATGTTTTAGCAGGGGCAGCTCTAGGGCTGGACAAACCGGACCCCTGCCCGGGGTGGCAAATTCTAAGGGCGGCATTTGCATCAAATTTGATTATATAGAAATATGTATAGTTACAAAAAATTTGAATATTTTCTAAAATATTGTTGGGTGTGAATTTCCTCCTTAGTCTCGAGTCTAGATTTAACGTGTCTTACTTCTTTATTTTGCACTATGTTTGTTAAAAATCAGTTTTCTTTTATTCTGAAACTTAAGAGTTCGAGGCGGGAGTATATGTTCAATCATGAATTTTGATAAATTTACACATCTTTCACTAATAACTTTCTCCCCGTCACGGAGTATGGTTAGAACGGACATTAATTTCGTCCATACGTCAGCTATCCAAAAGGGGACAGGTTCAATAAGAGTTTTTTGTTGATGAAGGGTCACAGGAGATGTTTTATTTCAACCTTGAGAGTAGTTACTATAAGGTGAAATAAACGTTTTTGATCCAAACCATTAGCAGACTCTTTTTAGAAGAAATTGGCATACTGCAATGGGCGATTCCTTCTGTTACATCTTGCTCGTTTGAAATAATAACAGGTAATTATGCCAATAATTTCGAATTATTTTGTATATATGTTACCGGCAAAGTATGAAATCCGGCATTCTATAGAATGCCTAAAACTAGCCGGCAATGTATGAAATGATTTTTATTTCATTCATTGCCTAGGCATTCTATAGAATGCCAAATGAGAAACTGGCACAGTATGAAATAGAGCAATTAACTGAGTCGTTGGTGAAGGAGGAGAGCGGGAGGAATGACTTGTGTGTACGTGCAACCCTTTGATTGACAGGGGAGAAAGAATCTCATGATTTCACCCCTGAAGGTCACCACCTATATGCAAGGCAATCTTAATTCTCAAGCTGCGACAGACAACTCCCCCAAAACCAGTCCCATGACCAAAGGAGGGATGATTCTCCCCGGGTTTGACCATTACTTCACCAGTCTTCCATTAAAGCTTGTGATTAAATGCTTTATCTTACCACGTGTTTTTATATATGAAATGTAGTGAGCATAACATAAGTAATACGATTGGATATAAAGAAAGGTAGAATATTTATATTATTGTATAACCTTATTCTTGAGTCATTATTGAATTTATTTTAGTTTTAAAGATAATTGAGTATAATAAACTGATACATTTATGCCAACATTACTCATTATTTGTAAATTAAGATATTTTATTCCATATGAGAAATTAGTGTTTAAATATATATATTTTTTAACTTATCAAATCCTTATCTTAAAAATATTAAAAGTTTTATTAATAACATAACCTAAAACACCACACATTTTATAGTATGTCTCGTTATTGTTATGTACCCAACTGTTCATTAAATAAAATACATATCCTTACATTTTCCCGGCTGTCCATCCTATTTGAATGAGATAACACATTGATTAACATATTTCAGGGAATTGCTAAATGTTCATAATATGGTTAATCTTTTTGAAGAAATTTGCTTAATATTAATTCTGTTCATCCTGTTATGGCTATTCAATCTTAAGAAAAGTACACTGGTGTGCAAAAATTAAGGACGAAGTCGAAATATTAGCATATCAGCTGAACGAAGAGGCAGAGCGGACAGAAAGACCAATCAGGAGATTAAGTAAGGTGATGTACGGTAGCACATGCGCAGATATGCAGGTAGACGTAATGGGGGAGTGTCTGAGTAGTATAAAGCATGTTGTCGGTGTAAGATCAGTATTTCTGGCAAAGAGATTGCACGCCGTATAGCAGTTAAAATCACACCGAGTTGCTGCCTCAGCGAGAAATGGCGAATAATCAATCTGTTAGACGACATCTGGATGCTTTTACCCGAGGTCGAATCATTGGGAAGTTGGAGGAAGGCCGCAGTGTGACAAGTGTGGCTGAAGAGTTCGGAATTGCTCACAGCATCGTTTCACGACTTTGGAGACAATTTCAAACTACAGGAACAGCTATCCGGGGGTTCAGTAGTGGTCGTCCACGAGGAACCACACCTGACCAGTACATTGTCTTACAGGCCAGAAGAAACAGGCGGCAAACAGCGGGTGAAATCGCTAGACACACGACACAGGCAACTGGACGACCGATATCACGTTTTACCGTGGCCAGAAGACTGCACGGTGGTGGTCTGTTTGCACGACGCCCTGTACGGTGTGTACCTTTAACGCCTGCCCATCGGAGAAGGCGTTCTCTGTGGTGCCGGGAACACCGGAATTGGAGAGACAATGAATGGGGACGAATACTCTGTACAGATGAGAGCAGATTCAGTTTGAGTAGCGATTCTCATCGCATACTCATCTGGAGAGAGCGGAGAAGCCGCAATCATCCCTCGAACATCATTGAAAGGGACAGGTATGGAGGTCGCGGTGTTCTCGTTTGGGGAGGCATCATGCTTGGTAGTCGTACAGACCTTCACATCTTCGACGCAGGTTTAGTCAACGGGACCCGTTATTGTAACGAGATTCTTCTTCCATATGTGCGTCTTTTTAGAGGCGCTATGGGTCTGCAGTTCCTTTTCATGGACGATAATGCACCATGTCATCGCACAGTAGCTGCTGAACAGCTCTTAGAGAGTGAGGATATTGAACGTATGGATTGGCTGGCACGATATCCGGATCTCAATCCCATCGAACATGTATGGGATTTTCTAGGCAGACGCTTGGCAGCTCGTACCTTACCACCAGTAACGATTCGGGAGCTTCGATTGGCGCTGCAAGACGAATGGGCAGCAATGCCTCAACAACTCATGGACACCCTCATTCTCAGCAAGGGTAGACGCTGTGAAACCTGCCTAGCAGTCAGGGGAGATCATATCCCCTACTAAAGACCGGATTTTTCTTGCTGGACACCCATCACAGGGATGTTTCGGCCTTCAGTCGCATTGCGCTCCATGCTACTTTTTCGATCAAGCTTCTTTTTATCCCTCTGATTTCTCTTTTAGTAAGTGTTGCTTACATATTACACATGTCCTTACGTATTGGGGATCTGACGGTATTAAATGTGTTGATTTGGAAAGCTTTTGTACGAAGTTTTATTGAAAAAACCGTCTTGTCCTTAATTTTTGCTCACCAGTGTATATTGAAATTTGTAATATAGGAAAAATTTTGCAAGCTGAAAAATAATTGCGCGTTAAAATTATGCTATCTTTGCACTCGGATAAATATGGTACTATTTCACTGAAAAATTAAATTTCAAATTATTCAGGAGAGATATTTAATATTAAAGTAGATATTAAGGATTTCAACGAAGTATTAAATATTTCAAATAAATTAGAGGGTATCTCAATAGAAGAGCATACAATTTTAATGTACATTACGGGTTATGCGCGCAAAATATAAAATTCGGATGCTCCGATTGCAAATGTATATTTCTTTCAAATAAAGAGATCAATTTCAATTCAGAAATGCAGGACAAAACATTTGAGACTTCTGGATAGAAGAGATTTAAAAATGCCCACGAATATTACTATGAAAGTCATTAAAACGTAATATTTCATTTTTAATTAGTTAATATCGAAAACATTCGAATCAAGATTTCTTAAAAGTGAATTGCCAATTATCCTGTTTACAAGCACAACAGAAGTGTATTTGGAATTACATGAGTTGTGGAATGTCTTGCATTCGTTTTATTCACCTTGGGTAAAGTGTAACACACCTGTATTTTCATATTAAAAAATATTCATTACATTTGGGAATATATGCTTAAATAATTATTCAAAAAAGCGCAATGAAGAAATTTTAACGGTGAAGGATAATCGAAAAATAAAGAAATTTAAGGCCAATTAGATTAATATGATTTATATATATATTTCACTGTTTTATTTATTTAAATACTCAATATTATTTCAATATTTATTTATTTAATATCGATTGGTATATTATTCAATATGCATGTGTGTGTGTGTGTACTTCCTTATACTTCATTTTTTTATTTTATATAGATTTTATGTGCATGTTTAATAGTTCACATAAATACTACTTAAAGAAAAATTCTATTTATTTATACATTATTCGTTGAAATCATTTTCATGAAGATTTTAGCATTCGAAGTATGTTAAATGTAAAGTAGTTTTTTAATAAAAAAAATTTTGCTTTATTTTTAAATATTTTTACCTAGGCATAATCCACTCAGGAACATTGAAAATAGCGCCCCAAGAAGGAAACTAAGTACAATCGCGAAACTTTGCAAGTAAGTTCAGCGTAATGTGATTTGCAAATGATCCAAGTTTTGTGCCAATACGCATGCTCATACACGCCGAGGTGGCACTACAATCAAGAAGAGGGTGCTATATAAGCCAGCACAAATTCGAAGTTACATAAACGTGACGATTACCCGCCGATTGTAGGAAGACTTTGGTAAGCGAAACATGCCAGGTAAACGTGCTAGAAGACATTTCTCACAGTTAAGCGAGTTTGAGAGAGGCCTGATCATCAGGATGAAAACTGCAGGCTGGTCGATGCGCCGTGTTGCTGGCCAGGTGGATCGTTCGGAGTGTGCCGTTAGAAATTGTTGGTAGCAGTGGACACGAGAAGGTACCCACGCCCGGAAAACCGTGTCTGGAGCGACCAGGAAAACCACGAGGAGAGAGGATCGAAGGATAGTGCGGCAAGCACTTGTGGACCCCACAGTGACTCTTTCAACGATACGAGCAGACGTAGGCGTAGCAACTGTTCCACAAACAATTTCCAGACACTTTGCAGAAACAAATCTTAAATCAAGCGCCCTTTAACACCGGAACATCGGCAACTGCGTCTAGAGTGGTGCCAAGCCAGATCAATGTGGAATGTCACAGATTGGCAAAAGGTTATGTTTAGTGATGAATCCTGGTTTGTTTTGGGGACAGATGATAACCGTGTACGGGTGTGGAGACGCCCTAGTGAGCGGTACAATTTCCCCCACACTGTTATACTTCACACAGCCCGCACAGCTGGTGTAATGGTCTGGGGGCCATAGCCTATGATAGCCGGTCCACTTTAATTGTGATGTGTGGAACCTTAACGGGCCAACGTTACGTTGATGATATTCTTCGACCCCATGTAGGACCTTTCCTAAATGGTCTCCCAGGGGCAATTTTCCAGCAAGATGATGCTCGTCCGCATACAGCAAGAGTTGCTCAAGACTTCCTTCATCATTTTCAGACTCTTCCATGGCCGGCCCGCTCCCCCGATTTGTCCCCTGTAGAGCACGTGCGGGATCAGCTAAAACGGCGGATGTCCTCGTGTCACTCTGTACATGATTTAGATTTGGCTGTTCAAGATTTGTGGACCCATCTGCCTCAGGACAACATAAGGTGTCTAATCAACTCAATGCCGGACCGTGTGGCGGCATGAACTGAAGCTGAAGGTGGTCCAACGCGCTATTGAAGTTGCCCAGTATTTGTGTCGTTGCACATCCTGTATTCGTTTAATTGTCTTGTTTTTGAGATCAAGTGAATCTCTCATCTGTGTCATTATGTGTATTAAATTTCATTTCAAACCGATGCTTTCTTCTTGCGTCGCTATTTTCAATGTTCCTGAGTGTATTTAAATCCACAATATCTTGGCTCCTGTTTGAGTCTTGGATTTGAGATTTGAACCAACTGTTCAATTCGTCGAGACCCATCCAGTCATATACTTGACTCCCATTGTGTAGGCATGGGGTGGGCTTAAGCACTAAAATATCATGTTCCCATGTTAATCCTATGGGGTCTGAAAAAATTTCATCCCTAAGGAATTGAGCTTGGGACTTGATTTTTGGAGGTACGCCATATTTTCGTGTATGCGCGAGCCTTACCTGGAATTGGCGGCCCCCTCCGATGCTCTCCCCCTACAGGGCTCCCCATTAATAACTCGAATCCTATGCTACCTTGGTCGGCCTCACCGGCTGGATTCGATCGTCCTCCCTATGAGCTCTTCAAATATTTAATTTATCCCAATAGCCACATCATTCCTTCCTCCCATTTCACGTTTTCAAACAATTTTAAAATTCTTTAAATTCCCCATAGCTCCGAGGATTTTTGATTTGCATGGTTCGGAAGTTCAAGGACTTGACCTACCAAGTGTCCCCCCCTGGACAGCATTTTGCCAATATTTTAAAGTAATGTCTCTTCAATGTCATTTCCATGATGATAGTAAGTGATTTTATTACACCCTGAACTGTTTCAGTGAAATGATGAAGTGGGCTAGTCAGGATTTGCATTGGCAAAATGCTGTCGGGGGGGAAGACACCTGGGAGGTCGAGGCCTTGTACTTCCGAACCATACAGGTCAAAAGTCCTCCCAGCTATGAGGAATTTAAAATTTTTTAAAATTGTTTAAAAACGTGAAATGGGTGGGGTAAGGAATGGGGCTATTGGGATAAAATTACATATTTGAAGAGCTCATAGGGAGAACAATCGAATCTAGCCGGTGCGGCCGACCAAGGTAGCATAGGATTTGAGTTATTAATGGGGAAGCCCTATAGGGGGGTAGAGCACCGGAGGGGGCCAATCCCAGGTAAGGCTCGCGCATACACGAAAATATGGCGTACCTCCAAAAATCAATTCCCAAGCTCAATTCCTCAGGGGGTGAAATTTTTTCAGACCCCTTGGGAAACATGGGAACATTTTAGTTTAGTGCTTAAACTTTCCCTACGCCTACACAATGGGAGTCAAGTATATGACTATATGGGTCTCGACGATTGGTACAGTTGGTTCAAATCTCAAGTCCCAGACTCAAACAGGAGCCAAGATATTGTGGATTTAAATACATTTTAAAAGTTTAAAACAATTAAAAACTATGTAAGGAATAGCCCTATGAGCTTGAAATTATAATAACTGGAAGAGCAGTTAGAGAGGGATCGAAGGAGCGATGTTTTATTTCCCTTAAAGAGACTTGGCACCCAAAAAATGATCAAAATATCGTTGTTTATTTTTATTTAGTTATATTCTTTGCATTATTATCTTTCGATTGATGCATGATTTCTGCATGCCTGAAAATTAGAAGTTGGAAAAACTTCAATTGAAAAATATAAACAAACATCCCTTTATAGATAAAAAAAAACGAGAGTAAAAGTGAAATAATAACTAAAAAAAAGAAGCTTTTATAAATAAAGCAGGATATTTCTTAAATATTACATTAATGTAATTTATATTTCTTTAGAAATATGTGCATGTGAAATTTTTTTCTTTAAGGCTTTTTAAATTTTTTTTTATTATTTCAGTTCTTATACATCATACGTTTTCCATAAAAATATAATATTTCAATATTATGTGGAGAAAAAAAACTTAAAAATTGGTGCAATTGTAGAAATTTTTTTTTAAACATTTTCCTTGAGTTTTCTTATGCAATTAATACTCTCTAAAAAGGGATCGTTTATTATATATATGATTTGAAATAATTTGAAAATGCGATTATTCTTACGAAAATATGTAGCTAATGTTTTAAAGTGATATTTTATGTTATTTAAGCTTATAATAATTATTTTTTTAGAATTACAAACTTTACAGTGGTTTATCTCAGTATGTGTTTTTACGCATTTAAAATGCTTCTCCTTCCATAAATATTAACCAATCACTTCGATTTTTTCCCTTGTGTTTTATGTATTGATGGGAGGTCGCCGGCCCCAGGGATTGCAACTGTAATTTTTATATCTGCCCTGTTGTTGTTTACAAGGAAAGGAATTTCTTGGGTGCGTCTCTTACCCCACCGAAAAGGGTGACGTGTTCCCACGCCTGGAAGAAGGCATTGCACCCATAAAGACATCATGATATGGGGTGTTTTTGGGAATTTCCCGCGCTTGGGGGATGTCATTGACCGGGAGAGGATATCCTTCCGCTGACTCTAGACCAATCAGAAAAATTGATTGAATTTCTGTAAAGAATCCGCTCCAGAATACAAGAGAAAACTGCCGCGAGATAAAAGGCGGATGCACCACGAATTGAGAATCTCTCGGGACTTTTCTCACACACCTACTTGGTCTGACACGTCCTTTTTTTAGTCACCGCAGTTGGGGACTCTCCGGGCACCACCGTCATGACTCCTCTCTCACCGATATCATTCAGTTAAGTAATAATGTATCTCTTTAGTATTTAACGTAATTTCAATCTTATTGTTAAATAAATTAAGTGTTAATTTAAAGAACATCCTTTTAATTTAGTGTACTGTTTTATTGTTTTTTGAGGATTTAGTATTTAATTTTAACTTAAGCTATGATGCGACGTGACAGTCAACCTGGGTATTATAAAATGGATAATAAGAATAAATTAAATCAATTTAAGTTAAACCGGCGTCGCATTATCTGGTGCCAGTGACCAGGATTTTAAATTTTTTCGGTCGATTAGAAATTTTTTTTTACATCTTTTGATATAAACGTTTCTTGATGGATCATCACTACAAATTTTCATCTCGTGTGCTACTATGTGCTTTATGTATTGCTCGAATTTGATACTGTGAATTTTTTTTATTGCAGTTTTGGTGAAGGGAAGAGTACAAGAGTTCAAGGTGCAGAGATGACGCAGGTACTGGTGCTCTTTAATTTTTTTTCTTTTAATATTGATGTGAATTTTTTTTCTTTTTAATATTGATGTGAATTTTTTTTCTCTATGCATGTATTTACGCGAGAGCCGATTAGTTAAAAGTTTTATTTAAATTTAAGAGTTCATGAATTTCTGTTGCCTTGCACGAGTGCTTGAATTTTGTTTTAATTTAACGGTTTCCGTTGTGAATTAAACTCGCTAGAAATTTTGTCTTAACTAATAATTAAAAAACATGCCACGTACACGACAATCAGACCCCCTAATGACGCAAACGGCGTCCGAGAAATTTAATCTAATTGATCTAATCCCAATGTACGACGGAGGTGAATCGTTAGGAATACGTAGGTTCTTAGAAAAAATAAACGATGTTGCGAATTTAGGCAAGTGGTCAAACGATGAGAAAGTAACAATTCTAAAATTAAAATTAGCGGGAATAGCTGAGGAATTTTTTTTATCCGACCCAACCCACAGTCAATTGACAGAATATAACGATATCGCAAGAATTCTTATTGGAAGATTCGAAAAAGCTGTACCTTTATCAATGCGTCTCCAGTTATTTTCATCATGTATCCAGGGTCCTTCTGAGAGCGTACATGAATTCGCAGCGCGCATCAATAAACTGGGAACACAGATTTTCCAGTCAGGAAATTCGGCTCAAAATACCGCGGTGAGAAATGCGAATGACCAATTGTTACAATCTCGGTTCATAAGTGGTTTATGAAATGACATCCGCCGCTTTGTTCTTTCTCGTGATCCTTTGAATTTAGATGAATCAATCAATGCGGCATTGATAGAAGAGCAAAATATGAAATTGAACCAAATAGCTAGCGAAGAGAGATCTGGTTTGTCGTCCGCACAAACGGAAAATCCAGTTCTTTCAGCATTAGCGGATAGATTAGAAGAAATAAATTTAAGGGTCGGCCGTCTACAAGAGGCCAGTGCAGTTACAGCTCGTAAATCGGGGGGAACTATTTTAACAGAAGGGAGAACGTTTTCAAGTGCTTTTATTGGGGAATTCAAGGACATAGACAGGCGGAATGTAGAAAGAGACAGAGGGACGAACGCGCTGCCCGTTACCAGCCCCCCCCCCGGAGAAACGCCGCTAGCGAGTATACTGATTGAATTTCTGTAAAGAATCCGCTCCAGAATACAAGAGAAAACTGCCGCGAGATAAAAGCGGATGCACCACGAATTGACACTTTCTCGGGGCTTTTCTCACACACCTACTAGGTCTGACACGTCCCTTCCAATTAGTCACCGCAGTTGGGGACTCTCCGGGCACCACCGTCATGACTCCTCTCTCACCGATATCATTCAGTTAAGTAATCATGTATCTCTTTAGTATTTAACGTAATTTCAATCTTATTGTTAAATAAATTAAGTGTTAATTTAAAGAACGGCCTTTTAATTTAGTGTACTGTTTTATTGTTTTTTGAGGATTTAGTGTTTAATTTTAACTTAAGCTATGATGCGACGTGACAGTTAACCTGGGTATTATAAAATGGATAATAAGAATAAATTAAATCAATTTAAGTTAAACCGGCGTCGCATTAGTGTAATGAATATAACAAAATTAGGTATCCATTTTGTGCTGTAAACTTAATACTTTTTTTTTTTAAAAAAAATTTTAATGTTGGAGATTTTGTCATTTTTTTTCGTTGAATTTTAGCATGCATATCTACATTTTATTATTTTTTCTAACATTAATTAAGTTATTGTAAAATTGGATTCATAAATTTGTTTAAGACATTTTTAAGAAAGTTGCAAAAAATTTCAGGTCAAATAATTAGTAAATACAAAAGGAGTATTATATTAAAATGTTCCATATATATTTTTTAAAAACTTTCAATTTTTCTAAATTGTGTGAATAATTTACACAAAATTTCATCTCGTATTATTTGCTCGAATAAAAACATTATATGTAATGCTAAAATAAAAAGTTTAAATACGTAAATAAAAAATAATTGTTCAAAATATGCCAAGTCCCCTTAATAAAAAAGGCAATAATCTTGTTCAGTACAACGTTCATTTTTCTTTACGTATTTTGAATAAATTTTTTTAATGGCAGTCTTATTATTTTTCTAGTATAACATTTGTATTTCTTAGGAATGCACGCCATTTATAAAATAGCTTTATTAGGACCTTTTTCATACTTTGCCGAAATAGCATTTGGCATTCTATAGAATGCCTAAGCATTCTATACAGTGCCTATGCAAAGTATGTAATAATTCTCCTATTTCATACTTTACCTAAAAAGGTCAGGCATTCTATAGAATGCCGGCATTTCATACTTTGCCGGTAACATATATATATATATAGAGAAGGGCGGCACTTCCCAATTTTGTTCGGGACGGGAAAATTACTAGAGCCGGCCCTGTGTTTTTGGGTTGTAGTTTTAAAAGTATACCATTGCTCAAAAGCTAGGAATAATACTTCGAATAAATGACTTCAAAAGATAAGAGCATTGTGCACGCTCATTTAGGTTTCTTTGTAAAAAAATGGGTGCTCGTTGTACGGCGAATATACCTAAAAATTGAAAAATGCAGTTAAAAGTATAGATGAATCTATTAATTTTATATACTCTAATCATTTTGATTAGGTAATTCGTGAAATATCTAGATATTTTGGGAAATGATGATTTCCATGTTTTGGCAG
The DNA here is from genome assembly GCA_019973935.1 of Trichonephila clavipes. NCBI lineage: Eukaryota > Metazoa > Arthropoda > Arachnida > Araneae > Nephilidae > Trichonephila > Trichonephila clavipes. The sequence continues at coordinate 318,058 of BMAU01001178.1, forward strand.
TAACATATATATTGAAATGATGATTGCCATGAATAATGTAATTTGTTGCTCCATATCCCACAAAACCTATAGCTATAACTCTAAATAATGTAATATGTGAACAATGCGTTATTTAAAAAAAGAGACCGAAATTTATTTGTTTAATGCACTTTATTTTATTAAATGAACTTAAATAAATAATCAAAGTTCATGTTTCTTAACCTTTGCAATAAAACCTTTGCTTTGTAAATATTTTTTTAAGAATTTCTAGTTTCAATTAAATATCTTGTGAATGAAATTTTCAATTTAACAATTAATACTTTCAGCCTAAATTAACTTTTGATTTCTTTTTTTTTTGTTCTAATAATTGTTTCAATATCTCATAAAATGATAATTTCCCTTTTTTCAAGAAAAAAATTTAATCTATTTCACTTTAATTTTGTTTGACTTAAGAAAATAAAGCAAAATAATTCAAATAATTTGTATAGGCAAATATATATATATATATAGGGGAAAACTGACTGGTCTTAAAACTATACTTAACCCTACTATCTTAGTTCCTAAAGCTAAGAGTTTGCAGTTAGACACTATAACTATCTTATTTTTGCCCTATAATGTCTTGTAAATTTCTATTTATTAGATTTATGACAGCTTAGTATATATGTACTATTATTTATCTTATGTGTATCTACTAACCCAATAAGCATAACAATTGTCTTAGAAATTCACGAATATTTTACCGAAATTTGAAGGATAGTAGTTATTGAAAATTGCAAACACTTCTTTTGAGGAAAAAAATGCACATATTTTATTCCGACATGAACTTATTTCACTGCAAGAATTGATTTTTTATTTTAAAAAATGTACAATATCAGATGAAATAAAATTGGCTAAAGTAAATAAGAAGAATCTTTATAATTTGAACGTTGCTTTATACATTTTCTTTCTTAACAATATAAATGCGGTTTTGTTTTTTCTTTCAATGATTTTGAAATAATTTGATTATTTATATAAATGACTATTATTTATTATTAAAAGCCTTTGATGAAAACGTTTAATTTATAGAACTAGCAACTTTTTTTTTCATTCACTTTACTTTGTTTCACGTTAGTAACACCAGAGTTTCACATAGAACGATATATCTATTATTACTGATGAAAACCCTTTTCATTGTTTTATGTTAAACAAGCGTAATATTATCTTTTAACCTTTAAAAATTTTCAACCTCTTTTCAGTAGTTCAGGACTTTGTTCCACCCCATTGTGTGAATAAGTATTCGATAATAAGAGTATGATAGCTTTAAACTTGTTAATGTAAAAGATAAGACGAAAAAGATTACTATAAGATAATATTTTTGAATCTCTTCTTATATTTCGTTATTTTCCAGATAGATGGCGCTAATGACTCAGTGATCCCCCTTGACAGTGTGCGTCGTAACAGTATAAATAAACAAATCAAAGCATTGTTGAATACTGACAACAATGTCGCGTCTTAGTTTATTGTGTTTAATACCATTGGTGTTAGCCACTGGTCAGTGGCAAAAAGTACCTGTGGATGATGTTGGTGTAATTAAAGCGGTTGAAACTGGTGTTAGGTTACTTTCACAACGAACAAATTCTCTATATCATTCAAAACTCATTCAAATTCATGAAGCTGAAAGACAAGTTAGTAAATTTTCAGAATAATTTACAAATGTTTTTTTACTTATGAAAATAAAATTAATTGTTTATTTTATAGAGAATAAACCGTAAAGATTTTTTTGCTTGTTGTGATAATTTCTTTATCATAAAAGATTCAATGATTTGTTATCTTTATTATGGAGAATCTTTACACATGAATCCCCCCCCATCTTTCAAATTGAATAAATATGATTGAGAATATGGTTTTTAAATATTTATTTCTCGAAGTTCATGCATTGCAAAAATAAAGTTATGGTTCCTATATTTTTAAGGTTGAAATTTGATTTTCTGTTAATTGAATTATTGACTAATTTCTGAAAAACATTCAGGCCAAGGAAATTAATATGTAACTTATCTTATTAATTAAATGATGTCATGTGAAAATATAATGATTGGAATTATTAAAATATTATTTGATGGAGTGTTTTATTCACTATTCAAACCTTCAATTTGTTATGTGACTGATTTTATGTTATGTGTTGTTATTCTGAAAATGTCATATTTCTTTGCATTATTATATGATTGAAACTAAGAAATATCTTTTGCTGAATGTATGTTATTTTATAAAATTAAAATGTTTTTAATTCATCAAACATTATCTTTATTTTTCCAAATATTATATGCTTCTCTTTGAATGGATTACTATTACAATGAGTTAAATAATTAATAAAAAATGTTTTTTTGATGCAACTTAAGTAATCAAATTCTATTATATTATATTCATTAGTTTAATGAGTATATTATTTGTAGGTTGTTGCTGGACTTAACTATAAAGTAAAAGTGAGTGTTGGTTATACACAATGCAAAAAATCTCAAGTTAAATTTGAAGATATTGATGGTTGTGATTTCCAAGAAGTGAGTATATTTGTCCTCCAAAATTTTTTTTTGAATAATTTATTCATATATATTGACTGAATTACAGTTACAATGATTATGTAAGAAGTGCCAAATATTTCCATTTCTGCATACTTTAGTTTAATCATATACATTTAAAAATGGTTTTAATAAAAATTTTAAAGTAACGTGTATATAATATTTATTAGAAATTCATTAGAATTATATCATTGTGTGTGGTTGGGAATGCATAGTTATAAAATTCCATTTAATTTATAGATGATATGGATTAAAGTTATGTAGATCATGCTAATTAAACTATACAAAAAATAAATTGCATATATAATGCATTTTTTATTAAATAAAATATATTCAGTTGAAAATAAATAGTATATATATATAAATAGAAACTTCATGCAAACTGGTAAATTTATTAATTTGTATCTCAATTATATATGTTTCACGTTTTCACTAATTGTTTTCAGGGACCACACAAAATATGCACTTTGGTGATCTATCGCAATTTGAAAAATGAACATAAACTTACCCACTTTGATTGCCAAGCTGATCAAGGAATCCATGTGAGTATTTTCTTATTTAATCTCTAATATTGCTTGTTATATATACATTACTCTTTCAATTTTTCTTATATTTTTTTCCTGCATTATTTTATAAGTGTTAATTATCTAATTAATTTTACAAGCCTCCTCCACAAAATGCCCATCAGTTGCATGCTGAAAAATTACTTTTTGAAGATTTTGTTGCAAGGCATGGAAAAGAATACAAGGATGAAGAAGGTATGTTAAAATATCTATCTAATCTGTAAGTTTTATTTTGCAATTGTGTTGTATATTCATTGTGTTTTAGAACAAAAAGTTTTAAAATTAGCTGATATTTGTTAGTATATGTTTATATTTCTTATTTATCCTTTTTTTTTGTTGCTAGAAAAATTGTTCAGATTCCAAGTCTTTCAAGAGAATTTAAAGAAAATCAAGTTTTTAAATGACCATGAGCGTGGAACTGCAAAATATGGAACTACGAAATTTTCAGATTGGACAGGTATGGATTATTTTCATTATGATTGGATCCTTTTTTGTTTTGTGTAGTAGTATTGATAAATAAAATTTGATGTTTATAAATGTATTAATATTAAATATTTATTTAATGGTTGTATTATAACGTGAATACTGTCGCTTTTCCAAGCTTTGAGATATTTCTATCCTTTAGGTTTTTATAAACTTTACCATCAAATATAGTTGGTTACAAAGCATTTTATAGTTTCTTAATCTCTGAGGGCCTATAAGTTTCGATTTAGTTAGCCTTATGAATGTGAATCTTTAGAAGTGGTGATTACTTTTCTTAAAGCTTATACAAGTGAACAGAATTCAAATTAAAGTTATACTTTCTAAAATACTGACACTTTTTTTAAAAAATAAAGTCATTTTAGTAAATTTTTTAAAACATATTTTTTTTCGTATTTTGGAAATGTACCAATCTAAATTTTCAGGTATTTCAGATCCTATAGAGTATTTTTTTGTGTTATGTAAGATAAAACACTATAAAATATTTAAGTGGGTTCCTATTTAGTCTTGTGAGTAAGCTTTTGTTTAATCAAGAAGTTTAAATTATGTTTTGAAGATATTCCTTGTTTTTACTAAGGTTCCAAGAATAAGATATACAATATAGTCATATAGATAATTTACCTATAAAACACTTTCAGAATATCTGTGTTTATAAATTATACCTTGTTATACGAAGTCTTTTTTTTTATATAGAGGAAGAATTCAAAAAGAAAGCTCTTGGTCTGAGACCAGATTTAATGGATGCAAATGAAAAACTTCCAAAAGCAGAAATCCCTAAAGTACCACTTCCTGATTCTTTTGATTGGAGAGATAAGAAAATTGTCACTGAAGTAAAGGATCAAGGTCAATGTGGATCATGTTGGGCATTTTCTACTACTGGAAATATTGAAGGACAGTGGGCTTTGAAAGGAAAGGGTTTAGTGTCACTCTCAGAACAAGGTATTGACTGAAATTTTGTTTAAGTTGGGGAGGAGGGTGTTGAAAAAAAATGCACGGAAAGAGTAATTTGCATCAGAACAAATATTGTAAAAGAATTTTTCTATGCAGAATTATAGAATTTATATGCATTCTAGTGTAAGTTTTAAATTCAGTCATGTGGATAAATTTTCACATGTCTCCTATCTTTTTATAGGGTTTTTTTTTAAACTTGCAATTATAATAATGTAGGGAGCATTGTGTTTTAAAAAACTTGATAAGAATTTTATTAAAAATGTAAAACTGATAAAAAATATTTTTTGATGTAAGTGTTGCCAATTGAGGCAATGGAATGCAGAATAAACATTAAAGAGGTGGAAAATTTATTAAATGTTATAAATAAATTCCAAACTTCAGGGATTTGCATATCCTTATAACTACTATTTATATATATTAGACAGAAAAATTCTTTTTTTCTTAATATAAATTTGTATGGGATCTTTATGATACATAAATGCTAAAAATTTTTAAGAGTAAAAATAAATTACACATTTTATTCCTTCTATAACCTATATTCACATCTCTTATGTAACTATGTGCATAATTTTTTTTAAAGTATTACAAATTATGTTAGGTATTTACTTTTTTTGACAAGTCATTCATGCAATTCATATAAATGCCAGTGATAAAAAAATATAAATGCTTATAATTTTACACACTTTTAATTTGATTTATGTCTTTTTATAGAACTTGTTGATTGTGATAAAGTAGACCAAGGATGTAATGGAGGTTTACAAACAAATGCTTACAAAGAAATCATAAGGCTTGGTAAGTTTTATGTCTTGGTCATGTTTGACTAAACTTTCAAGTCATCATTTGTTTATATGATTTAATAAACATTATGCATAATTTTTATCCACTTTTGATTTTATTCCTAATATTTTCTTTAAAAAATATTTACATTTACTTTATGGATCTTAAAACTGTATAAAATTCTTTTCACATTTAAAAAAAGTTTTTTCTTCTTATTAAAAAGAAATAATCTTCTGATATTATCCTAGGTGGACTTGAGGGAGAATCAGACTATCCATATGATGCTAAGAATGACAAATGTTCGTTCTCAAAATCAAAAGTCAAAGTATACATTAATAGTTCTCTTACTATTTCCACTAATGAGACAGGTAAAATTTTTGAAAAAAACTTTTTCTGTTTTTGAGTCTTGAATAAAAATAAAAGTTACAATAAAGAAATCTTCTCTTAAGAAATATATTCAATCTAACTCACCAAGCATAAATTTCACTACAGTATATATACAATTTGCAAATGATTAAATATCTTATATTTTCTGTTTATATTGTTTAGAAATGCAACAGTGGCTTGTGAAGAATGGTCCTATTGCTATTGGAATTAATGCTAATGCAATGCAAGTGAGTTGACTAAGATTTTTACTCTATTGATGAAATGGAAATTAAGTAATTTATGAATAAACAATTTTTATTGTGTTTATCTTTTCATGGACTATTCTTATTTATATGGTATTGGTAATTTTTTGAAGTTAAAGTTTGAAGAATTTTGAAACTGTGTTATAAATTATATAAAATTGAAAACACACAAGTTTATTTCAAACCCTTTTTTAGTTTTATTATGGCGGCATCTCTCATCCATGGAAATTCCTGTGTGATCCCGGCAATTTGGATCATGGAGTTTTAATTGTGGGCTATGGTGTGCACAGTAAGTTTAATCTGTTTTATGTAGTTAAATGTTTCTATAAATGTAACCAAAATTTTATTACAGTGTAATTAAAATTGTGTCATCAAGAACTGCATAATTGTACATCAGTCTTTTTTCACTTGAGTATTTATATGTATACATATAATGCAGAATTAAAACATGCATTTAAAATTTTATTACTCAAAAGGGGGGAGAAAATTCAAATCAGCTCCATAAGATTACAAATTTATTTTGTCAATGACTGAGTATTACAGATGAAAAGTACTTAATGTTTTCTAGAACATATGTCTACCAAAAAAGGTTTCAAATTCATCTGCCACCTGCTCTCAAACTGTATTCATTATATTTAAGCACTTTTTTCTGAGTTCATTATTATTTTAGATATTCTACCAGAAAAAGGAGTTTAAGTGATCAGTCTTAGAGAACACAACCATAAATCGAAGAGATGGGTAAAATATGTGTAGTCAGTACTATTAAGTGTTAGAAGAGCATTTCCTAGAAACAGGAAATGTAAAAACTAACTGTTCCAGATGCTAATGTGGAAAAAAGCAATTTTGAATTTTAACAACTTTGATGTCTACATCTATGGTGTTAATATTGCATCTTCTACAGTGTGATACAGATTGTTAAAATGAAGTCAGAAGGCATGCAAGTCACAATTTACTTCCTGGCAACTTGCATGAAAGAAAATAACAGAATGGCCCCGCAGGTACGAAAATTGGAATAAAAATGACTTAAAGGATTTTTCTAACAAAATTTTATGGTTTAGGAATTTTGTGTGACAAAGCAGAACCTCTTATTCAATACTACAACCAAGCATTAGCTCAAGATGTTTCAGGGATAAGCACTCTCATGTTTGTAGAGGGAATGATGGGCAGTTCCAATTATGAAGTCATATTCAGCAGAAAACTTTTTTCCAATTGTGGTTACATGGAGATAAAAGTTCTCCAAACAGGACTACATACTATGTATGCTTCAAAGAGGATAAATTTTTGCTCAGTTAACAATCTTTGAGAGCTGGAATGGCCTGGAAATTTTTCAAAATTGAATTGCATCATAAATTTGTGAGTCACTGTGAAAGAGATTGTCAGAGGAAGGACAAACTAATTTTAGTCCTTTTTGATGCATAAACATGGGGTTTACTAAAATCTCGTAGCGGTCATGTAAAATATAAATAAACCAGTAATTCCCAAAATATATGGGAATCCTGTTAATTAAAATGAGTTTAATTTTTTATATGCATTTTCTAATATTCTGTTTTTTACAAGACTAGTACTAATACAGAAAAATGTGCATTTTGAACTTAAAAAAACAATATATAACTCATTTTCCTTTTTTTTTTTTAGCATACCCAATATTTAAGAAAACTTTACCTTTCTGGATCATCAAGAACAGTTGGGGTGCTTCTTGGGGTGAACAGGTATGTGTGTGTCCAAAGTTTTAAAATTATTATTTTTCAATTAGTGTATGATATAACTGATAAATTTAATGGTTTTCTTTTACATTTTCAGGGTTATTACAGAGTATATCGTGGTGATGGAACTTGTGGTTTGAATATGATGACATCTTCTTCTATTGTTGATTAGTGATTTAATTGCACATGACTTTTATATTTCATTGCAGTTAAATATTATATGCATAGAGGTTAATCAAAAAAATCTTGTAATAAAGCTTTTGTATTTAAAAATCTCATTCTTTCTGCTTAGAGGTAAAAACTTTTTGGGATTCATTGTTTCTTTTGTGTAAATTATTTTAATCCAGTAGCTGTGAAAGCCTCCTAGATTCTGAACGATTTGATTTGCATTACTTATTCAATAAGGGTTATGATAAAGTTCTATGATTTGTAAGAAAAAAATATGCAAATAATCCATATATGTGTTGATTAAAAATACCAAAATAATTTGTAAAAATTTCATTTTTATTAACAGAAGTTCCAATGAACTATAACAAATTTTATGTACCTACAAACATTACAAAATAGTTCTACCAATGGTTGGAAATATAACCAAAGTCATTCAATATAAAGATTTTTCTTCAAACAAAATCCTTTTTTTAGATAAATCTTCCACGTACACTAATTGGAACAAATATACGTTTCACACACATCTCTGTTAGTACCTAAAATAGGCAGTACTATATTTTTAAGGCAATTGAGAAAATGTTGGCACTAGAATGAGTTAAGCGCCTTTTGCACTAATAATACTATGAAAAGGGATTTTACACTGTACAACAATTTTGCTGCTTAAACTGCATAATTAAGCTTCATACATCATGGGCACAACACATAATACATATGCTGCTACAAACAGTATCACAATAAAAGTTTCATAACTATTTACTAAGGAAAAACAAACCGAGATTGGATTCACATAGATCAAATTAAAGCAAATATATCTAGTTATTTTCTGATTGTAAATGTTATGAGCTTTATTTCTAAATTATCACACAGTTTTAAAAACAAAGAAAATAGAAATTGCTATGCATTTAAGATCTCCACAAAGTTTTAAAAAGTATAATTTGAGGTAAAAAAATAGACTACTTAAAAAAAAATATTTTTAAAATTAATATAACATTTATCTTCCCTAATATCACAGAATATAGTTCAAATTTTACTGAAAATGAACATGGTTTTAAATTAAAAGTAACACCTTGTGTGTAAGTCGCATGAACTTGCAGCTAAAATTCAAAATGTATTTTTCATATTTCATTTTTTTTTTTAAAGTTTACTCCACTTATTTAAGATTGGTTCTATAAAGGCAGAATACATTATATTGCATTTTTGTGTAAATGTTTTTTCCAATATCAACAAATTCAGTTATGAAGGAATTTTTCTTTTCCATGTCAAAAAAAAAAAAAAAAAAAAAAAAATGCAAAATTTAAGTTTTTTTTCTCGCCAAGAAGTAATTTCAAGTGCTATTATGGGCAATCAACAATTTTTTACTTGTAAAAAAAAATAAACTTTTTTAAGATTATGCTGTAGATATTTTTGGTTGACCAAAGATCAGAATTGGTGTATATTGTAGGAATGATTTATTAAAACCTTTTTATATCAAATAATCTTTTCAGCATTCATGATCTTGAATTCTTTAGAAATATTTTTAATAGAAAAATAGGATGCAATTTATAGACACACTGAATAAGTTAGGAAAATAATTCCTTAGTATAACACATAAATGTTAGCTTACCAATAATTAATCAAAGGTCACATGAAGGCAATTGTCTGAGAATCTCTGCTCTACATAATGCTTAATTAAATCAAGCTTAGAATTCCTATTCAACTGACTGTTAACCATTTTCATATTCAAATAGCAAGCATTTAAAAATTAAATTTACATGTCCTATATGGTGTTCTGAGATTTTACTTTATTTTCTCTAAATTTTACAAATATCTCTAAGTTCCCTAGAATGCACAGTTGAGGTATATTTTAGAACTGTATACATATATATTTTTCTATATATTGATCTATTTAGATTAACACCAGCAAAAGAAAGGGGGGAATGCTCCGGTAATATAGAATGTAAATAAATTTGTAGCAAGATATTTTTATTTCATGAAATACTTTAAAATAAAGACAGGAACACTTTGCTTTGCTGCAATTAGTGAGTGTATTTCCAAGTACTGATTTAAAAAAAAACCTTGCAAGACTTCCTTGTATTAATCCTATTTTTGAAGATATTTAAGCAATTTCTATAAATACTTTAAAAGGAAGAAATGAATTTTTTACTCAGAGTTTCAATTTAAATCTAATATATTATACAGAAATTTTCGTGTTTTTATATGATTAAAAAATTTTGCCTAATGACCTGGCATTTGATAAATAAAAAATATAATTAAAATATATTGCAATCACAATTTTTGTAAGGCTTCCTGATAGAAAAAAAAGTGTTGTGGTTACTATTTTACTTAATATATTGAATGATGCAATGATAATTCATAGTTTTTCTTTGTTTTACTTGTTTAATTTTTAAATATTTTCTTATGAATGAACTGAATAATTCAAAGAAAATACAGGGGATATCTAAAAATGTGCTTGAATTCTGTTATTAAAAATATAAATATCCTTAAGAAAAGTATATTTTTAATTTTTTACTTACTGTTCATACAAGACGTGTGAATATCAATAAATAAAAGTTCCTAGTTTAAAAGGCACTGATATAAAATTTTCTTTTTTTAAAGCTTAATCACTTCAAAAATATACCTAATAAATTAAAAACCTATTAAATTAACATTCTTAAATTTTGCAATGCAATTCACAAAATAATGGACATGGGAAAACATTTTTAAAATTATGATTACATGATTCTATAATGTAAATAATTAAAAAAAAAATGTTCTTTTAGTCATCCAAAAACTGAACATCCAAATTCAAGCCAATTGATCTAAATTCCATTATGTAGTATGTAACTTGTAGATGCATAACTTGTAGATGCACTTATTATTTTAAATGTTCATTAGGATAACGCAACTGCAATATTAAAAATACATATGCTGTGATATTCAAAGCATTCACACTCAAAGTGATTTACTTGAAAACATAATTTACGTTTATTAATTTTAGATTTTTAAATAATTGTAAAAAATTAAGAAAATTATTCTATACATTGGTTTTAATCAGAAATAGAGATTTCCATATTTTATGCATTTTAATAGAAAAATAAAGTAACTGTAAAAGTTTGAGAAAAGACCAAATTCATTAATTTGAAATATCAAATAACACACAGAAGACATATAAAGCATTAGAACAAAAATTATACTAATCTCCAGTTACTGAATAACAACATTACAAATGCACTTAAAAAGATAAAACAATGATTATTAATGAACTGCAGCAATATAAAATGAAGGCTATTACATCATAAAAAATGAAAACCAAATAAATTTTCAAAAAACAAATGCTATCGGTTTTACATTTTCTATGCTTTAAAAGTAGAATACTCTTAGTGCATGCCTTATTTACTGTCTTCCTTACTTTATAATGATTTTGAGACGGAAATAGTTGCAAATAACATTTCAGATGTGCTAGAAGTAGCTTATTTTCATTACGCACCAATTATTATCCAATTTTGGAACAAATCATTTCACAGATGGAATTTGGATGTTTACAGTAAACAGTTTTAAGATGACCCAAAGCATAAACAATTAATAAACCAGAATAATAAAAAAAAATAAGAAGTTTAATTTTATAATTATTAAAATCAAGAGGAAACAAATATACTGGCTCATTTAAAGCAATAGGTTTACTCTAACAAATTTATGAAAATAAGAGAAATAACTATAAAACAAACAAGCCAAAGCGTGAACAAATCACACTAAAAAAACAACAAATATAAACAATTCTGACTAGATAATGATATTGCACTATAAGCGACCATCCCTCACAATGCCTGAAGTATTTTTCAAACCCTCGGATTTAGTGAAATCTATTTCTGCATAAGTTAAAGTTTTATCATCATCAGGAACTTGAGGTTTCTGTACAGTGGGGGATCGTGGTACCTCATCATTCACTGAAGGAGTTAGGTCCAATAATGCATAATTCAATTCTTTTTCCTCGCTACTTGTCGAGGGAGGCCTTGAGCTTGTTGATGACCTCTGAGGAATTACTACATTCTCATACTGGCCATCAGAAGCATTTGGTCGATTGCCAAAGTTTTGGGGTGCTGTTGATGCTTTGGGGCTACTGTGAGTTGAGCTTATTTCATCACTGGCAGACGAGATACTGGATACACTGCTATGATCTGGTGATCTTGAAGTTGATACTCGAAGATGAGCATTTGGCACTCCATGTGACTGAATATGTGCACCACGCATTGGGCTTACAGATGTCCCAGGCAGAGAAGGTCGTACCATACTTGCTGATCCTGTAACAGGACAAGAACTTTTCCTACCAGGTGAAGGTAGTTCAGGTCTCAAAGAAAGAGGGGCAGCTGGTGCCGACATCTGTTTACGGAATGTCGGAAGGGTGTTCGGAATGTTTCTGAACTTGGGTGCCAAAATAGAACATTTCGAAGAATCAGTGCCTAATTGCAATGTGCTGGTTGGGGAACGTAATACTTTTTGTCCACTGGTGCTTTCTATTCCAGTATTGCATGATAGCTTAAAGCTCCTATCAGATTTTAAAGAATTATTAAATGCACTGAACACTGCTTCTGTATCTACAGGTATTGGTTTGGGTGTGGGACAAATTGGTTTTCCAAACTGAATATTGCTATAATTTGGGTCATTTACATCAGAGCAGCCTGACATTAGCAATGAAGGACCCTGCTTAGGTGCATAGTAATTAGTTGAAGCCTGATTTGAAACAATTGAAGCAGTATTTTTTTTAATGTCCACATTTACATAATCATTTATAACATTTTCTCCAGTTTTTGTCCCAGAAAATGAAGCATAATAATTGGAATTATTTGATTGATTGTTTGAAGGCGATATTAAAGATGATTTATCAATTGTTGAATTTTTTAAATCATTATTTAATTGTACTTCTAAATTATCACAAATATCTTTTGAAGTTGAAAATGCACTTGTTTTTTGGATATAATTACTGCAACTTACTCTTGGATCGTTTTTAGTAACAGTTGTCTGCTTAGCATTGCTAGAAACTTTAGTAGCAGAGCAAATTGATGCACAAGGTAATGAATGAGTATTGCTTTTATTGTTTGAACAAAGGCAACTGAAATTTGTATTTTGTTCCGGAGAAGTGACCATATCAGATTTTGCTTGAGATGGAGTACTATTATAGAAAACATCCAGTTCTTCAAGATTATAATTTTCAACTTGCACATTTTGGGACAAATCTTGTTTATTTTGCAATTCATCCAAAACACTTCTATTCTGTGAACAGTTACTAAATCTTTCAGGTTTATACATTGGTAAAGGTGGGCAGACAATACTTTTTTGTTCACTTTTACGATAAGTTCTTTCTGGTAAAGGAGGCTTTGTATCAATTTTTGCATTATTGATAGCACTTGCATGATCCATTTCGAAAATGGGGGAATTGGAATTAGCATTCTTTTCTAAAGTATTCAATTTTATGGTGTTACACTCCATTTCTTTTACTGTCACAGATGGTACTTTTTTCACAACATTCTGCATGTATGAAAAAGAAATAATAATGACTAAACAATTTCAACAAAAACTTGAATCATTAAAATTCATGTATAAATTCATTTACAGATTCCAGACTAATTTAAATAAAAAATTCTGCATTTCCCACATGTTTTATTGGATGAAGACAAAATTATACTTAAAGATATATGGCTTATATCAAATAATTATAAAGTAACAATATGAAAGTATTATTTAATGGTTTTCAGGAACATTTTTTAAAATGATTTTAATGAATTTTTGTCAAATGTATACATATGCATTTTTATCTGTTTTAAAAATTGAATGTATTCACAAAATGTACTCAAAAGGATACAAGCTTTTTAAGAACAAAGATTTGTTATTACTAAATCTAATTTTTCAAAAAAAAAAAAAATTAAATTAAGAGAAATCTGTGGGAATTGATCTTAACTAAGATTACCTATAATTTCTGCATAAAATGGAACCTCATTTAATGAGCATAATTTGTTTCAGAAATTTAATTGTAATCCAAAATACTTGTTAAATGAAAAAATATTTTCTGATAAAAATTAATGTAAAATACAGAAATGTGTTTATTTTAAAAATTTTTTTGTGCCATAAAAATATTTAAAATAAATAATAATACTAAAAAAGTGAATGAAAATTAATCTTTTCTTATACTGAGAAATGAATCAACCTGAATGTAAATTTGATTTGCAGAAAATAAGCCATTCTTCAAATGCAATAAAATGGAAGTAATTAGATTATTTATAATACATATTTATAATTTTTTTCTTAATCAGGAAACTTTCTAGAGACATTTATTTTTATTAATGTTTCAGAATTCAATGAAAATCAGATGCTCTTTGGTGGTCAGTTCTTGGCTGTGTTTTTCCACAAGCTCATCAATATTATTATTTATCTCCAGTTTTATGATCACGGCCAAAGAGACAAATGTTCTTGACCATAAACTTAACAGGTATTGTCTCAAGCCTCTCAAAGTCATACTTGACAATACTCTCCAACTAAAGCAGGGTGTCAAACTCGTGGCCCACAATGAACATTTTTGCGATCCGGCCAATATGTTGGCACACAATTATATATAATAAAATAAATTTTCCTGAAAAATAGGAAAAGATAGTCGCATAGAAGAGATGTCAAGTGTCAGGACATAAACATTAAATTTTTCTTGTTCTTTTATATATGTTAATTATAATACATCATTCGAAATAAACTTACATTTCTATGAGTATGGACTTTTTTTGCGGCCTACCTTAAGCTAAACCTTGTTTGTTTGGCCCAAGTCAATTTTTGAGATCCAACACCCTTGAGCTAAAGCTTCTTCCAAGGAAAAAATGAGCGATCTCTTGGTAACCCCTTCCCACATATTTTCAATTGTTTTGAAGAAGACAACAATGTGAATGTAATATTTTCAAAAGTGTCCGAGAATAAGTTTAGTCCCTCAAACACATTTCAGTCTAGTACTTGAAGAGTGTTGTGTGGTGTAAAGCTCCTAGAGATGATCTGGATTAATTAAAATTCTTCGAGGAGGTCATCTGGTGTGGTCGGGCATGTGGTTGAGTAATGCATTCTCCTCTGATGTTATATAGGTTCACTTTGGCATCTGTTTCATCACAATTTAAAACCTATTGTGGCAGGTAACCCTCAAAATCTACACATTTCTTGAAGATAATAATGAAGTTCTTTGCTGCCTTACTGTTTCACTGTACCTTACAAACCTGTGGATGCTGTTTTTTTCTTTTAAATTTCTTGAGGCATCCATTGCTTTCTTTAAATACTTCTTGGACCATTGATGATCCTGACATTTTAGCAAAGTTGGAGAAAATTACTTTTACTTTTTAACACTCAAATAACATTCTTGTTAATTGTATCTCCTTGCAGTTGCTTTTCATTTATCCATATAAGTAATCTTTCAACATTGTTAAGAATATATAATTACAACATAGATATTCTCATCACTCTCTTTGAAACATCTATCTCTGTAAACATGTCTTTATTTTTGAGAATAGTGCAAATTGTTAAGGTAGTGTATATATTGCAGGAAAATGATAAAATTAGGGATTTCATCAAATGCCTAATTTCACAGAAGTTGTTAAAATAACATCTCTTTGAGGTAATTTCCCTGATGTAAGTGATTTAATCAAATCCCTGAACTGTTTTAGTAAAATGATGAAATGAGCAAGTCAGCATTTGTAAAGCTCTGTTTTCACTAGTTAGCACTCCCCCTTTTACCTCCCCCTCTCTTCATCCGTGCTAGGCAGCGCTGGGCTTCTGACGTGACACACCAAAACAAAATGACCTAAATATCATTTTTTAGTTTTATTTAACAAATTAGCGAATTTGATCATGCCCTCTTTATAGATAAAAAAAAAGCTTTTTGACAATAAAAAAAACCTATTTTAAAAAGGGAAATAATAACTGAAAAAAAAGGTGTTACAAATAAAGCAGGATATTTTTGAAGTACTACATTAATGCATAATTTAAAATAAGATGCTTGAAATTCTACTACAAATATTCTTTTTTTTTTTTAAAAAATACCAGCTTTATTATCTAATTATTTTGTTAATTAATTTTGAATAAATAATTTGTAATTCAATAATTGTATTAATTACTCTACTTTTAACATAATGCACCATATTTGCTAAATGAACACTTTTAAACTCTTGACAATATTATTTCATCATTTCACTGAAACAGGTTACGGATTTGATCAAATCACTTACTTTCTTTAGAGAAATCACCTTACAGAGTTCTTATTTTAACATCTTGCATGAATTGATCATCTCCCTTAGGGATTTGATGAAATCCCTAATTTAATCATTTCCCTGCGACATATATAAATGCATGCTATATCATATCCATACAGTTCTCACTATTTAATGATTTTATGTTTCATTTTGAAGGTTATTTTTCTTGTACTGTTGGTTGAAATATTTTGCAACTTTTCTTCAATAACACACCTTTTACAAAGCGCTAGTTTGATGTCAAGGGGCACGAGATAAGTTGTTGTTTATTCGCCAAGATGGGCGATAACATTGCAATATGGTTATCTTGTTATTTTTATCATCTGGCAACATGGTTGCCATGGGGATAAGGTATATTGGAAATAACTTTTATTGGTTTCTTTAACCCTATTAATTTCAGAGATTTTAATTCAATTTTTTAAAAATTTAACCATTTTCAGTGTAATTGTTTTATTATTTCCGTCTTCTGTTTTATTTTGCGCTATTTTCAAATATGGATATTTCTAATATGGGTGAGTTATAGGATGTTTTTTTAAAAGAGTGAGTGTTGTACTTTTAATTATCACTATAAATTGTTCATTTTCGCTTTATTTTACGTTTTAAAATTGCTTTTTTTTAATGATCCATGTTCGATGAAATTCGTTGAAGGAACTTGCAGTTTTTAGAATATTGCAAATTTTCAGTACTTTGTAATTGATACTCATTATTAATTTAATGTAACTATTTTATTAATAATGTAATATAAAATGCAATCATTACTATGAGTAATAATCTTATAATATTTGTCATTTATAATTGTTTATTTATATTTATTTATAAATATTATTACATATTATGTTATTTAATTTTATTTATTATTATGTTATTTATAATTTTTATGTAATACAAGTATTCTTATGCATTTTTTATTTTATTACAGTACAATTATTACAATTACTATGAAATTATATTAGATGATTATTATAAGATTATTATATATACTGCATACAATACTATTATTAGTACATGTTACTTTTCATTACATTACATTGATATTCATTATTTATTGATTGATCTTGGTTATTCTCAATCTCTTCCTGTATCTTTCATTTGAAAAACATTTCAATGTATTTCCAGAAAATTTTAAAAAATTATTGTGCATTATTAAATTACCGCTAGGCCGCCATCTTGGATATCCAGCAACAACAAGCACTGCTTGGCATCATTCCTTTATCGCGCCAAACGGCGCTATGCCCCGGAATATCAAACTAGTTCTGTTTAAACTTTAAAAAAAAAAAGTCTTGACAAATATGCTAGCTCAGGGAATGCTTAAAACAAATTAAGGATGTGTCAACAATCTAGGATTTCCTATCTACTTATCATATAACACCTATAAGGGATCTCACAGCAGTCAGTCACTGAAAGAATTCTCTGAAATAAAGTTTTTAAAATTATCCCAAACATTCTACTGTGCAACAGAAACAAAGTCATTCACTCTTGTTTGATAACCAAGCCATACAAAATTTTAAACAAGAAATTTTTTCTTATCAAGAGGTTCTAACCTTATCATTCCAATTAAAATAATTTTCATTTACAACAGTGAAAGATAAAGAATTCTTATGGAACAATAAAATATCACTCCCTTTGAAACCACTATGACCCTTTCATAAACGGCTCCTCTGATTAGCTAGCTAGTTGTGTTTATATAATCTTTGTAAATGTTGATCACATATTTTTTTAGTTTAGTTTATTAGTTGTTGGTTTCCATATTGACAAGAGTCAAAAGTCAGTCAAATGAATTGCATGTCACTACTTTCCTCTGCTAGTTAACTTTCATTTGCCGTACCTCTACATTTCGCCTTAAAGTTCTTTAATTCTAAGTTTTTTCCTTCTCTTTACACCAACATATCCTACACAATTTAAATTGTTTCCTTCAAAACTTTGCACAGACAGAGAAAAAGATACTTCACCACTATATATTGAACAATCATTTATACTCATGCAAAAAACTGCTTGTTAAGTGAATTACTCGTTAAGTGAACAACTCCTAAAACACTAGGTTCTACTGCCTTACACAATAAAAGTTTCATTTAAAAAATAAATTAATGTGTGAAATTAGGAAAATATTATGACAACATCATTAACAAATATGAACAATTTTCAATTTTGCCATTTTTGCAAAACAACCCCTTTTTCACATACACATCATTTTTATTGCAAAATGTTTTAGTATTCATTTTTGAATAGTATATACAGTTAATGAGTGAATATTAATGTTGCACTGTTCAGCTACACAAGGGCTTTTGGCGACGGACATCGTAACTTTGAACCATGGTCAAGTGATGAGGACGACACGTGAGCTGGCACCCCCTCTCCTAATTACCACACCAAGGGGAGGACATTTGAGCTCTCAACAGTTTTAACCTGCATCACTCCATTACACGGGGATCTTCAGTGGTACTGGGCTCAAAATCGTAACAAGCCAGCAACGATCCGATACCTTGACCACTAGGCTACTGCGGCCATATACACAGTTAATACTTATGTATTTGCTCATTTATTGCTTTTTCAATACAGAAATTAACAAAAGAAAAGTGGATGGTAATTTTTATGCTTAAATTTGGAAAAATCTTTGTTTGAGGAAAAATTATGCAGGTGTCTCTCTGCATTTTTCTGTTTAAAGCTGTTAATGTACATTTGAAAATCATTTATTTATATAATATTTTTATCGGGTATTTTTCTGACTTGCAAGTGAAGAATATTTTAAAATATAACAATTTTTTAAAAAAATTTGTCATATAAAACTCATCCTCACATAAGGAAATAAAAATGATTATTCTTTATCATAAGTAACTAAGAGTAATTATTTATATAAACATGATTTTTTTTAGAAATATAAATATTTTATTAATGTTATTTTATATATATTAAAATAAGATAGGTATTTTAATTAAAAAAATTATATATGCATGCAAATAAAATGCACAATGTTCATAATAAGTTGATTAGTATTGTATTTTAAAAGAAATAACAGAAAATGTGTTTGAAGTACTCACATAGAACAATTTATGGAAATTATTAAAATTATATCAAACCAAAAACTCTATAAAGATAAAACATACCTCTATAGGATTATTCTGAACATTTTCATCCACTTTTACAAGTGATAACACCTACGAAAGATACAAATATTTCAAACATCAACTTTAAATAAATGTAAAAGCCATTTAGAAATAAGAAATTTTAGATATAAAAATTTTTTAAAAAAATCACTAAGAACTTTTTACCTTTTCTAACTCATATGGCTTAGAATCAGCATCAGTTTTCTCATTAAAATTAACCTCTTTTTTAAAATGGAAACCTGAAATACAAATGTTTGCCAACACTTCAATTCAAATAGGCATTAATTAAGAGACAGAAGAAAATGTAATTAGTTTAAACACTATTAGAACATTTTAATTAACATTTAAATATGTAATTTAAAACTGAAGCAAAACTAAATATTTTAAGTATGAAATTAATAAAAAATAAAACATAGAGCATAAATTTAATTCAAAAGAAATCTATATATCTGCTTAAACTCATAAGTTAATTAAATTACTAAAGATGGCACGATGATCAAGTTTTGTAAAGACTGCTCCAAAGTTAAGGGCTTGTTTCAAGTGAGTAAAAACACAATCACTGTTTTCTCCATAATACAAGAATTTATTTATGGAACAAGAATTTCAAACAGCACTAAATCCCTACTAAAGAGTTTTCCCCAAAGGAAAATCTTTGAGCCACTTAAAGCTTAAATATGATTCATAATTCCAAATGAACTCTGAGTTCAAGTCTCACCAGATTCCAATAGGAACTCATGCTAAACCATAACATTCATTTCACTCATACTCTTATATGCTTTACACTTTTGAATATGTACATATACTACATATTTTCAAAATGTGCAATACAATTTTAAATGCCCAAAACATAATTATCTAGTGAAAGCACTAGTTTTTTACAGGGAAATTGAATGAAATAACTTGCTAAGGCAAGTAGAAAATTATAATTGCAACATGCATTTGACTATTTATGCAATCAAAATGAGTTTTCTAATGTCTTGTAAATTATGTGTAATGCATATCATCACCACTTGTAAAATATCACTTAAATGAACAGTTGTGTACATAATTGACTATCTAATATTTTTTAATTCTGTAAGTTCATTTTATGTAATCCCATAAATAATAAAATTCTGCACAGTCTTAAAGTTTTAATGAATACAAACAAAGAAAAAAAGATAAATGAATATTGTGCAAACCAATGAAATGAATATTTATGTTGAGTTCCAAATCTGAAGAAAACAAACAAACTGAAATACATTTGCTAACTAGGATAAAGGATTTCTGCAATCGGCACAAAGAAGATTCAGTTTGTAAAATATTAGTTTGATTATTCTGAATATTAAAACTTAATAAGCAAGTCAATATTTAAATTTGTTTATTTTTTACAAATGGGTAAATGATTTTACTGCATTGGTAGATATCATCACATGATCCACAAAACACCTCTTAAGAAGTTGATATGAATATCTAAACACAAATTCCTTTTTTAACCCAAAAAGCATTTTGTTGAAATACTTCAAAATTATGTATATATCATTGAATTATGAACTCATATACTGAATTATGCAAACCAGTAATATATTATATAATAAAAATACCATATCTGAGAAAAAACTTCAGCAAAACTTACTCAATCCATTTTTTGAAGAATTAGAAGGAGACATATCTAAATAGCCATCTCTAGATGAAGAACTTTCTCCTGTTGCATTGCAATTACGTGGTACAGGTATGAAATTGCCTTGCTTCTTAATAGAATCTATTCGAATAATTTAAGGGAAAAAAGTAATCAAATAATTCAATGATAAATCAATAATAATTCTATGATAAACACAATACAAAACAAGTAATATATTAAAAATTTTTTTAAGTCAACTCCTACTTAGATCAACAAGGGAAAATTTTATTTTAGCTACTTTTTATTAAATAGTTACAATTAATATAAATATGTATATACATATGACAGAATCACAACATTAAGTGGTAATTAATTTTTATGAATTATCATTAAAGTATCGTATTGTCATCCAAAACAATCGTGCATATAAAATTTCAGTTAAACTGAATGCTTTAAAACGTGAGAAAATGGTCGTCAAAATGGTCGCTAAGTCACCAATGTGGTTGTATTTGTAATTCTTTAAATAATTAGTTTTAATCAATTAATTTTTGTTAATTATATTTAAATTATTGTATTGTCATCCAAAATAATCATGTCTATAAAATTTCAGCTCAATTGAGCAATTTAAAATGTATTTTATTAAAGATTGAAAATTCCACCAAGATAAATAAATATATAGAGAATGTGACCTAATAGTAGGAATTGAAATAGTTCAGAATCTGAATCAATCTAATGTGGAACTGTTTGAATTTCAAATGTTTTTGCTGAGCTGCATATATTGAGATGATTCCTATTTCAAGCAGTAGGTTTAGTTTTAGTATCTCTCTCTTTTAGTATTTCTTTTCCTTGAAATTTCTTTGACCACTTCTTTCAACAGCTGCAAAATGTCTTCCTTCATTAGCTAAATCTGATGAACCAGGGAGACATAAGGCCATCTTCCATTTCATTGCATAAATCTACTTTTATTCCAGTAGCTCCGCAATTTGGAATCTGAACAAATTAACAAACAAAATCCCTCACATTCAGTCTCATAACATTTCCAAATATGGGAGCAAACAACTAACCATATTTCATACATGTTAGCAGTCTCTACTTAACATTTAGATTTCAAATCACTACTTGAATTCAATGTTATAATTTGTTTTATTTTCTGTTGAATCTAAGCTGATTAAGATCCGAAACTTTGGATTTAGTGATATGATTGTGCATTTAAATATCTTCAACAATACATAAATTGTTAAAAAAAATGTGAAATTTTTAACAAATTATATAAATTTACACAAGTATTAAGTTAGAAAGGAAATAGCATTTAAAAATTAAAACTTCTACATACAAACATGATTGGGGTATACTAAGTGAACATCGTTTTTCAGTAAGAAAGTGATCAAATTATTTATTCATAAAAGTTAATACAGTGCAACAAAAATTGTGATCTTTACTTAAATAGGTTTATTTCTGTAGATGTAACATAACACTGTATACTCGAAGATTAACATTATTATATTGATCACTTACCTACATTGTATTTTAACAATTTGAAATAAGCAATAAAACGTGATTCATATAAAAAATTCAAATAAAATTAAAATTCCATGCATTTGATAGTAAGTTCAAGTTAAATCACCAAGAGAAAATTTTCTAGGTATTAAGGAAAGAGGCAAAGTATGTGTTTATTTTTAGTTTGTTTTTGTTTCATCGATGGACCAGCCACGCTTATTTCTTTTTTTACCTTTTTATTCAACCACACAACATATGTATACTATTTACAAGCATAGCAAATTTTAATTATTTTTTTATTGTGAGCTTTGAGTATTAGAGTCCTATATTAATGCTCACGTCAGAGTATTAAAGAGAAATTTTCTCATCTATCTCGTTCCACAGAAAGTTCTCATCTGCAGGCACAGCGCAGCAAGGAAGAATATTTGCATTTGTGCGCATGACGTTGGCGTGCATGCACCAACAGTATGCTTTTCACATGCAATTATACAGTAAAAATTTAGAAACTGGTTAAAATTAATTTTATTCCTTTTCAGAAAAGTTTTGAAAAAATAGAGAACATATTGAAAATAATACAATAAAAACAGAGTAAGTACAAACCTGATTTAGAAACTGAAGAAGCTCTCATATCTATATAATCATTCTTTTTTTGAGCATTATTTGCTAACTTTTCTGGAATAACTTGAAAAGAATGTCCAACCTTTTTATCTAACAATATGCAAAAAGATGAGTATCATCAAATATTTAACAAAAAGAGTTAAAATGCACAATACAAGATGCACTTCACAACTTCATTAAGGATAATTTTAATACTTTTCAATTTTTATTAAATAAAGACCATGTTAAACTACTTTGATGAAATTTTAAATTGATATATTACAATTTTTGACCCAGACCCCACCCCCAAAACAGATAATTACGTTAAAATGAAAGAACATTTTCTTTGTTCCTTTGAAAAATTAAGATTGAGGCCAATTTGTTTTGAAGTGATTTGAAAGTTATGAGTACTTCAATTTTTTTTATGTCAAAGTCTTTTCTGGAAATATATGTTGGATGTATGAGCAAACAATAAAATCATCATCATCAGCATATTTGCAAAAGGGGGAAAATTCAAAAGATAAAAAAAATTTACATTATTTTCATAAGAAATTTAATAGGTGAGGACTACGATTGTTATGAGAACTTTTTTAGATTTACAGAAAAATCAAAGTATAGATAGCAAGACATAACAAGGAAAATATTTTATTTGAGACCAACAGAGCTTGTGAAGAGTTTAAATTTTATCTTGTATTTATAATACATATTAAGCAAATACATTGGAAAAAAAAAGACTCCTTTCAAAAAAGTTATTTTAAAATAATCTCATGTTCCACAGGAGAAAGGAGAATCAGTGACTCTAGAATTAAGGACTAACAGCAAATCTGAAGAAGAGAAGCAGTATATTACTGGAATGTTGATATTGAAATATTTACCAAATTTGCATTATCCCTGCATTTACGACCTTTGATCAATTACATTTTAGGTTATACATAACCATGCTTCACAAGAATTTACACTTTAAATGAGCTGTATCTACAGCTCAGAAAAAAAAAGTGCATACAAACAATTTAAGTTAATTATAAACATTCTGCTTGCCTAATTTTCAAAACGCATTTTATAGAAATTCGCTTTATTTAATTTATTAAGGTATTAAAACAATTTTAAGTACCAAAATTGGAAATGATAAAAAGAACTGAAGAGTTTTCTGTGTTTACAAAACAGTTGATATTATAACAGATTTTTAATCGACTGCACAGATAATTGTGTTGCATTGAGCTACAAATCCTAAAAGATTCTCATAACTCTGACAAATATACCATTATATTCATTAATAAAGAGATCACACATAGCTCTAAAAATGTAACCTCTAAGTGAAATTGATACAAATAGCAATTACATGTAACAAAGACCAAGTAAACAGTAGAAATGTAAAGTGAACAAATTATGATGGAATCTAAAAATTGAAAACAGTTCTATGACTTGCTTAACCAAATAATGCTAGACCAATAAAGTTAATATTACGATATTAACTCTCTATTACAACTCTATCAATAAAAATAGCTAGTCTAAAACACATTCTGCTACAGAATCGGAAAATCCTCAGTTTGCATTACATCAGAATTTTCTAATAGAAGTTAGTGAATGAGACTGAAAAAAATCTTTGTAAACGTTGAAATTTTGGATAATTTTTTAGCTTGAAATATAAAAATTTTTTAAGAAAAGCCAAAATTTAGGGGTATAATGACTGAACGTTGGTTTCTGGCAAAGGGGAAAAACACACACACACGTTTTAAGCATTAAAGGAGAAATTTATTACACATGTAGAATGTAAAAACATATTTGTAATTTTTTCTCATGAGATAAATTTCAAAGCATGAGATAAAAAAGCCACATCACACATAACAGTACAAATCGATCATCCCTGCTCTCAGATTCACTAACCAAACTTTCAAAACAATCAGTTATTTCAGAATCACTATCGGATCCATTTATAGTTAAAGTAGAATTTGATTCACTTCCTGACTAACTCCATAATGAATACAATATTAAAAAAAAAATATTTTATCCCAGAACGTAACTCACGTGTATTCACGAAAAGCGTAACTGAGCTAAGGTTACAAAAACATATCGCTAATAAATATGTTTAATTGTGCTAACACATCTAGTTTAAAATATATAAAATAACTATCTCTAAACATGTTACTAATAAACTGGTAGTGCCATCTGGTGAGAAATAAACATGATTCCAGGCATAAGAAATAGATAAGTTTTAATCTTTTTAGCACGTTACTTTTGAACACTCCAGCCCGAAAATATGGGCACGAGAAACAGACAGGGAAATTCCCCCTGTGATATTGCTGGGAGCGAGAAGCAAGGGGTTAATGCTTTTATTATAAAAATTCTCCCAGCCAAAACTTTTGAGTCAAATTGGAATTTCAGTTGTAAAAAAAAGTTTCATTTTCAGTAAAGTTAATTTTTAGTAAATAAGTCATGTTATTTTAAAAAATGGTGTTTCATAACTGTTGAGTAGAGAATATGAAATTACATTGATTAAGTATAAACAATTAATACATGTGTAAAGGGAAAAATATTTAATTTAAATAATGTGCACATAATCATTATTTTAATGGAAGCGTTTTCAAAAAGTTTTGTGAATTTGTTGTATATATATATAAATATCTGTAATCCTGCATAACCCCAAAGGATTTTTTCCCCTCTATTCCTTTTAATGTGTGATTAGTGCTTACTTCTGTGAACCCTGTGTGGTACTTTGTGGTGCATGGGGAATTTATAATTGTTTACAAAAAAAAAAAAGAAGACTTTAAATAAACTTACAGTGTATGAAATCCTTTTCTTTTGATTTCAAATCTGATTTAATTAGTGTAAAAGAAAGTGTGGTCTGCTTTTGAACACATCATGCTTTATATTTGCAAAAAATATATGAGATGCATCGAATACGATTTAAATGTAATGCATCACATAGCAGTATAAATAATAGATGCATGTGAATATAAATACAAACCTTCATGCATGGACATCTTCAAATATTCATCAGGTACTTCAGTAATAGGGCGGTCTGATGATAGCTTTCCATCACTTGGCAAAAGATAAGGATAATGACTAGAAAAATAATGATTAACAAGTTTAAGAAAATGATTTCACTTTAATTTATAAATAAAATACAATTACATTAAAAATTGAACATTCAAACTAAAGCAATCTTTTTTCTTTTTATGTTTTGCTTTTATATCAGTAAAAAATTGACATTCAGGAAACCAACTTAAAAATAAAATATCAGTTTTTTGAGCTAAAGATACTTACCTAAGATCAATTTTTAAATAAAAAAAATTTGTTGTCTCTTTTAATTTCAACAGTGCTCTATACAAATATAAACCCAGTTACAGTTTAATGAATTAGAATTGTAACTATAATTATTAATAAGATATTTTTTAAACAATTGTACATTACTTATCAAAATATAAAAAGAATCAAAATTAAATTTTAGAAACATGAATTAAAAATAGAAAATTAAACTAAGAACTATATTTAAAAAATTACTTTAAAGACTGATGCCTTGTATTATCAACATCTTCAGTACTGCTGCTATAAGCAGCAACACTTGCACTAGATAGTGAACCTGGGCTGAAACTGAAAATATATCTTATAAAATAACACACATATATAATATATATATACACAGGAATATATGTTATATGAGGTTTCTGCTAAAATATAGACAGTAATTTGAGTAATTAACACTAATATATATATACACAGGAATATATGTTATATGAGGTTTCTGCTAAAATATAGACAGTAATTTGAGTAATTAACACTGATTGATTCACTATTACACAGTTTGAAAAAATTTTGTACCAAAATATTTTTGCCAAATTATAACCACTAAAATACTGCCAAAATGAATGATGCTGACTGACCAAAGTCAAGTGCAATTATTAGTGCATAAGTACAAACTCTATCATTCAGAGAAGGGGTTTGGGCCTGATACAGAGCATGAAGATAAAATTACCTGAAGTTTTTATGAAGCTTCATTGTTTATGTGCATTAATTATATTTGCTTCCCAATTGATATCACAATTCTCTTTTTTTTTCATTAAAAAATATTAAATATAATATTTTTAAAGCTATTTCTAACAAAAAAAATAAAGTAAAAAATAAGCATGTTATTTAACTTAAATGGTTTAGGCTTCAGCTCAGCAAACACTGCCAATGTCATAGAGTGTATTAAAACTGATGCTCAGCTCCTTGGTGATGCTTTTTCATCAGAACAAAAGAATGAGTTCATGAAGAAAGGGGAATTGAAAAAAAAGGAGCAAACAGAAAAAAATTGAAGGAAAATGATTCAAAAGAAAAAAAGGAGTTCTGAAACAAGGTGAAAATTAGAAAACCATATTTTTAGTTTTATTGCATAATGAATTAAGAAAAAAGAAAATTGGAGTAGAACCTTTAGCAGATTTTCTAGTAAAAAAAAAAAAAAAAAAAAAAAAAGAAAAAAGTTTTCCTTTTTCATTATTTAAACATTTTAAACAATAAAAGTTTAATATTATTCTTACTTTTTACCCTTTATTAATTATTTTTCATTAATTTAAGGTAAATATATGAAGACTTTTATTTTGACAAAATTTGGTAAGATTGAATTATTTATTTTCCTAAAAAAATGTTTCCCTCAGTACAGTACTTTCAAGGAACCAATGGACTAAATTCATGATGGTCACATGATAACGGCAATCCTGTGTTTCCCATTGATTAAAAATTGACATACTAGTTGTTCGACTTGTAAAGTTTAGATAACATTTAAAATTTGATGATTGGGTAAAGAGTTCATGTGTGTTAAAATTCTTCAAACAGTTTTCAGAATTAAAAAAAACAACTTTACATTATACGAATACTTTTAAACTAAGTGCATTTTGTTTAACTATGTGCATTATTATATCTTTGACAAATATGTACTTTTCTGCAAAAAGCAAAAGTTGGCAACAGTGAAGCACATTAAACTAATTGACTGGAAACGCGTGATTACATTTGTGATATAACGATATATATCACAGATATATATATATATATATATTATGATGTCGAATTTATAAACTGATTGGTTGAAAACACGTGACTCGGTGATCATGTGACTATGATGTCACACGAATTCAGTCTATTAACTCTATCAAGTGAGGTATTCCAACGTAAGTTTTCAAGACATTTTCTGATTAAAAGGCACAGAATTTTTAAAAATTATTATTTTTTTTTAAGTTTAATTTGCTTGTAAATTATATGGAATCAATAAAATTTATTTATAAGCACTAACCAACTATTTAAATCATTTACCAAAGGAGTGAAAAAAAAAAGCAGCATAGCAAGATTGCAATCTATAATATGTTAGAAGTAGAACTTTATATAATATTTTTAATTTGTGTAAGAATGTTTTATTTAAATTTCTATTCTGACTTAAATAAATTCACATATTAACAAAAAACTAAAGAGTGTTTACTTAGTGCTTCTTGCCGAAGGAGAATTGCAAGATGGCCATTCATACATAGAATGTGGCCTTGAGCTAAGCTTCCTGAAGGTAGCTCCACTTGTTGTATATGGCGAAGAAAGGGCACTAAAAATAAAGCATAACTTTTATTTAGCAAAACAATAATTCATAAAATATAAAAGGGACTTATCAGAAAAAAATATAAGAAAAACAAGAAAGAAATAAAGACAAACATGGGTATTTCTCAGCAAAAAATTTCTTTAATATGTTGAAAACACTAAATATGAAATATTGGGAGATTTAATTCATAATTTAAAATTGTTAGATTCCATAATTATAAAATATATCAAACAAACTTATACTACTCAAATTGAAAGTACAAATTCATATTAAAGAACAAAAACATCCTAAAATTTCTAAACGTAAGATTTACAGAAGGCTTAAACATTATATTGCACTGCTTTAAGTGAGATCAAATTAAAACCCAAGACTTATAATTTTTTTTTTAGTTATTATCATAGAGGTAGGTATCAAAGTAAAGCAGAACTTTCAAAAGAAAGTATAAAAAATACAACTTTCCCCTCTTAATAAAACATTTTAGTTTTAACTCACTTATGAATTTTTTTAGGGTAAGAAAATTTATTCAAAATAATATAGATTATAATTTTTAACTAATGAGGAAATAAAAAAAAGAATAAAGATACTACCTAATAATATACTATTATTTTTAATGAATTATTTTACTTTAAAAATAAACGGTTTCATTTAATATTTTCAAAATCAATAGTAAACTAGAATCACAAAATAACGTATATTTTGTTTTTGACCCCACTTAGAAGACAAGAGCAGCATCTATGGCGTGTGCTTTGATTCCCTTTCTCAAATTTCTACACGGTTGCAAAAGGATTCTGAGACATTTTTAAATTTAACTCGAAGCCACTTTCTTTTTCTGTATGAAAGCCATTATCACACCAAAATGCGAGTTCATATTCATTGCTATGAAAGTTTGATTTTTTCATTAGACTACTATGGTAAAAAGTAAGAGAAAATAATAGTTATTTGATACCAATGCCATACAAAGTCTTGCATATAAGCAGTCTTTCATTAATAAATAATACTTATGTGATACACAAAATAGGCTACTAAAACACATTACATGATTACACATCTTTTTATTTCCAATAGCATAAGAAAATGACAAACTCTTACAACTTCTCAATAATTACAGAAACACACAAAAATATAAGGCATGAGAAAAAAAAAGTCAATGTCCCATCAGCAGATGTCTAGCATTCTAATACCTTTTCACCTTGGAGTCCCTGTGCAGAATCCAGCATTCCAACAAATAGTTCCTGTCCATGACTTCACTTTCTTACAGAGTGGGCAATTTGGACTCTCATAAGTTCCAATACAGTGAAGGAGGGGTCTGAAAGAGTCATTA
Source organism: Trichonephila clavipes (assembly GCA_019973935.1). Classification (NCBI taxonomy): domain Eukaryota; kingdom Metazoa; phylum Arthropoda; class Arachnida; order Araneae; family Nephilidae; genus Trichonephila; species Trichonephila clavipes. Next base: position 347,776 of record BMAU01001178.1, read on the forward strand.
CCCACTGCAAGTCTAAATTCCTTGACAGCTTTTTCCAAGAGGTATATCCGAAATATTTATGCGTCTAAATTGATCCTTCAACTTCTTGAACAAATATGTGAAGTGAACAATGCTTTCCAATTTTGTCTCGTAAGATTTTTGGTATAAAGTTTTGTAAAATGTAAAAAGTTATAAGAGTATTTGGCTGTTGAATTATTTGAGTTTCTTTCTTAGCTAGCAAACCTCCTGTTCATTGCTGCAAATATCCTAGGATCCATCGGAGTGTTATTTGTTGCCCCCTATCCTCAAATTTTTCAGAACTAGATAATCTAAGACAGGCATGTCAAACTATGACATTATGGGCCACATGATGTGTTTCATATTAAGTTGGGGGCTGCTCGTTTTCAATGTTAAAAAAAAAATATTTAGAATGATTATATTATATATTTATTAGACTCAATGTATTGTATATTAGAAATACATAGTTGTTTTATATACTCCATGTTATTTTTAAATTTAAACTGTAAATGCTGTAATTTTTTTTATAAAATTCTAAAAAAAAAAAGGTTATCAAGAAATACAGTTTAATGCAACTTTTTAAGAAGATGTTTGACATTTCCCCCCCAAATTACATCATCAAAACTTGGTTGAATATATTAAGCTGATACAACTTAAAAAAATTATCATAAATATTGATTGGCTATTCTTAAGACCTTTCTGAAATTTCTTTATTTTTAATTAAAGAAAATAGTTTCTCTCATAAATAAGTGCTCCTAAATATAGTTATTATAAGTGAAAAAAAATATTTTAGGAGACCAATCTATTAATAAATATGTATAAAAATCTGGAATTTCAACTTCCACACACACCTTTGCTTTAGCAAAGAATCACATTGGATTTCAATTAATGCCATTTGTAAGTTTTCATCAACAATTTCAATAGATAGAGTTGAAGTAAAAAAGACGAAATTATAATTCAAGACTTTTAAAATCAGAAAATCTTCGATCAAACTCCGTTTCTGAGTATATTCTGTAAATTTTAAGAGTTTGGTGATTTAATAGATATTGACAGGTTTCAAAGTGAGAAAAGTTTTTTTTCTATTTGTTTTTGCTGAAGTAATATTTTTTTGTTTGAAAGAATTAAGATTATTGATTGGATGCTTAAGAATAAATTGATCAAATGATTAGTAAAATCAACTGAAAAAGTCCGGTCCTTTGTCCATTATTCATCTTTTAATTCAGCACATTCATAATTTTTTTAATTCTAAGAAAATGATAATTTTGACTAGTAATTTGAAGAACAGTTTTATAAAACATTTCATGATTGGAAATGTTTTATAAAACTTCTATATAATATGACAGATTAGTCATATATAGAATATGACTAACTATTATGACAGATTAGTGTCTAACTATATGACAGATTAGTGTCTTCACATTCTGTATCTTTCGGAAATTAAGCAAACTGATGATAATTAAGAGAGTCTGTGCACAGATATAATTTACAATTTTGGTGATTATATTTAAAACATATCCGATATTTAAAAAGTAGGAACACAATACCCACTAGTGCATAATACAGTAAAATGCTCGAAATTATCACAACCCTGCTGTTTGTGTATTTCTTTTAATCTTGTAACAATACCGACCATGGTAGGCACACCATCTGTTGTAAGACAAACCAACTTTTTCATAGGTTACTTACACTTTTTCCAACCATCTGTTGTAAGATAAACCAACTTTTTCATAGGTTACTTACACTTTTTCCAAACATTCATAAGTGCATCAAAAATATCAGCTGCAATGGCTGTATTTGACAAAACTGCTACCTATAGTATTCTGACTTGAAATTACACTTAAAATTTTTTTTTTATTTGTGCTGGTCATTGTACTTCCACTGCTTTAATTAAGTTTATTCATAAATTAATTTCCTATCAGTAAATGGTTTCAATCTATAAGTAATTAAAGGTGATAATATACAGCTAACTTTTACACCAACTGTACTGTCTTTAACAAATTTAGTGAATGCACTTTATCGTTTTTGAAGAACTGATTTCAATTCTGACAAATTGTCTTCACAGATTTGCAACATATTCATCATAGTTTGTTTTATGATTTGTGTCTTAATGATTTTAAGATTATATTCCTTAGTAACCCGAATAGAGCTTTTGCTTTATCAGGCATAATATATTATTTTTGTTTTTGAGACAAAAAATATTGCAATACTCATTTTGCTTGAAAATTACAATGTTTCTCTTCAATTGATCTTTTCTTCCTGATTGTTCTTAAAGTTTGATTATATTTTTGTTAAATAACTTTTTAGTTTAATGTGCATTAAAAATCTAAATATAATTTCATTTGCCAATGATTCAGAAAACATTGCATTTTGTCTGGATTATTTTGAATTTTCTTAAACTTTAAAGATACACCTCTGACTGTTTATAATGTCACACTTTCCGCCTCTAATTGATTGGACACTCCAAAGAGAGAAAGAGGAAAAGGAATAAAGTCCCATGATGAATAGTGGTGCCAACTAATGTGAATAAAATGCATTTAAGAATTTAATGAAAATTAATTTATTACAGCAAAATTAAATAAAAATATTTTATGAAATATAAAAAAACATATTTAATCTAAAGACTAATTTCATTATTAAATAGGACTTCCTTTACAAAAAGGATAAGTAATGGGCAAATATATTGTAAATTTTGAAAAAAAATGTTCATGACAAATACATTTCACAGTAAAAGAACTTTAAAAGCTTGATATTTAAAAAGTCCCAGTGGGTCGCAATCTATTTATTGGTGGACCGCGTGTTTGTACATGCCTAATCTAGGATATTCTAAGATATTGGTATTTCCCTAGATTTGACAGCCTGAATGGCAGCTTTGGAGTTAGACAGAATAACTACCTTATTTGAAGGTGTCTGAAGACAAGTTGTTCCAGTGGGTGTCACATAAATAGTCCAAACCAATCCCCATCAAAGGCAGTTTTTGTTTTATGACAGTCACATAAAAGGAAAAGATGGATGAATATATTCTTGCTCCAACATTCACTAAGAGTTCACTTACAGAGCCATCAGTATAAACATGCAATCACTTAGCCTCAGGATAAAGAATATGGATGGTCTCAAGTGCAAAGATCTTTAACTTGCTTGGAAATACAATTGGCTCTTAATAAATAGTTGGGCTAAGTCCAACTTGGAAGCTATCTTGATGTAGTTTACAGGACTTGGGAATTTTAAAAAACCCAGAACAATTTCACCATCAAGTTCGAGCTCTGTTCTTAATTATAGAATTCTCTGTAAAAAGCCATTTCGAGTCTTTAGGTGCCTTGGTACATTTTTGTAACAGTCCCAAAATGGTACATTAATTTTTCATAAAGTATTAGTTTTCTCTTCAATAATTGATTTAACAAGTCTAGTATTAGTCAAGGATAGCAGTGAGTCCATGGGAGTAGTCTTCACTGTCCCAATGATCAGCCTAAGTCTGGTTTTATATTAACTCCAGATTTTAGATCAAGTTCTTTGGAGTACAAATAAGAATTTCACAATAATAGGTAATAACAGGCAAGATAAACACTTTAAAAGTTATTTTCCAGCATAATGCGAGCGCACCTACAAAGATAACCAGCCAGGCACACAAGCGCTTTTCAATCTTTTCGATCACAGTTTCAATATGCAGTTTCCAGCTTAACTTATTATCAAAGACAACTACTAAGTATGTCAATTTATCTGTATTTAACAATTCTTGACCTCTCTGTAAACCAATTTTGGTTGGATGTTTTGATGCATCAATGAAAAAGCCTGAATTGCAGACTTTCCAAGGCTCACTGTCATGTTCTTTTCTCCACACCACACAGATAAAACTTTTAGAAGCTTTTCCATCTTGTGTCTTGCAGTTTCTTTGCAAATTGGGTCCATGTGATCCGATCATCTGCAAACAAAAGGCACTCAGTTTTGATTGCCTTCAAGACAGAATTAGATTGCTTATGTGTACATTAAAAATGGAGCAGCTACTCACTGCTCCTTGGGGCAATCCAGTTTGGAGAAATTAGCTTTTGGAGGCAAAGTGGACTTTACAGCTTCTTTAGCCCAGGAATGAAGAAAATCAAAGTAGCATTTTAACTTCCACTCTTATTTCCTGGAGTTTTTGGATCTTTTTTTTCTTTCCAGATAGAGATGTATGCCAATTTAATTCGATATAAATTGTTGTCAATGCTTCTCTTCTATTAAGAGTCTTTCACCATATGGGCCGAATGAGTCACTTGATCAGCAGTGGACCTGTTTTTACAGAAACCTGCTTGCTCATGTCAAAGTAAATCATTAGTTTCAAGGAGTCACTACACACAAGGATAACACAAAATAAATCCTTTCCTCACCTATGTATACAACTATGGGAGTTTCCTGTTATAGTTTTTGGCCTAGTTGGTAAACTATCACAGCGTTCTCTACTATTTGAAAGCCCACAGCTGCTCACAGATGATGATACTGTCTGAGGTGCTACAATTCCAATTGGACGTCTAGTGGTAACTGGGTTGGAGTTTTCACTAGTTGAGGCACTGCGTGGTCGAGGAAAAGGATTGCCATCCTCTCGAATCTTGGAAGACTTCATTGCACTGAAATGAAAACAATTGGTAGTTAATTGAAAATACAATGCACACAAATTAATAATAAAAATGCATGCATTTTTCTTCTTGAATATAGGAAGATGATAGTCAAAATTCAGTAAAAGAGAGTATACAATCAAAATATAAAATATTTTCACAGAAATAGAATGCAGTTATAATTTAATGGAATTTTCTGTTGAATAAATACTAATCTCTATTACAAATACAAATGTCGAAAAAATATGAAATAATTTTTTATGAAAATAGATATCAAAGACATTTAATAAAATTCAACATTAAATTTAAATGAACTGGAAATTGTACCACAGTATAAATAATTACAACTAATTATACATCAATAACAAGAAAAGACAACTTAAATGTTAAGCTCAAACTTAACCTGTCATTTTTCTATTAAATTTTTTTTTATCTATAGCAGTTAATATAAGATGATATATATATTTATATAACTAGCTGGTAGAATACGCAGGGGAGGAATTGTTGTTGGTTACATTTTCCAATGTGTGCAATGACATTAATGAAGAAAATTAGGGATTATATAAAACGGAGGAGTGCAGTTTATTTTGACAACTGGTCTGAATATAAAAATGGAAGAGTTTGAAAAAGGGCTTCCATTATGTGTAAAGACTCTCAGCTCTTCCTTGACTTTGAATAAGGAACTATATCATTTACTTACACAACTTTGAAAATCCACACACTGAAATAATGCAGGATCAGTAAAATGAAGAAATAGAGCACAGAACAGCCTGATGCCATCTCAAACTATATTTAACTGAATTTATCTAGCATAAAAATCAAGAAGTTTATGAAGTAGTTGTTTAAAATTTTTTATTAAAAATTTATTATTTTAAAACTACACTAGAGCCATGTTTAAAATTTAAAATGTAGTTGCACAAACATGTAACAAATGACTCTTTACATTGTGAATAATAAATTTTTTTCCTTCAAAGAAAAAGTAATCAAACTCTGTCAACATGATTGAGATAATACACAAATACTGAAATCAAAATATTTCAATACTACATTCTCATTTTGTCAAAGATAGAAACAGTTATTTGAAATGCATACCTCAAAACAGTTTCATGCATATTCTGAGCTATGATGGTGCCTTCAGTTGCCATATAAATTTCACCTGCTCCAATGATAGAAGAACGACCCAATTCAATGAAAAAATGGTCTTTAGAATGGCCACATCTACGAATGCTCATTAACTGGTGAAGTATATAAAAAAAAAAATACGTATAAAAATGTTGAAAAATTAACAAGTAGCAAAAGAAAAATTAGTGAAATAAAAGAAGGAATGAAATTGAAAACCCTTTTAACAACTTAACTATGATGTAATAAAGCTAAAATTAAAATTTAATAATACAAATAAAAGTACAAACTATCTGATAAATTGTTAAGAAGTGAATACATTCAAGCTTAGTTAAAGTAATATTTAGTCATGTTTTTTTTAATGTAACATTTTTTCAGTAATTTGTAGTATTAAATTAAAATCTTTTAACTAATTATTTTTCATTAAAATGAAATTCTTTAGACTGATTATTCATGTATAGCATTCCTTTTAAGTAAAGATAACACATATTTGAAATTTAATCTCATTTACAGTTTCTTTGAATTTTTTTTTTAAGTGCAATTTAAAATGAAACTAAACAAAATGATTTATATATTAAACTTACCGGAAATTCAAAATAATCATTGTCATTTAATGGATTCATTTTTATCAAAAACAAGGATCTTGAAGATAATGCTACTCTATAATGACCAACTAAAAGTCTATGATATTCCAAATCATGCCTATCAATGACAACTTGCCATAAATGCTCTAAAAAATAAATAATTATTAATTAAAATTATGCTGAACTTATTATTATTTACTAATAAAAGAAAAATTAGTTTTTATTATTATAAAAACTTAATACACTAGAAAGTCACCAAGCTTTCTAATCCTGAAAATATTTAAAAATAAAATATATTTAAAAAGCATTTTAACATTTTGATAACATAAAAATAATCGGATATCTGAATGGCTGCAAACAAGCTCAAATTTTCAACAGGTTTGTACAGATGAGTAAACCATTACAAAGACTCTTGTTAAAGTTTTCATTTTAAAACAAATGATAAGCTGAGCACTCTAGTATTCTGCTTAGTGGGCTTTTTGGATTTGGTGATGTTTATCTAGATACCAGAATGAATTTGGCATTTCATAACTTTGGTTTCACTTCATTGTTCTCTTCTATTGCTACATATATGTAGTTTGGTGAGTGATTCTTTTCATCAAAAAATTGGCTTCATCAATGAGCTACTTATTCCACATTTTAACCATTTTTTAAAAAATTTCCATCCATTGTATTACAAAATATTTATGAAGATTTTTAAATGATAAGGAATATAAATATATTCCAGTTAGTGGGGTTACATCCTCTCCAATAGATGGCGATACCAGCCAACATATGTACGCCCTTCCCCCTTGTGTATGCATTTTTTTTCGTAAGGGAACAGATTAAAGAGAGAGAGGCAGGAAGAAGCGAGAAGGGACAAAATAATTCGGTTGATGATTCCAGCAACGGTTCTGGTCTCTTTATTATATCAGTTTAAAAAAACCCTTAAAATGTTATGCAGTATTCAACTGTACTAGTAAATGTCTTTGGGAGTAATTAAATAGTAATTTTGCATTAATCACCTTTTTTTGTATTTAATTAATAATACATGGACATCTCATAAAGCCCCCTAGACACCACTAAAAAAAACCCACCTGTATAAAGTAATATACATCCCTACATTTATAAATTAATTAATGAAGAATTAAAAATTGTTTAACCTCATGACACAAACTTAACAAAATACAAACTCCAAAATTTTTTATTGAGCAAGTAATATTTACATATTATCTTTATGACAGAATCAAGAGCATTTGTTAAAATATTTTGCATTAAAATATCCTTAAATTTAAATCTGATTGTGTACCTAAATGGAAGATGGTTTGCTTGCATTTCTCCCAAAAAAGTAGTGCATAATATTTTAATCAAATATTAAATTATATAAATATTATTACAAGTATTCTCATTAATCTGATATAGCAATTAACACAAAATTGTAAAAAGCTCCTAAGAAGAAAAATTTTACCATAAACAGGACGTCCTCTTGCATTCTCATCCACTTCCATATATGTTCTTTGAACTTCTATTAAATCATTCAACCATAGTTCCAATTCTTCAGGACTATCTGTAACAATTGAAAAACAATCATCCTGTGTGTATATTGCAATGGCATTTTTATGCTTTGAATGAAGTTTTCGACCTATATTCAAACAGGATTTTAACTCTATAGTTCTTCTAGGTTCACAGCCAAATTTCCACTTCTTTTCTGAACTGTAATATTCTAATCTTGCAACTCCATAATTTGATTCCATATGAAGAACAAAAAATCTTCTTTTCATTTTCTGTGTTGAGAAAAGATTTTATAAAATGATTTTAAATACACGATACAGAAAGGATTAATAAAGTATAAAATACTATTACAAAATGTAGGATAATATTTTTTACCTTAAGTTTCCGTAAATAACCCATTCTTTTCACACCTGGTGGTAGGCCTAAGCCAGAATCTAAAGAACGATCACTACTTCTAGAAAAACTTTTATATTTTTGGGACATGTTGAAATAGCATTCACATGCTTCTGTACAATCTAAAAAAATATGAAATAAATTATCTTTAGAAATAAAACATAATCAGCAAAATATAATCTTGTTATTTGAACAAGTAAAAAAAAATGCTCTTTCAATATTTATTGAAATTATATATATTCATACACACACTAATCAAGTCTCTAAAAGAATTAAAATTCATAACACAAAATAACTTTTAACCTATCTTATACTAATAAATTTGCTACTATCTAACAGTAAAACAAACAAGACAAGAGTTACAGCATAATTATAGGGGACCCAAAGCCTGACTGATGTCAAGTATGGCTCGGGGCATGAAACCTGACTTCGCAGGGGGCCCTAATATTCTCTGTTATGCCACTGGGTACAATGGGTGATTCAAAGTTTTATTTTCGCCTTTAGCCCTGTGTAACTGGGGAGTCAAATTTTGAAACAGAGTTTTCACACGACTATTTTGGGTATATATGGTTTATAATTTTATTTTGTGTATATTACTATGATCTACTTCTTTTCCAACATTTATTAGAGTTTTGTACTCTTTGTTTTTTTTTTTGAAAATTCCAAGTTTCTAGTAAGCAGAGAAAACAGACAAAATCTAGTTAAAAGCCGATTTTGCCTATGTGTTAACAACTATAGTTCTGAGTTATCTACATCAAATGAAACTCTCCAGTATCTATATATAGCATTATCATGAAGCAATCAGCTTCTCATTTAGAAGATCATTCTTGACTATTGTAAATTGGTGCTTCATTAAACCGGAATAAATTAACTTAATTGTGTGATTATTTCTTTTCTCTTCTAAGTGAAGCTGATTCTATCCATATCTTTATTTACCAACCTTTAACCATGTGAATGTAAGATAATATAAAAATAGTTCAATTTGAAGTCCTCTGTCAGAAAACTGATGCAGAGTATGTAAAAAGTTGACCAAAAATAAAAATAGATAAAGGCTCTGAAAGAATATTCATCTTCTGTTCTCCGGCCATTTAGTTAGTACAGGGAGCACAATAGTTTGTGTCAATTAGCTAAAGCTGAATGATTGTTCTATTTATGTTGAACTTTGAGGCAAACAAGTAGACTATTGATAAAAGATTTATGATTGTGATTCATAGATTTCAGTCCAAACCAAGCAACAAGTGATATTCGAATTGGCAGTCCATTTTCCAAGCTTACACACCATGTCAATGAGAAGACTTTGAGACTCAACACATTTAATAAGTATTAGCCCAACATTATGGATCTTTAATGGCACCAGGATTCAAACCTAAAACTTGAGAGAAACAACTCCAATAACAAGTTCACGATCATAACCCTTGGCTGTAATCCAAATAATAACTTTAGCTATTGTTCTCTGGATACTCCTCATTGTGAATGGAAAAAACACTAATTATAAGAAATGGTGAAGACTGGTTTGATATCATAATGTCTTCACAAGTTATGTGTAGCAATTGTCATTTGGTCTTTCTCCCATGGACCAAAATCATACTAGGCAACCTTTTTACTAGAAAGCGAAAGGCACAGGAAATCCATTCTTTATGAGTAGTTTGCACAATACTAATTATAATATACTAAACATTTTTAGTTTATCATAAAACATATGAATATAATGAAAAAATGCTTGAAAGCTGACTTTATAATCCATATTAAAAGCAGGTAAATTTTATATTTAAAATGATCAAATAAAATAATAAATAAAAAAACAAATCATTTTTGAAAAAAAAGATGAAATTAAAATTAATTTTAAGTTTTTAAAAAAAGATATATGAAAATAAAAGAAAGATTTATTAATGCAAATTCACAAAAACATTTGAGACACATTATAATAATATGAACTATCAGCAGTAGCGCACACAGGAATTTTTCAATGGGGGGTCTGGGGTGGAAAGTTCACCATTCTCGTATCATGCTCCTTTTGATTTTGTCGATTTTCAGGAACAAAACACAGTAAAAAAACTAATTATTGAATAAATAATTAGCATTAATAAAATTAATCATTAATAACAAATACTTAATTAAATTTTATGTACAATATACTTAGAATTATAATCAATTGGGAAAAAAATCAAGGGCTTTGGGGGGCGGACCCCCCTTGTGCGCGCCACTGGTGTCAACCCGTCCTCCCATCAGTTTGTTTTCTTGAAGTCCTTGACGTTGATCCTGTTTTCTTTGAGAGGTATAGAAGCACTATTCTCCGTCGAACATCCAAAAGCGAAAGCTTCTCATCTGGATCAGCAATTTAGTATGCACGCCATGTGTTTACCACACAAATATCGATCATCTGGCTGAATAATGGTTACCACCATTTCTTGGACCTTATTCCACCATTTCTTTGACTTATTCCATTTCCAGGATCCCCCCCCTTGTGTGCGCCACTGACTATCAGCATATAATTAAATGTATTTGATAAACTCATGAGAAAAGACAGAAAAAATGATACTGTAAAAAATAAATAAATGTAGAGACAGAATAATAATTATATATGAATATGATAAATATATAAACAAAAGTAACATTCTTATTTAGATACTGAATATTTTCTAATAACTAAAAGTTATAATTCAGAAGAATTTGTTACAGTTCAACTTTTTCCTTATAATCTACACTGTTTAGATATTTATGTATTATCGCAACTATATTAACATTATATGAAATAAAGCACACGTTTGCCAATGTAGCATGTACGACACATGTGAAATTGGGGTTGTTAATTTGGAGAGTTATCTTGAATATCGGCATTATTGCGATAGTATGCAAGTACTATTTCATAAATAAAATGACCCCCTTTTATATACAAATATGCATCTTTGGAAAAATAACCAAAATTGCCTGAAGAAAAATTAAATGTTTTCAACATGAAAGAGGTAGCCTACCATATTTTCATATCTTAATAAACACAAAGCAAAAGTATATCCAACAGTTTTTTTTTAAACATAATGAACTTAATAACATTTTTAATTTTCACCTTACATACCCATTCAAAAAATAAAGATGTTTTATATTATTTAATATGTTAAGTTTCATAATATGTATTTAAGAAACTAGCTTTCTGTTTCAAAATGACAGAGCTAATTTTACAGCTACTCAGTTAAAATGAAACGGATGTTTAGCTGTTGATAATATAAATGTTGGTTAAGCTATTTAATAAGCTAAGTAATTTATCTTTCTCCAAACAGGTTTTTGCATTCTAAATCAGAAAGTTGGAACTACATGCCTGTGTAATTTGTTTGTCAAAACTTTATTATCTTGTGCACCAAAAAAAGTGTTTAAAAGGAAGCTATCACATCAACAGATCAGAATGATTATGTACTATGAGTTCCGAAATAAACTCAGTGCAACTGAATGCCACAAAAAAAAAAAAAAAAAAAAATGTGTGAAAGTTTAGGTTTCAATACTGTTTTTTAAGATACAGTAAAAGTTTGGTTTTGAAAGTTTAAAGCTGAAAATTTCAACATTGAAGATAAACTATGTTTTGGCCACCCAATTGAGGTTGATTGTGACTAGTTAAAGAAAATCACTGATCAAGACAAATGTTTCCACACGAACTTTTACATTAGATCTTGATGTTTGTCAAAAAACAATAGTTAATGCTCTAAAATTCATAAATCTAACAATTAAGTTTAACCACAGGGAGCCTCACGAATTGACTGCTGAAGATAAGAGCAAGTGAAAAGCTTCCTTTTTGATTCTACTCAGAGATCAAAGGAAAGAGAACATTCTGGACAGAATTGTGACCTGTGATGAAAAATGGATGTAGTACAACAATACAAGACATTAAGGAGGGTGGTTAGCACCCCAGGAATCATCAGGTGCAGTTGCAAGACGAATGCTAACCAACAAGAGGGTGCTTTTGTGTATCTGGAAGGATTGTTGTAGAATTATTTATAAAGAGTACTTGAAAGGACGCAGACTATCAACAGTACAATATACAGCTAATATGCAAAGTTAGTGATGTCATTTGCGAAAAACGAAAAGAAGAGTTCAGAAGTAAGGTGGTTCTCTTTTGTCAAGATAACACCCAGCCATGTAAGTGCAATGACTGGCTGGATGCTCTACACAATGGAGTGAGATTTGATGCATCTTCAACCATACAGCCCTGACATGGCACCATCAGATTACTATCTGTTTTCACATCTGCAGCTACATCTTGATGGGAAAATCTTCCGTTCAAATGACAAGGTCATAAATGAGGTTGATCGATTTCTGTACTCGCGCACCCACAGTTCTTCACAAAATGGATTGAAAAGATGTCAAAACACTGGCAGATTATTGTAGATTTGAATGGAGATTACTATACTAATTAGCTTTGCTGATTTTGTATGTATTTATCATTTTACAAGATTGTTTACTTTTGGCGAAAAACTTTTTACTCAAAGTAATATTTGCATTACAATAATAGCAACAGCAAAAAAATTATAATTTTAAAAGTTTTGAAATTCTATAAATGTTTATATAAAAAAAGAGCTTTCATAGATAATTTTTTTTTTATTATAAAATATTTAACATTGTTTAATTTAATTTTAAAGAAAATAATCAAATTTTTCAAAGATTAAGCTATTATAATTTTTTTTGCATCAAATTACAGAAAATAAAATAAATAATAATAAAAAAATATGATTCAACTAAGGTATAACTACAATTTTTGAATTAATTTCATTTATGAGCAGTTTATTACAATCACATTATGTTTTCAATGCATTTTTTGACATAGGATGTGATTAAATTGTGCTCTGTTATGCTTAATAGTGACAACAATGATTAAATTTTTACCGGTTAAAAACTTTGCTCAAAATTTTTTTTTTCATACATGGTCATTGTATGTCAACAAATTATATAACAATGTCAAAAAGAACTGCATGCGAATTTTTTGAAAATTTTCATAAATTCGTTTTATTAAAGTAACTGCTCCGGGATATATTTCATTAAATATGCCAAAATAATGCACTCATCCAAAATTATAAAAAATATTTTTTGGCTATACAAACTGTTTCGTAAGAACTGAAACATTATCTGTCTTTTTTCTGGATGTTCAAACAAAGAAAAAACTATTTAATATCTTTGTACACGAATATATTTGTTTCTACTTAAGAAACATAGTAAAATTACGTAAATCAGAACCAAGTAGTCGTTTTTGCATTTTGAGAAATAAAATTAGCGAAATACTTTCAATAGAGAACAATCACAAAAAAATGGGCTATTTTTTCTTACTAATTTAATGACTTACCTTAGCGGTAGGATTGTCCTACAACTACATGATAAGCTCCTTTTTACTTAGGAAACATGTTGGAGGATCAGATGGAATGTAAACAAACAAAATAGGTTGCACGAAAATCTCTCATGACCAAAGATAAACTATTACAAGAATGAAGTGGAGATTTTAAAACATTTCGCTGTGCAGTTGTCATTTTTTTTCAGGAGAAGATTAAACTGTATATGTGACAGATAATGCTATCCCACGATGTATAATAACTTATAAATCATCCAAGATTATACTTTTTATTTGGAGAAAAAGTGCATGACACATTAGATTACAAAATGCATTTACATCCTCCAGAAATCTAAAGAACACACCGAAAACTGCGTGAATATATTATAATTATAGAAAATTTAACAACTAATATTACAATTTCGTGTGAGAGAATTCCTAAAAATATCAAAACCATCCATATTGATAGATAGATAAAACGATCAGCTGATATTAGCTGCTTACAAAAAGTCAGATGTTAGTTGAATTGTTTCGAGATAGTTTCTGAAGAGGGCGTTTCAATAAATATCCGTATTCAGTTAGAATGAATTACAATTCAATTAAAATTCTCGATACGTAAAATTCCTGAAAAAAAGTGTACTATTCATGAATTATTTATGAAAGTGAGTAACTTATGTTTCCTTACATTCTTTTCAAAACAAAGATTAATGCCCTAAATACTTTTTTTAGGGAAAGATCCAGAAACTTTGAACACTGTGATGTCGACATAATAGATGATATACTAAATGCATTATCTGAAAAATGTATAGCCTTACCTCAAAAATATGAAATTATTAATATAGAGGAGAAAGTTATTTTCTCCTATACAATAATTTTTCCTCTATATTATTTCAATATTATTTCCCTTTCATTTTCTCCACATAGTGCTGTTGATTGATTGATCATCACTAGCGGAACTTTTCGAAGCAACAAGAAGGCAAATGGCTACGAACTTCGTATATTTGAACAAAAGACTTGAGGCAACCACTTTTTGGCTGATGTAATTCAAAAGAGTCTTTATCAGATCAAAATCTAGAGAAAAAGTTAGCAAATTCATTATCTACAAACTTTGCTGTTCAAAATATTCATCTATCGCCTAATTAATGACATTATTATCAATATATTATTATTAATTCCTATTTAATGGCACAAATATATTGTGTGACATGTAAAGGAAGGATATCATCCCGATATTCCACAACAGTCAGAGGGTCTCCAAGGAACATATAGAGGGCAGCAGAGGAATGTGACCGTCCAGAGAGATTGAATCTGAATTACGTTTCCACTTCTCCTTTGTAACTGTGTCCAGGGACGTTGTTACGATCATCGGTGGTTCAGTTAATCAGTGGTAGAATGCTTTTATATCAATCAACACTCATATCATCACAATCATTAGACTCGATTAAATTCAATAAATCATCGAAGACAAGTGTAAGATTAAATAATAAGTTTAATGGAATATGGAGAGCGTCTGCACTCGGTCACGTACACAAGATCTCTTGTGTAAACAAAGCATGTTTTTACAAGCAGCGCCCTCTATCCTGAGGGAGGTTCTACCATTACTCCCCACTTAAACTCCTGCGGAGTTTACATTAAGATAATTAAAATTCTAAGGTAATTCAAGAAAATTCATGCAAAATGAAATAATACAAATAAAATTCATGCAATGTGAAATAATAAAAATAAAATCCTATGAATTCAATTCTCAAATCACATGCATCATCAATAATTCTGAAATCAAATTAGCAATTCTTAAATCACATGCATTATCAATGATACTGAAAAATCAAATTAGCAATTATGTAAATGGAATAATATAAAGGTTAAAGTTAAAGAAATTGTAAAATGTTCAAATGTTCTTTTCTACAGATGCAGGATCAACTACAATAGGTAAAGGCACTACCTTTGTGATGGCTCGTTTTAAAATACCTGTTGAGGTTTTCACATTAACTACTCTTACAAGACCATCACTACCGGGAAATACTTCAAGAATACGCCCCATAGGCCAGTCCAGGGGCTTGGTGTTGGGATCCTTTAAAAAAACTAGCTGATTCTCCATCAAGTTAGGGTTCTGCACACTCCACTTAGCACGGGTCTGAAAATGGGTCAGATATTCGGTGCTCCAACGGTTCCAAAATTTGTCTCTCAGGGATTGAATGAGTTTCCACCTGGAATGATAGGGCAAAGAATCCGAAGCAGTATAAGGTTCAGGTAAGGATGAAATTGCACAGTTCGTCAAGAAATGCCCCGGGGTCAAAGGGTTAAGATCATTGGAGTCCGAAGAAAGTGGAGACAAGGGACGTGAATTTAAAACTGCTTCGATTTGTGCCATCAACGTAGTTAACTCTTCGAAGTTCATGATAGCTGATTTCGCTACCCTCAATAAAATGCGTTTCATGGACTTAATGTTTGCTTCCCACAATCCACCGAAATAGGGAGAAGCGGGTGGAATGAAGTTCCATTCGATTCCCTCTTCCGTGCTGAATAGCTGAATTCTGTTGGATTTGCAAATTTCGTTCCATTCATTAGGAATGTTTCTTGCTCCCTTGAAGTTCGTTGCATTGTCACTCCAAATGACGGATGGCTTGGATCTCCTTGCTATAAATCGTCGGAGACATGCTAGGAAGGCTTCTGTGGTCAAGTCGGAAACAACTTCTAAATGCGTGGCTTTTGTACTGAAACAGATGAAAATGGCAATATACGATTTTAAAGTCACTCTTGATCGTTTTAAATTTGGTTTCGTGATTATAGGACCAGCGTAATCCAATCCAACTTTTTCGAAGGGTCTAGAAGGCACAATTCTGTCTCGTGGTAAATCTCCCATCATCTGGTTTATTGTCTGAGTTTTCGTGCGAAAACACGTAATACATTTATTTAATATTCTTCTCACACGGTTCTGACCCGATGGGATCCAATAAAACTGTCTTATTAAATATAATGTGGTTTGCAAGCCAGAATGTAATGATTTCTTGTGATAGTGTTCAATTATTAAATCAGTTAAATGATGAGCCTTTGGCAACATCATTTGATGTTTTTGGAATTCAGATAGGGTCGAATGTTTCAATCTACCTCCCAATGTCAGTATTTCATCTTCGTCCAAAAAAACGTTTAAAGATGATATTTTGCTGCCCTTTGGAATCAGTTGTCCGTTTTTGAGACACTTTATTTCAGTTAGAAATTCATTTAATTGTACTTGTTTTACTAAAACTTTCGTAACATGATCAAATTCAGAAGCACTTATACAGTCTATTTTCCTTAATACTGGGTTCGCTTTACAGTTATAAATAAATCTTAAACATAGAGCGCTTATTCTAATTAATTTACTAAAAGAGGAATATCTAGAGATTAAATTATTTTCAATTTGCCTCTTTTCAACCGCTGTATTTACATTAATTGATTTCTTCAATTCTAATTTATCGTTGTTTATTTCGGTTTCAATTATAGGTTCTGAAAATAATGGCCATTCTGTTTGTTTCATTGTCAACCACTTGGTACCATGCCACCATATTTTGTTATTTTTAAGATCATTTAAAGGCAAACCGCGACTTATTAAATCAGCGGGATTATCCTTTCCTTTACAGTAGCGCCATTCCTTGGGATCACTTAGTTTTTGTATTTCTTTAATTCTATTCTTTACAAACACTTTATGTTTATTAAAATCCCCCTTTATCCAGTAACATGTTATAGACGAATCAGTCCAATAAAAACGACTCACAGGCAGTATGAGTGCAGTTGCAATTTTGTCACTTAACCTTGCAGATAAAAGTGCGCCCATAAGCTCCAATCTAGGGATCGAAAGAGTTTTTAATGGAGCTACCCGACCTTTTGATGCTACAAAAATAGAAATAACATTTCCATCGTTCAGTTCTATGCGTAAATAAGCGACAGTTCCATATGCCTTTTTGGAAGCATATGAAAAGCAATGCAACTGAATGGTGGATGCATTTGAAGGCAAAAAGTTTTGAAAGTAATATCGAGGAATTTTTATTTCACTTAAATAATGAATCTCATTACACCATTTATTCCATGAAACTTCTAATTGTTTGGGCAATTTGTCAACCCAATCCAATCCTAAACACCAAATTTCTTGAATTAAACATTTTATTCGGATCTTATAAGGACCTATGAAACCTACTGGGTCAAATAATAGATCTGCGGCATCTTAAAGAACGGCAAGATAGATCTAAAAGAACGGCAAGCGTCGAGTTCATGAACTTTGTTGCAGTATAAACATTTACGGCTTCTAGGTTCTACTTTCTCCCAGGGGGTGGGAAATGAATGTGCTCGGAAATGTACTCTATTCGGGGGTGGCTTCATGCGTTGTCCGGGGAAATAGGAGCCTTTATTTTTTGTTCTGTCTTGCGGTGGAGGGGAATAATGACATAGTTTATGCCTGTTTATTTGAGAAGCTCGTTCCCTACTACGGATTTCCAAGTGCAGGAACTGCAAAAGAGCACCCAGGTCAAACCCTTCGTCCTTTTGAGAACGATTGAATTCCAAAACGAGTTCCGAGGGTATCTGTTTCAACAGGATGGGTGTTAATAAGTTTGAGTAGGATTCTCCTTTAACTCCTAAACTTTCAAGACTCCTTATTTGCGTTTCTGCTCTATCGTACAAATTTCTTAGGCCCACAATATCAGTAGGGTTTCTAACAGGTGTTAAATTTAATAAATTGCTCAAATGAGCGTTAATTAACATGTTTTTGTTTCCAAATCTATCTTTTAATAAATCAAGAGCTCTATCATAATTATCATCAGAAATTGGAAATCCATTAATGCAAGCAAGCGCATTACCACATAAATATGATTTTAAATAATTAATTTTATCAACTTTGCTTAGTCCATTGTTATTATGAATAGAGCTTTCAAATAAATTATAAAAATCTAACCCCATTCAGAATATTTTCCAGAATACTTATTTATATGCAATTTAGGTAAATTTATGTTCATACATTCAAAACTATTGGAATCAATAACTTGGATATTTCGAGAAACTGTATCAACCTGGATTGAGTCAGAATTTATTCTCCTAATTTTAGAAGAAAGCTTCGTTTTCCAAAATATAATCTTCTCTTTAATTTCTTCCGAAGCTTCCATATCTTCAGTAATAGTGTCAACAGACAAACGATCTTCAATTAGTGTATTTAATAAACTTAAGGTACTTTCTTTATCATTTAATTGCTCTATAAAAGCTTCAAATTGATCAACAGGTTCATTTTCATTGTTGATCTTTCCTTCAATTTTATTTATCAATTTTGTCAACGAAGAACGTACCGCAGTACGCTTCTTTTTAAATTTTGAGAGATCTTCTGACATTTTAATCTTCGATTCAGGTATAATTCAGTTTCAATAAAAATTCGGCTTACCTGATTCACTGTCGACGATGATATTTCTACTTCCCGGCCGATGCACCAATGTTACGATCAGCGGTGGTTCAGTTAATCAGTGGTAGAAAGCTTTTATATCAATCAACACTCATATCATCACAATCATTAGACTCGATTAAATTCAATAAATCATCGAAGACAAGTGTAAGATTAAATAATAAGTTTAATGGAATATGGAGTGCGTCTGCACTCGGTCACGTACACAAGATCTCTGGTGTAAACAAAGCATGTTTTTACAAGCAGCGTCCTCTACCCTCAGGGGGTTCTACCAGACGTCTTAAGACTTCTTGAGGCCCTGGCTCTTACACGAGTGTTGGACCCACCTATGACCCTTAAAAGTAAGCACTACATAGCATACGTTGTCAAACACTCGTACAAACAATAACCCAAAACAAATGAATGTGCATGACTTACAACCACACAAACTGGCTCGACCGACTGCCACCTTTTGACTAAATGAGTAATGATGGTGCGTAGAGGTTGACCTAGGCCTGCACATGGACGATGGTCATCTCATGTAGCCCGTGGACATATCATCCGAAATTCTCAGTTTTTTGGAGAATACAACCGGAAACAGCATTTGACTATTGAAATTATTGGAATCATGATCTTATAAAGGCTGAGATCGAGAACGAGACAAGGCCCTCGTTGTGGTCCCCGGCACAGTTGGTCCATGCCTTAGGACGTCCTTGCCTTCCCACTTTTTTTTAAAACAAATTTACTGTGTACTTCTGTAAAAAGAGTAAACTAAGATTTTGACCAATAAAGACTGAATGCGGAAGTAGTTGTTTCTCGTGGGATCAGTTTGTAGCTCTGAACCAAATGACCTTACAGGCCAGTTCGGAAAAACATTATAATTCCGCGGGCCGTATATAAAAAAATATATATTTATATTAGATTTTTGATTCATCACAAACATTTACTGGAGGGAAAATTTAAGACGGAATCAATTATTATTATTGTCTTCATTACTTTTCATGTATACAAACATAAATAATTTAATAATAAGAATGCAACGATCAAATATGCATAGCTCTAGCAATAAGCAGTGCTATGAAGTTATAGGAATCAAGCGTGATGCTTGGGGGGTCGCTGCAAAGCAAGACTATGCTATGTATCTATAAAAACAGAAGCAATGCAATAAAATCGAAACAGTTATAGGATATGTTTGTTCCAAAGCGCTACACTAAAAGCAAAAATATTGCACAAAATAATCGTATTTTGTAAAGTTGTAATGAATCTCGCGGGCTGCAAAATTGTTCAAGGCCTGGCGCATGCGGCCCTCGAGTCGCGGGTTGGCCACCCCTTGTATAAACCTTTTTCGGAGGTGTCCAGTTCCCTTGGGCATTCCGTCCCTCATGTTGCTTTGTAGTGTGGCGTTAATAAACATGCACTCACTCACTCGATTAAATTCAAACACCATTTACTTTATTAGTAATCAAATCTTGAATGCTTTTGATTGTATACAGCTAGAATCCCTTTTGTGGAGTAATGTTCCACAAAATATTCTAATTATGCAGGGTTACTCTTAGAGAAAGTATAAATAAAAAGTCTCTCATATCTTAAAAATTTTAAACTTAAAGCTTTTACAAAATTCTTTGTGTTGAATAACATTTGGGATCCTGAATTAAATAACAGATTATCCCTCTAGGTCCACTTTTCATTTGAAATTTTAAGAATATGAAGCAAGGTATTAAGAATTATGTATGTTGTTTAGACACATATGTATTAGTTCATTACTCTTATTACATTTCAACTAAAGAGAATGGCCTAAAATAAAAGGAGATTATATAGAATTTAAAACTACTCCTGAGTATTTTTTCTCTTCTTTTCTTTGGTACAAAAACATTTTTTACTTACTTTTTCTTAACTATCGCAATTTTTTCGAAATACTGTGCATTGGTGTTTCTTAATTTTTATTTCATTTCTTAAAACCATTCTTCATATTTCATTAAAAACAATGTTTCGATATCAAGAAAACTCAAATTTTTTCCATAAAGAGCACATTAAACGGTTTCCTTTTTTTGTAAAATATTTAACATTTATGGAAGAAGCGTAGCCTTACTTTACTAACGTTCTTGAAATTCTATTCAACAGTTTACCGTATTAATTTTTCGAAGTCAATGTCAAAAAGCAGTCAGAAAGTAGTGCATTTTAATATATAACTCCAGTTTACTTGTGCACACTTAATTTATTATTTGATTTCGCATATTTTATTATTTAAATAACATTTTTATTTAAAAAATTAACTTTTTTATTTAATGAACTTATTCATTTTTTTATGGAATTATTACAGTAAATATATAGTTACAGAGAATACAACCTGTGACGAATCTATACGGAACCTTTCCACTAATCTTCTTAGACGTCTTTCTGGGGAATATAAATTCGCGTTTATTTCCAATCAACTCCAAAAAGAAGTTTGGGATATGTAAATGAGATAAGGTATTTAAGTCGAGGGTTGCGAGATAGCAAGGGAGATGATGGTAGGCTATTGAGCCAACAACGTTACAAGCTAAACTAGAAGATTCAAAGAGATTAGATTCGTGAAGACGTCGTGCTGCTAGACGCACCAGAAAGTTGATATAAGCCAGCGGTAAATATAATTCACGTACGCTTAAAGTAAGCGTCAGTTTGAGATACTTAGTTAAAGTTAATGACAATTAAGAATTCGAATACGTGTGTTTTTCGGATCTCCTATTTAGGTAAACCTTACTTGAGTTGAGCTAGATTAGTACTCAATCGTATTCTTAGTAATTTAATTTAATATAAAGGCAAATCCCTTTAGACGACGTAACATATTTACATTATCTGTTATCAGAGATTTTTGAGGAAATTATAACAAAAATAAATAATATTATTATTCAACATGGCTTTTGGTGGTTCTTTGCCTCAAATTAATCTTGGTGTTCAAGGTGTGACCCAAGGGGTCATCACAAACTTATTGTAAATTAAGAATAGATACTATTAGCCAAAAAGGAACTTTGCTTCAAACACTGCACTTTCCTTACACAATTAGTGTTTTAAAATTCAGTTAAATAAAAAAGTGAAAATTATTTTATGATAAAATCATACTTTTATTAAAAGGTTTCTGTATTATATTTATTCAATGAAATTATGTATATTTTTTAAAAAATTCAACAATTTATTTTCCTTTAATCTTAAACACATCCTATGATATTTTATTTCTATTATGCTGGATAATATTTACCTTTGATTTGCGCTTCTTCTACAGATACTTTTTTAAAAAAATTCACTTATCTTATTAATGTCTTTTGCTTTGTAAAATCGTTCTCAGTTTTTTGAAAGATTTTTTTTTTCAGTGTTTTAAAAATCTGACTTACTTCTATTTTATTTTGTCCGTGTACGAATCAAAAACCTGAACTTTGACCTTATATTAATTAATATTTTTTTTGTAATTGTACTGAAAATTATTGCACTAAAAATAAAGTTATTCTTTTTCTTAAATGATATAAAACAGATTCTGAAAAATGGGGTAAACCATTTTATTGAAAGCCAAAATTTTTCACATTAATTTTAAAATCTATTGAGGTGAACCTATTGACAAAAAAAATCACATAAAGAGTCACTATCTCTGTCATAAAGAGTCACTTTAATGATCTCTGTAATGTGAAGAGTCACTATCTCTAATAATGAATCGCTATCTCTGTAATGAAGAGTCACTATCTCTGTAATAAAGAGTCACTATCTCTAATAATGAGTCACTGTCTCTAAAATTTCTGAGTTCCCATTCTTGAAACCTTTGCGGTTATGTACAATCTCAATTGTTCTCCGTCATTACCGATGGAATTTGAAGGCATTTTGATGAATCACTGGAAATTGTTGTACTTTAAGATGTTCCAAAGCTATTCGCAGTGTCTGTAAGAGGATTGCTAAATTCTTCTGAGTCAGTTTTAGAGAAAAATGATTTGCTATCAATACTACGACACAGCACTTGATATCTGCAGGAAAATTTAACAGTTGATCAGAGTGAGGTAAAATGATTCTTCTCTAGTTAATAATTTTCAATAGCATGGTCGAAGTCTTGAATGCCATAATTGGCAATAACATGCTTCAGCTGTAGAAGTCTGAATACTGCAATCAAGTGTTATTCCTGTGCTAACATTCTTTCTCTTTTCAGGAGTTCTCTTTTTTCAGTGTTCCAGGAAAAGAATATATCCAATGGAGTAAAACATGTAAGACATGTCACAGTAATATACTACTTGCAACATATTGACGGTCCAAAGAAGAATGACAGTCAATATTTTAGTTATCATCAATAATCAGTCACTGTCAATGTTACTATCATCGATGGTTCAGTTAATCAGTGGTAGAATGCTTTTATATCAATCAACTTTCATATCATCACAATCGTTAGACTCAATTAAATTCAATAAATCATCGAAGACAAGTGTAAGATTAAATAATAAGTTTAATGGAATATGGAGTGCGTCTGCACTCGGTCACGTACACAAGATCTCTGGTGTCAACAAAGCATGTTTTTACAAGCAGCGCCCTCTAAACTGAGGGGGGTTCCACCATTACTTGCCACTTAAACTCCTGCGGAGTTTACATTAAGATAATTAAAATTCTAAGGTAATTCAAGTAAAATTCATGCAAAATGAAATAATACAAATAAAATTCATGCAATGTGAAATAATACAAATAAAATTCATGCAATGTGAAATAATAAAAATAAAATCCTATGAATTCAATTCTCAAATCACATGCATCATCAATAATTCTGAAATCAAATCAGCAATTCTTAAATCACATGCATTATCAATAATACTGAAAAATCAAATTAGCAATTCTTAAATCACATGCATTATCAATAATACTGAAAAATCAAATTAGCAATTATGTAAATAGAATAATATAAAGGTTAAAGTTCAAGAAATTGTAAAATGTTCAAATGTTCTTTTCTACAGTTGCAGGATCAACTAGAATAGGTAAAGGCACTACCTTTGTGATGGCTCGTTTTAAAATACCTGTTGAGGTTTTCACATTAACTACTCTTACAAGACCATCACTACCGGGAAGTACTTCAAGAATACGCCCCATAGGCCAGTCCAGGGGCTTGGTGTTGGGATCCTTTAAAAGAACTAGCTGATTCTCCATCAAGTTAGGGTTCTGCACACTCCACTTAGCACGGGTCTGAAAATGGGTCAGATATTCGGTGCTCCAACGGTTCCAAAATTTGTCTCTCAGGGATTGAATGAGTTTCCACCTGGAATGATAGGGCAAAGAATCCGAAGCAGTATAAGGTTCAGGAAAGGATGAAATTGCACAGTTCGTCAAGAAATGCCCCGGGGTCAAAGGGTTAAGATCATTGGGGTCCGAAGAAAGTGGAGACAAGGGACGTGAATTTAGAACTGCTTCGATTTGTGCCATCAACGTAGTTAACTCTTCGAAGTTCATGATAGCTGATTTCGCTACCCTCAATAAAATGCGTTTCATGGACTTAATGTTTGCTTCCCACAATCCACCGAAATGGGGAGAAGCGGGTGGAATGAAGTTCCATTCGATTCCCTCTTCCGCGCTGAATAGCTGAATTCTGTTGGACTTGCAAATTTCGTTCCATTCATTAAGAATGTTTCTTGCTCCCTTGAAGTTCGTTGCATTGTCACTCCAAATGACGGATGGCTTGGATCTCCTTGCTATAAATCGTCGGAGATATGCTAGGAAGGCTTCTGTGGTCAAATCGGAAACAACTTCTAAATGCGTGGCTTTTGTACTGAAATAGATGAAAATGGCAATATACGATTTTAAAGTCACTCTTGATCTTTTTAAATTTGGTTTCGTGATTATAGGACCAGCGTAATCCAATCCAACTTTTTCGAAGGGTCTAGAAGGCACAATTCTGTCTCGTGGTAAATCTCCCATCATCTGGTTTATTGTCTGGGTTTTCGTGCGAAAACACGTAATACATTTATTTAATATTCTTCTTACACGGTTCTGACCCGATAGGATCCAATAAAACTGTCTTATTAAATATAATTTGGTTTGCAAGCCAGAATGTAATGATTTCTTGTGATAGTGTTCAATTATTAAATCAGTTAAATGAGATGAGCCTTTGGCAACATCATTTGATGTTTTTGGAATTCAGATAGGGTCGAATGTTTCAATCTACCTCCCACTCTCAGTATTTCATCTTCGTCCAAAAAAACGTTAAAAAATGATATTTTGCTGCTCTTTGGAATCGGTTGTTCGTTTTTGAGACACTTTATTTCAGTTAGAAATTCATTTAATTGTACTTGTTTTACTAAAACTTTCGTAACATGATCAAATTCAGAAGCACTTATACAGTCTATTTTCCTTAATACTGGGTTCACTTTACAGTTATAAATAAATCTTAAACATAGAGCACTTACTCTAATTAATTTACCAAAAGAGGAATATCTAGAGATTAAATTATTTTCAATTTGCCTCTTTTCAACCACTGTATTTACATTAATTGATTTCTTCAATTCTAATTTATCGTTGTTTATTTCGGTTTCAATTATAGGTTCTGAAAATAATGGACATTCTGTTTGTTTCATTGTCAACCACTTGGGACCATGCCACCATATTTTGTTATTTTTAAGATAATTTAAAGGCAAACCGCGACTTATTAAATCAGCGGGATTATCCTTTCCTTTACAGTAGCACCATTCCTTGGGATCACTCAGTTTTTGTATTTCTTTAATTCTATTCTTTACAAACACTTTATGTCTATTAAAATCCCCCTTTATCCAGTAATATGTTATAGACGAATCAGTCCAATAAAAGCGACTCACAGGCAGTAGGAGTGCAGTTGCAATTTTGTCACTTAACCTTGCAGATAAAAGTGCTCCCATAAGCTCCAATCTAGGGATCGAAAGAGTTTTTAATGGAGCTACCCGACCTTTTGATGCTACAAAACTAGAAATAATATTTCCATCGTTCAGTTCTATGCGTAAATAAGCGACAGTTCCATATTCCTTTTTGGAAGCATCTGAAAAGCAATGCAACTGAATGGTGGTTGCATTTGAAGGCAAAAAGTTTTGAAAGTAATATCGAGGAATTTTTATTTCACTTAAATAATGAATCTCATTACACCATTTATTCCATGAAACTTCTAATTGTTTGGACAATTTGTCATCCCAATCCAATCCTAAACACTAAATTTCCTGAATTAAACATTTTATTCGGATCGTATAAGGACCTATGAAACCTACTGGGTCAAATAATAGATCTGCGGCTTGTAACAAATATCTTTTTGTATTAATTCTTTTAGAAAGAAATGTTCCTAAATCGCTGGAATCAAAATAGAATGTATCAGATTTTTCATTCCAACCAACTCCTAAGACCTTTGAAGCTATCAACGTGTTCAATGACTTTTTATGTTCATCTACTTCAAAATTTAAATTTTTTAACCTTTGATTTAGCTCGGAAGAGTTGGTTCTCCATTTCCGAAGATCCATACTTGCATCTTCCAAAATGTGTTTACTTTCTATGCAGGTCGTCAAGGCTGCTTGGACACTGACATTTCCACACAGAAAATCATGAACATACAATGACTGGTTAAGATGGTTATAAAAGTATCAGGAAAAATATCCACATATTTTTTAAGATGATGCTTTATCGTAGCTGCAAGAAGAAATGGACTTGATTTTACTCCAAATAAAACCCTAGTCATTCGGAAAATATCAAGTCGTTTGTTTTCTAAATCAATTCCTGGATTTTCATCCCAGAAAAATCTTGTAAAATCCCTTTCACTTTCGTCTATCTCAATCATCAAAAATGCCATTTTTATGTCAGCTACAAATGCAATTGGATTCACTCTAAATTTGATTAATAGAAAAAATAGGTTAGGTATAAAATTTAGCCCTGTGTGTAAACAATCGTTCAAAGATAGCTGTGATTTCGCATGTGATGACGCATCAAATACGATTCGCAATTTGCTTGTAGTTTTATCAGTACGCATTACTGCTCTATGTGGTAGATAAAAAATATTATACTCTAGATTTTCTTCTTCAAATGGAACGCGTTCTATGATTTTCTCAGAAAGAAAATTATTTACAACTAATTTATAATCCTCAAATAAGGAACTGTCATTTTTAAAACGTGATCTTAACTATAGAAATCTTTTCCTAGCAATTTCTTCATTATTTTCTAACAATGTTTTCGTGTTAGGTTTCCAAGGGAATTTAACTTTATACCGCTTATTTTGGTATGAAATTCCCGCTTCAAATTCAGACATTATATCATTATCAATATTTTCCTCACCAGACACCTCTGCTTCTATTCCTAAATTCTCTAAATCCCAAAATTCACTAAGTTGTTTAGAAATATTGGATTCATTAACAATAACACTCATTGTTAAAATGACCTCAGAATCTGTTTTAACCCTCCAACTGGACAGCACGGACTTTTCCGCCCTACTATAGAGGCTTCGAAAATGGACCGCACCGATTTTTCTGCCTTCAAGTAACGTTTTCAAAAGCGGATTAGCCGCACTTTTCTGAAATCCTTTCCCCCTTTTAAGGTTTAACATCTTGAAAGATAATGAGGGACGGAGGAAGCAACACAGCAGAAGTTTTATGGCTCGCAGGGAACCCCGTGTTTTGACCCCCCAATCGTAAAAAATCGGGGAGAAATTTCTTTACAACCCAAGAAGTGTGTGTTTCTTTGCTAGCTTGTATTTTAAAAGTTTCCAAAAGTCCCAACGCATAAGTAAAATATGTTACAATTCCCTTTTGGTTTCATATTAATTTCAAACTGTAACAAGTTGGGGCGTGTCAGGGCATTCTGCTATTTTATATAGTTAGACAAATTATATCTTTTTTTAAGTATATTCTTTCGGTTCATTTTTCTTATTCAAAGCTTTCAGTTTTTGAAACATGATTATTTTATAAGATATCGAAAAAATTAATAAAACATCAAACTCTTTGAAATTTGGAACCTTTTCAATTTTCCAACCACTAAAAATGAATAAATTTAAACTTCATCAAATCATTTGAAACATTTTCTTACACTTTGATAAAAATAATAACGAAAAAAAACTAATTAAGATTTATTAGTTTTTTTTTTTTTTTTAGATTTCAAAGCCTAAGTGTTCAGGGAAGTTTAAGTACAGTGCCTGTTTATATATTGTTAAAATACACCGAATTATATTTGAATTTTAAGTGCTTGAACTTCAGTTTACATCAAAGACAACATGAATGAAGATTTTCACACATTTTTTTTATAACTTGAATGTTTGAATAAATGGTAATCAAAAATATACGGAAACATTTACAGTAGACATTTATGCATATAAATAAACATAAAAATCAATTTTAAATTCGAGCTATTGAAAAACATTCGAATTATATATTGTTCAAAAATATCTATTTATACAAAATACCTCAACATTTATCTTTTTTAAAGGCTAACTGAATAAGTAATTAAAATCTGGATATGTTTTGAAATCTCGACCGACCATGTTATTTTCTAAATTCTCATTTTAATTATTTTCTATTTTTGTAATTTCTTAACTTCAATTCCATTTTGGAATCTCACACAGGCTAGTATTCTAGACCCCTCCCTTTTATTTAGTTCCAACGCATCAGTGCAGCCAATTGAGTGCCTACTCTCTCAGTGCCATTGACCAATCGCAGCAGGGCTCTTTCGGCTCTCTCCAGGATATTCCCGCCGAAACCGAAGATACGACCACGAAAACAGACGTTAGTTTCTGAGCTCCTTTCTTTTGCTTGCCTGCGACTGCACAGCTTGTGCACGTAGGTTATTTTTGATTCTGCTTCCAATCCTTTTGACCTGGACCGAATCATGGCTACCGCTAATGACATGGATTTGACTCAAAATGGAATTATCAATAATGTCCACATGCCACCCTCACCTTCCAGATTCGTGATTACTGACGAATTCATCTACGATAATCAACAATCAGTAAGAGAACTGATAAATCTCAGAGACTCTTATGCCATCTGGGCAAGGAAACTTTCTATTGTAATAGCAACTAGCGACAAGTATGCCGCTACTAGTGCAGAATTGGGAAACATTCACACCACCCTTCTTGCTGCCAAGGAAAGGATGAACTTACCGCTGTTCCGGCTCCCCACATCTATAGAGGCCCTGGACGCCCTCATCAAGAAAGTGGAAGAGCAACGCGCTCATCTAACTCCTGTGGACTCTACTCCAAAAGAGACTGTTCCATTTGACACCACACTGAACTCTCCCAGCAAGAGAATTTTAAAATATTTTAAGACTGAAAACCGACAAAAAGAGACTGATTGAGGATTATGGGTTTCAAACCCCAAACAAAAGACATACCGCAAAGAAAATCGGTAAGAAAAACCTTTCCTTGCCATCTACCACCTCCCAGACTTCTAACCCCGCTCAAGCCCCGCTCCCACCTGCTGAATCGAGTGATTCTGAGACTGAGGACGAGGATGCTGGTAAAAGCAACCCTACGGCTGTTAAAACCCCCAAAATCGAATTCCACCAATTTTTGTCAACCCTCCTGACAATTGATGCACTTTAATTTCCATAGCTAGGCAATTAGCCCCTATTCTAATAAGTAAACTAACTGGTAAATTTCTTCGCATTACTGTCCAAAATGATGACGAATATCGTAAACTCGCTCAATTCCTTCGACATGAAGGAGATGAGCATAAATAATTTATGCTTAAATCTGATCTCCCCCTTAAATTATTAATCCGGGGTCTTCCTACTTCCACTAAAGTAGAAGAAATATGTGTTGAAATCGAGAGCGAAGGATTCCAGATCCACATAAAATCTCCCGATTACAAAAATTTAAAACCAAAGCCCCCCATGTCCCTAATTTACCTACAACTTGTAAATGATGCCAAAGCTGACAGTATCTTTCCGTTTACTGAAATGTTTGGCACACAAATTTCCTTTGAGCGCTATGACAATAGTCGCAACAAAAACCCAATCAATGCTGGGGATGCCAGGGTTTTTTTCCATTCTTCGGAAATCTGCCATCTCCCAATTAAATACCTTAAATGCGCAGGGCCTCACGAGGCTAAAAACTGTAATCGTGCATTTGAAGACCCACTAATTTGTGCTAACTGAGGCGGGAAACATGCGGCGAATTGGCGCCAATGCCCCCCTTTTCCGAAGACTAAAAGTAATAAAAAAAGCGCCCCAAAAGGGCAATCGAAATAAAAATCAACATCCTAAGGGAAATAACCCTAATAACTTGCCAAAAAATAAAATTCAAGAGAGAAATTTCGGCTCTAGTAATGATCTAAACTTAAAAAGTAGTCCCACGCAAGCTCAATCCAAGCTCCAGCAGCCTCAATCAAATTACCGCGCCGTCATTCCCTCCGTCTCGTATTCCAAAGTTGTTTCTGGACAGATCAGGGAGATTAGTCGAGTTAATAACCGA
This sequence comes from Trichonephila clavipes, assembly GCA_019973935.1. Taxonomy (NCBI): domain Eukaryota; kingdom Metazoa; phylum Arthropoda; class Arachnida; order Araneae; family Nephilidae; genus Trichonephila; species Trichonephila clavipes. The sequence goes on from BMAU01001178.1 coordinate 378,053, forward strand.
AATTCCAATTTTTCAACCATTTTCACAAATGTAATTCAAATTGCTAATGATGAAGTCGATGAGGAACTCCTGGCCTGGGCTTTCCGAGCAGCACTCCGAAAACTTTCTAATCCGGTCGATAAGGCCTGTGAAATTTTTCAGGCATATGTCGCGTTAAAAAATGGGCGTAATTATGTTGCTCACAATTCGGCCTAACTTTCAATCGTGCAAACGTGCAATCAATCTCAATTGGTTTTTGGAACGCAAACGGTCTGCGCTCAAAAATTCATGAAGTCAGAGATTTCGTTTTGGAGCAAAACCTTGATTTGTTTTTGGTTCAAGAATCTAAACTAGAACCTGGTCAGGACCCCCGGATTGCAAATTATCATCTTTATAAAGATGATCGTGTAATTTTTCTTAGAATTCATACTGCAGGAGGTACCGCTATATACTGTAAAAGTAATTTCGTTCAAAGCAGAGCCCCTTTACCGGGATACAGTATATGGACGCTACTGCTATCGAAATTAAAATTAATAATTTCCCTCGCCTCCGAGTAGTTTCTGCTTATGCTCGTTTTTGTGTGGAAATCAACAGAAAATTTCCCGAAAAGGATTTTCTTAAAATTCTAAATTCAGGTAATAACTTAATCACTGCTGGAGACCTTAACGCTGCTCAGAAAACGTGGAATAACACCAGGTTGAACAATTTTGGCTTCCGTCTTAAAAGAATTATTCAAAACTATCCTAATGCAAGGATTGTTGCACCTTACACTCCGACGCATATTAATTCACGTTCTCAGCCGGGAGTACGGGACTCAATTATCGACCTGGCTGTTTTTAAAAATATCCCTTTTAATTATGACATTAGAGTTATAGATGATCTTTGTTTGGATCTTCACCCGTCATTTTAACTCTATACACTAATTCTGATACCATGAAAATTCCAGCGCAACTCTCCACCAATTGGGAGACCTTCCGATTCTTTCTTAAAAATAAGCCACTCCCCAGTCCGGAGTCTCCCAGCAATGGGCATCTCGACGTTGCGATTGGTCGGCTTGGAGAAAATATCTCCGAAACACTTGTGGCTGCTTCAGAATCCAAATTTAAAACCGCAACTATAAAATTACCTCCAAAATTCGCCACAGAAATAGGGTACGGAGATTTTGGCAAAGATCTAGATACCCTGCTCTTAAAAATGAACTCCTTACTATCAGCAACGAGATAGCCATTGATATTAGACACCTCTCCCGTGCAAGATGAGGGAAAACAATTGAGGAATTATCTCCCAAAACAGGCACTCTTTGGAGGCGTACCTCCCTTCTCAAAAAGCCTTTTCATCACATTCCCCCTTAAAGGGCGCTCTCGGCAGTATCACCGTAGCCCCGATTGAAAAGGCCGAGGTAATTGCGGACAGCCTTCAAAAACGATTTGAGCCAAATACTGATGTAGAGAATCCTAGATTCTCTGCACATATACAAAGGAAGGTCCAAAGATTCCTTGACTCCTCTACTTGTATTGATCTGGAAAAAACATCTCCCTCTGAAATACAGGAATTCATTAAAAATCTCAAACCAAACAAATCTCCTGGTATTGATCTAATCACAAATCGTATCCTTAAAAATCTTCCCACTAAATTTATCATTTTCATTGCTTTGCTGTTCAACATGCTTTTGGAAAATTACTACTTTCCTAAAAGTTGGAGGATAGCCGTGGTGATCCCCATTCTTAAACCTAATTCTGATGACTTTAATCCTCAAAATTATCTTCCAATCACTCTACTTAGTAGCTTGAGTAAAGCATACGAATTCGTGATTTTGAACCGCCTGAACCAACACTGCTTAGCCAGGAATATTATTATTCCAGAACAGCATGGCTTTGTAACTAAGTGCTCTACAGTAACCCAGTTACTCAGAGTCACTGAATTGGTTCATACAGGCTTCCAAAACCATCAGGCTACGGGTATGCTATTTGTGGACATAGCCAAAGCCTTTGACAAAATTTGGCATGATGACTTAATATTCAAGATGATGAGACTTGGATTTTCGGACCAAATCCTAAAAATTATTCACTCATACCTAAACTCGAGAGAATTTAGAGTTAGAGCCGAAAACTGCCTCTCCAGCCCTCGTCCAATTAAAAGTGGAATTCCTCAAGGAAGTTTGCTTGGACCAAGACTTTTTAACCTATATATTAACGATATTCCGAAGGCTGACAATGTTCATTTAGCTATGTATGCGGATGACACTGCTATCATTAGTCAACACACTTGTAATTTCAAAATTATTGAAAGATTACAAAATTACATCACAAGGCTTCAGCTCTGGCTCGTTGCTTGGAAAATCAAAGTTAATGCATCAAAAAGCGCAAGCCTCCTCTTTACGAAACAAATGTGTATAGGAAACTTACCCAATATCAACATTTTTGACCAACCCGTCCCCTGGGTCACTGAATTTAAGTACCTAGGGTTCATTCTCGACGCAAAATTGAACTTCTCCCCCCACATCCGTGCTGCACTTCAAAAAGCGGCAGGAATGAGCCAAACGCTCAATTGCTTAACTTCTAGAAAGTGTAAGCTCCCAATCAGACACAAGGTTTTGCTCTATAAATTATTTCTCCGACCAATTTTGTTATATGCATCTCCCATCTGGGTTTCTGCTGCAGTAACTCACTTGAAAAAATTGCACGTTTTTCAAAATAAACACCTTAGAAAAATTACTAATGCTCCCTGGTTTGTCAGAAACGAAATCTTGCACAAAGATCTCAAAATTGATCCAATTCTTGATTTCATTAAAAATCAGTCCAAAAGGTTTTTGACAGATTACCTCAAATTTCTAACCAATCTATCCGAGTCATCCCTGCCTATGATAACTCGGTCCCAAGTTCTGCAAAAAGACCTAGTCTTCACCACATATATCAGCATTTCCCAGTCATTAAAAGACTTCGGAGATCCTGAATATAATCTTTGGTAACTCTTTTCAATTTTTTTAATTCTCTCTAATTTTAACTTTCGTCATTTTGTGCAAGATTTCATCTCCATTAAATTACTTCGACTTAAACCCACATTCTTTTGAATCGGTCTTGCGTGGTAGTTTAATTCCATGTCAATTATTCTCCTTTTTCCACATTTTTTGTGGATCATCTTTTATTTTACTCATCTTCCAGCAGATGGCATCAGATTATGGACACTTTCTGTGGCAACGCCTTTTCTTTTCGTTCGCTGTTCAGCGACACTCCCACCTGACATCACTACACGATTCCTCAGTGTTAGTCCTTCCCCTTCACTTTAACATCATGTACCACGGCATTAATTGCTTTTATTCTCCATTTTATCTTTTTTATCTTCCAAATTCTGTGTTTTCTATCTGATTTCATTCCGCAAAAGAAAGGACGAATTAGAGAAGAGCACGGATTTCTGCCACCTCCTTTCGGGATGGTGCCTCATTAAATATGTTCCATACTTTCCAATTTAATTATTTCTCTCTCTGACCGGTAGTTTGTCCTCAGCTACAGGTGAGAAGCTTTCTTTTAGAACGGCTCTGAGTTGTTAACAATTTTGATAGCATCTTTTAATTTTATGGAACTTTCAATTAATTATTCTCTTTTTTCTTATTAATTATGATGAGAGGATAATACCGTTTTTAGTTAAGGTACCTCGTATTTTGAAGC